>JAMPIV010001212.1:0-325000 GCA_024509875.1 Oreohelix idahoensis | reverse complement strand
CAGATGTTTCTTTTCAGGTGGTCAGGTGGAAACATATCACCCACCTTATTATATGGAAAAAAGAGATTAATGAAAATATTTCAGATGCAGTGCCGTCCATAGAGGAGAGGAATGGGAAACTAGTGCTACTTGATAACAGCCTGGATGTAGATGTGCTGGGTCGGTCATAGAGATCTGACCATGTCGTTCTTTCAATGTATTAATGCTTGTAAACATGGTGGATTAGGTAGTATGTTAAGTCATAGCCTAATTTTATGGTTTCAGAGTTTCTTTGTCTGGCACTGTGCTAGTGCCAGATGTTCTGACGAATACACCATTGTATGAAATGAGATGCCTACCATATTACCTCAGAGCAAGTGAGGAGTGGGCCTAAGGAACTACTTTCTTCAATCGTCACAGGCCAGTTAAGTATTAAAGACCTGGCCTGCTGAGATTCATCAACGAATATAATATAATAGAAACTCCATTGTGTATTAAGAGACTTTCCCACCATTAATTCTGTTTAAAGAGCAAATGAACACTGTTAACTAAGACATGGGTGTGATGCAAATACCCCGACCAGACATCCAGCACTAGTTCCTAAAGACTTTTAGTTTAGTACCAATATTAGCAAATTTAAATTATGTATATGTACAAGTCTTTCATGTGTTTACTTGATTATATGTAATTCTATTGAAATTGATTCATATTGATTCAAAAGTTCTGACCAGAAGAAAAACTTGGTTCAGGACAAAACAAATTTAAAAAATTGTAATTTCTAAATTTAAAACACAGTGTTAATTGACTTGATCATAGATATTAATATTAGTGTTTGTGTGTGTGTGTGTGTTTGTGTATTTAATTACCAGCACACCACATTTCATTACCCTAGACATTAGACGTAGCTATCAGACATACTAGTCAGAATAAGTCTGATTGAGGTCGTAGGTGGTAGTAGCAAGGTACTCTGTAAACTCACATAAACTGTTATCCTCAGGGACCTTCACAGCTGACCTCATTCAGTACACTAAGTAAACATAACAACAACAATAAATAACATCAAAACCCACCACATCGAGCTAGCAGTAGATCACAAGAAATGATTTGCTAGATCTCTAGGTGACGGTGTGGGATGAAGAAAGAACGTTTAAACAAGGGAAATTCGGACTAACCATCTACTGCTGGCATTTAAAATGGCTGTAAGAAAATCATAATTTAAGTCAAGAAAGGTTATGTTAAGAGACATTTAAAAATTGTCCATTCTTAACTTGAGATTGATTTTTCATCTAGCTCTATACACATGCTTCTACCAAGGTAGATTTTTAGACAGCTCAACGTTTCTAAGGTAGATCTCCATAGTTCCTGGGTAGCCTATCGTAGAACGAAATGCTGGGCACATCCTTGTTCCAGCATTGAACAGCAAATATGCATGTCTTCCTTTCAAATTTTTATCACACGCTACTGTCTATTCTTTTATGCATCGTGACAGGTGCTGTAATTCATAGCACAGTGAGTTAATGCAGTAAAGCTATGAGTTAATTCATTGTTTTTTTTTAAAGAGAACTGCGCTCGTTATGAACTTCAGTGAAATGAAATGAGAAAAAAGAATCCTTTTAAAATATTATTTAAAAAAAAAATAAGAATGGAAAAAATATATGCGGAATTCATTGCCCGTATATTTAGAAAAAGGCTGGATAAACTTAACAAAAGTGGGAGATATTGATGGCAGTAAACGTTGAGGAAGTCAAACGGGGACCATCTGAGATACCATAACAAGATGGCTTGAAACAGAAAGTGTAACGGTATTGCCTCCCCTGCTTTGCAGTAGTGGTCCAACAGTGGCCAAAACTCAGAAGTATCTAAAGTGGGTCGTCAAAGGTGTCTACCTTCGCACAAGATTACTCTTGGCAGAGTTGTAGATAGAAGGGTAATGACGCTTCTTTCCCACGGGAGTGTTCACATCATCATATCATCTCAACCCATAACCCGTCATGGGTCGTAGGGGTGCCATGGTGGAAGCATCAGCAGACAGGGTCCTCCACTGCTCTCTATTCTCAGCAATGCGTACAAGTGTGGAGAAACCGTGTCCTGCCCATTCTTTGATGTTATCAGCCCAGGATTTTCTTTGCCTTCCTCTTCTCCGTTTACCTTCGACTGTTCCCTGGAGGATCGTTTTCGAAAGGGAGTCATGACGAGTTACATGCCCAAACCAGGCAAGCTTTCGACGTTTCACTATTGACAAAAGTGGTTCTTGATGGCCTGCATAGGTGTTTATCTTCTCTCTAACATAGACATTTGTTTTGTGCTCTTTATAGCAAATGCGCAAAATTCTTCTGTAACATTTATGCTCGAAAGCCTGAATCCTTCGCTCCGTATCTGCAGTGAGTGTCCAGCCCTCACACCCATACAAGAGAATAGATAATACAAGTGATTTGTATAATTTGATCTTCACAGGAAAACTGATGTTACTTTTCCAGATCACATTCAACCTTGTCATGGCAGCTGAGGCCATCTCAAGTCTTGTCTTGATTTCTTTATTTGATCTTCCATCACTACATATAGTGGACCCGAGATATTTAAAGGTGTTAACTTCTTCTAACGTTTGCCCATTTAACGTAATGTTGGTCGGAACATGTTTCTTATGGCTATTCACCAATATCTTGCTTTTTTCTATATTAATTTCCATCCCATATGTTCTTGTTACTTTCTCCAGTCTAGAGGTAAGGTCTTGAAGTTCTGATTCTGTTCCAGCTATCAGATCAATATCATCAGCAAAACGTAGATTACACAGAGGTCGGCCTCCAATCGATATGGTTGATTTATAATCGTAGAGAGCCTCCTGCATAATATGTTCTAGATAAATGTTAAAGAGCACTGGTGACAGGATACATCCCTGGCGAACTCCTACAGTTGTTTTGAAAAATTCTCCAATGTCATTGCTTGCAAAAACAGCACTGCTTGCGTCCTTGTATAGTGCTTCAATGATATCTATGATGTTGGTATCAAAATTGAATTTTCTCATTATTTGCCATAAACCTTCATGCCAGACTCGATCGAAGGCTTTTGTGAAATCGATGAAGTTATGGTATAAATCATGTTGATGCTGGAGATGTTTTTCGATCAGTAATCTAATATTGAAGATTTGTTCTGAGGTACTTCTTTTTGGTCTAAAGCCAGCCTGTTCCTCTGACAAGATTTCTTCTGATTTCTGTTTTATTCTGTTCAAAAGTATCCTTAACATCACCTTACTTGGATGACTAATAAGGCTAATGGTTCTGTAGTTCTTGCACATTTTTAGATTTCCTTTCTTTGGAAGCGGTATTACTAATGACTGCGTCCATTCTTTTGGCCATTTTTTTGTACTCCATATCTTCTGGCAAATTGTTGTCATGATTTTTACTATATCTGGTCCTCCATATTTCAAGAGCTCTGCTGGTATATTATCCACACCCGGTGACTTCCCTCCTTTCATCGAACATATAGCCTCTTCCACTTCTTCCCGTAGTATTGCTGCATTTCCGAGTTCTCTGTTTTCGCACTTAATGTTGTTTAATGTGCCTAAGTCAGTGTCAAGTTTACAGTTATATAATTCTTTACAATATTCTGTCCACCTTCTCATTACAGCTATTTTTTCATTGAGCAGAGCCCCATTGCTATCTTCTATGACAGTTACCCTGGGCTGTTGGGGTTTTGATAGTCTTCTTAATGTGTCAAAAACTGCCTTGCTGTTACCTTTTATTAGCCCCGTATTAATGGACTCACATTGATCAGCTACCCATTTTTCTTTGGCCTGTTTCATTTTTTTTTCTAATATTTTTATTCACCATACTGTATTGCCATGCTGCTTCAGGAACCTCTTTCTTAACCTTTTTCATTTCCCGTCGTGTATCACATAACTTCAGAATGTCATCTGTAACCCATGGTTTGTTTATTTTCTTTCTTTTACCAAGTATTTCTGTTGCTGATTCAATGAGCACGTCTTTCATGTTCTCTGTGATTGAGTTGATATCATCCTCCAAAAAGTTGAGAGCTGCGAATTTTCCTCCAACAGTTGCCTCAAAGATTCCCGCGATTTCTGGATCTTTCAATTTGTCTAAATTGAATCTTAACTGAGAACATCTGTTTTGATTATAGTTCTTTTTGAGTTTAAGCTTGAGCGTCATCAATACCATGTCGTGATCACTACCAATGTCGGCGCCAGGAAAAGTCCTAGTCTTGGCTTTATTAATGCTGGACTTGAATCTTTTGGATACAAGAATAAAATCAATTTGGTTATGTATCTCAGTTTTTGGGGCATGCCACGTTGTTCTTCTTGATAACTTATGAGGAAATAGTGTATTTGCAAGGGTTAGTTTATAGTTGCTGGCAAATTCTAGTAGCCTTAGTCCTCGATCGTTGGTTTCTCCAGTCCCAAATTTCCCCACTGTGCCAGCCCAGTGACCGTATGCATCTGGCCCTATTTTAGCATTCCAATCACCTAGAACAATGAGAAGATCTTTCTTTGGAATTTTCTTAATTGCTTCATCCAAATTGTCATAAAATGTATCAATTGCCTCATCCTCATAGTCAGTAGTGGGGGCATATACCTGTATGATGGAGATGTTCTTTGGATGTGCTGCAATACGAATGGTGATAAGCCTGCTATTTATTGGGGTGCAGCTGATGACAGAGTTCAATCTATCTTTATGTACGATAAAACCTACTCCATGCTGATGTTTAGACTCATCTCCACTAAACCAAATTTTGTGACCATCATCCGTTATTGATTCACCTAATCCTGTCCATCTGACTTCTGCTAGGCCCAGGATGTCCCACGAGTATCTAACAAGTTCATGTGTTAGTTCTTTGACTTTTCCACACGCATATAGCGTGCGTACATTCCAAGTTCCAACAACAAAATTTTCTCTTGGAAGTTTCAAAACAGGTGTTTGTACCCCATTCGTTGACTTATCACTCTCAAGGGGCAATGAGAGCGCGGTCGTTGTTAATCCGGGCATCGGCCGATCCGGCAAATTATTACTGAGTTGACTTTCCATCATAACATTTCAGTGGGCAAGAGGTTTGCTTGGCGGTGCCCATCTCCTCTCCAAGTATCCTTGCAGGTACATACAAAAATGTACCTGGAGCAGTAACAATAGCCCTCAATAAATCTGTAATGTTTTGAAACACTGTCCGGTTGACACATCACAAAAAAACCGCCATCTTGTTCACTCGGTAAACACAAACAGCGAACTCACATGACAGGCAAACTTGATGTTTTCATCTTTAAAATACTTATCAACACAATCCAGAAAATGAGCCAAACACACTACAAACTCATACAGCATTAATGAGGGCTGCTACCACAGATGCAGACTCCAAAACGACGACATGAAATGCACAACACAAAAAAGTAAATTGACTTAGACAAACATGCAGTATATTTAAAAGGATTAAATCGAAGTTAAATTTGTATATTAACAAATAACAGATTTAATAATCATTTAGTTTTAACAAGGATTAAAATAATTGAATAGTTTAAAAGAAAATGTTCATGAATGAATGATAGGAGGTTTTATGAAAAAAGTTCACTTTGGCAGCTTACAGGTTTCACTTAGCTGCCAATAGTAGTTTCTGCTCCCGCTGATGGGTGCTGTGCAGATAGGTCACTGGAGTTCTCACGTTTCTGGTTAAGCTTAAATGTGCAGCACGTTCCCAGAAAAATCAAGGAGTAACTGCCAGGCTGGTCCCGCGTTTCTACATCAGTCCACTTCTACCCTCACTTTGTTCCAGAGATTAGTACTTTTACTGGTACCACCACCAACACCTATGGTAAAGAAATAGAAACGAAACGCTCTCGAGAGTATTGCTTTTCCCGACACATACTTATGTATCAGCTTTCTCCTATTCTACCATTCCATCTATCTCAAAATTTACCATCGATGAGAATTAAACTAAATCCCTCGAGAGAAACTTTCTTTACATTTAAATTGAATAGTTTTATCCTTATTTTACATTTAAATGAAAATGTTAAAAGTACAGATAGAATATGTTTACATTTTCATCTCCACTCTTTGAAAAGTGTTCACAATATAAACTGAATCTGTTTTCATTTACATTTACACTGATTGAAAAGTTTGAAACTTTTATTAACTTTAAAGTGAATATGTTTACATAGACATTTACATTGGTTTGAAACTGTAATTATTATACTTAGAATGTACATCATTTCTTTCATCTTTCCCTCCCTGCTCCATATGGAACTTGGGACTAACTTATGCTTTTAGTTCTCTATAAGAAACTAGCAATAAAGCAGTCACCAGCCCTTGCAGTGGTGGTTCATGAAATCATCATTCTATACGCTGAGGTTGCCAGCCTCAAATGACTTGGACATCCACTAGCGACTTTCACATATTAATATTCACATGGTAATATATACATATTAGTTCACATGTTAGTAATGAAAAATATAGAATGTAAAATGACAACTTACGCCAATCCTGGCTCACAGAATTTTTGCTCAGATGAATGAAGTTAAGGCACTTGATTAAGACTCTTACACGTGTTCTTGGGGTCGTTACTTTTATAAGATAATTCCCTTTATGACTCCGTGTGTTTCAGTTTCCTCAGCCTTCCTTATTAAAATGGTTTTCCTGGGCTATATAAGTCCTTCAAGATTGTTCCTCAAAGTCCGGTCTCATAAATGGAAATCTGAATTCTAGGCTTCACTCTGGCAGGGTCTGGTTTTTTTGTCTTGACAAGCGTGAATCTCACAGTGCCTTGATTCTGAAACACCCCAGGTTATATTCACTGTCCTCCCCCGCATCTGTTTGTTATGAAGCTAAGCAAAAGCTCCAATCATTTTCAAAGATAAATGTTGAGTGGGGTAATTGCAAAATATTCCGACATGGAATAATTTTTCGCGTGATGCAAAGGTCACGTTTCCCATATTGTAGTGGGTTTGATGGTATTGTTTGATGGTGATATTACTAAATGTAATGTATGAGGCCAGCTGTGAAGGCTCCTGAGATAAAATGTAGTTGTGAATTGACAGAAGGCCTTTCTTGCTACCACTACGACCTCACACTTATTTTTTTTTCTTTCTAATGAATGTATCTATGTAAAATGTCTAGGGTAATGATATGTAATGTGGTGTGATAATTATAGATACACCCACAGATATTTAAGCAGACTAATAATATTAACAAATGTTAAAATACACTGAACTAACTCACGTGTGTAAAATTTTTGATAGAATTATATTACATTTATTTGTTCTGGATCAAGTTTTATGTTGACCAGAACTTTTTTTAAAAAAAGGATTTAAAAATTATGAAAGAAATGCATGTAATGTTACATAATAAATGCAAGAGTGTACATATATAAGTACTAGACTAGTTAGTTTTATTAAAATGTTCTAGTAGTCATCTACTTGGGAGGATAGTTAATGCTTGTGCTGTTGGGGTGGCCTCATCACACCTGTCTATATTGACTACACAGTGTCCAGTAAATTGCAGGAATTTTATGGGGTATTAGCAACTAAAAGGCGTTGGTGAACTTCCAGCAGACCAGAGGCTCACTCATCTTGCATACGTAGCTCTGGTGCTGAAATCTGGTGGTCCCACCTCTCCGTGCTGGCGGGCAATAATAGTGGTCTCTGTCACAACGTACTGCACAGATACACTCGAGTAAGATCACCAACTGAATGGACACCGCCTTGTTGACAGCTGAAACTCACAGCTCTGCAATCAAAGTATTGGCTATGTGTCAAAATTCTATTCTCTACCCACGTCTGGACACAACACGGACACAACAACCACATCATACAGACAGGTCAGATCTCTCTGACCAAACAGCACATTTACCATGGTGGTTTTACATCAGATAGGTCCTCCCAGACTATAGATTCTGAAAAATATTTATTAGTTTCCTTCCCTAAAAGTGGATAGGTAATATGTTTCATTATTCTCAACACTTGATCTGTCTTTCCTAACCCTTGTTGGAGTTTATGTATATTGTTGGTCCCTAGACCCTGACTTGGGCGAGGGGTCTAGAGCAAATCCCTACTTGTTTGTAAGGCTAGATTTCGATATGGCAGTATCAAATCACTCGAACATTAAACAATATTCAAAATATACAAAGAAATAATTTCAATCTTACCAGATTATGAATAAAGAACACAGAAATGCTAGCAAAACTCAGCTGAGCTGCTGGCTATAGTATGGCGTCCCTGAACTTATTTCACTTTCTTTCATTTGGAAATCACCACACTTTAAAATACTGTGTCTATCATCGAACAACTATTGAGGAATGGCCCCACTTGCGCGTCTGAGCGCCGATAAAATGATTGTCTGTGGCCAATCACTGCCTAGGTTTTATATTTGAAATTCAAATTTCCTACCCTAAAGTCATTTCAGTCATGCTTCAGTCAAGTATGGATGTTTATCTGTTAGTCTGTCCGTCTCTACTTGTTTTTTTTTTTTCAAAATGTACTTGATTTTTGAACCAACCTTTCTCTCCCCTCCAAAATTTTGTCGTTAAAAGTTATATTTAGACACAGCTCCCACCAATGTCCCTTCGCTTCCCTACTAAGTAGATTTGAACACCTGCGTCTCGAGGTCGTGTTTTTTTTTGTGCAAATAGCGACACTTTTTATTCCATACAGTCTGTCGTTGATGTGAACAACACTGTCTTTTGTCATTATCTTCAATATTATCTATCCGTCTGTAAAATTAAGAACATATTAGTTCACTGCTCAGAATGGGCCATCCGGCCAGCTAATTTTTATATTCCTAACATTAATATTACGAAAAAAGTTACTTTTTAATTTTTGTAATATTCCAAACATCCGCGTTCTGCCGCTGAATTCAAATCAAAGGCTTGGTATCGCAAAAGCGACCAATAAATGACTGTGGCGTAACATATCCAAGGTCCCTTCTGTCGAGTTCCTTGCTTTATGTCAACTTGGGAAACGTGACTTTTCTCCGTTTCCCCCCCCAATTGCGTCTCCTTAGCCTTTCTAGTCTCACGCAATCTTTCCAGTCATATTTTTTCCTTTTATCCGCCGTTCCCCTCCTGTCTAGCAAGTCAATTTTTATGGAGGGTGATGACCCGCGGTCTGGGCGATCATGTACTATCAGCAGCCTACGCATTATGTTTTTATCCTTACATGTTATCTTTGGAGGTATTTTACCGTTGTATCTCTGTCAATTTCACTACACATCTCCCCACTTGAAAACATGCCTATGGCAAGTTCCAAAACCAGCGATACACATAGGTAAAATTACTCCTCACGTCTGCCACTACTCTAATTTGGCAGTTTGAGAATAGGCTTGCTAGTGAGTTTTTCCTTTAACTCTTGGAACGCTAGTTCACATTGTGCAGTCCAAATAATTTTATCTGGAAGTCCCTTGCGAGTCAGATCAGTCAGAGGAGCACAAATAGCGTTAAAATTCTTGATGTATTTCTGATAAAATCCGCATAACGACACAAATGATCGCACGTCCTTTTTTGTTTGCGGCCTAGGTGCTCTCTGCAGTTTTTCCAAGTTCTTAGGATCAGGGGTCATATTACCCTGATATACAGTGTGTCCCAAGAATTCCAACTCTTTGCATCCAATACAACATTTTGTGGGCCTAGCAGTTAAGTTCGCCTCCCGAAGTCTATCAAACAACATCTCCAGAGCTTCAATGTGTTCTTCAAATGTCTCTGTGGCGACGAGAATATCATCCATGAAATTCGTGATACATGGGTTATTCAGGGGATCCAACAATTTGCGCATCATCCTTGAAAACACACTCGGAGCATTTTTCAGTCCGAATGGTAGCATATTGAATTCATAATGTCCATCCGAAGTGCTAAAAGCCAAATAAGGTCTCACTTCAGGCTTCACTGGGATCTGGTAATAGCCTTTACTAAGATCCACCTTTGAAAAGTATTTTGCCTTGTTCAGTCTGGCAAATAACTGTTTTGTGTCTGGTAATGGATCCACTTGTCCTTCTGTGACAGCATTCAGTTTCCTGTAATCTATGCACAGTCTGTGTTCTCCAGACGGTTTTCTCAACAAAACGACACTAGAACTAAAAGATGATTCACTGTGCGAAATAATCCCCTCCTTCAACAAATACTCTATTTCTTCCTTCAATGCCTTCTCCTTCGCGAACGGAATAGAATAGGCTCTCATACAGATTGGGTTTGAGTCTACCAGATTCATGTCATACTGTAGCAAATTTGTATGGCCTGGTTTATCTGTTAATACCTCTGTATGTTCCTCCAGAACTTGTTGAACTCTCTCCCTCTGGTTTTTAGTCAGGTGCTTACTGACTTTTACCTGTGCTGCGGTTTCACAAGGATGTAATGGGTATTCATGTGAGGTGAGTGGTTCTTTTTGCATCTGGGTTGCAATAGCCAAGGTCAATAAGGGGGTGCTTTCCTGGAGTGGTCTGTCCAGATACTTCTTTAACAGGTTTACATGATAAACTTTCTCCTTCCCCTTTTTGTCAATTTTATAGTTTGTTCTAGACACTTTCTCTAGAACCGTATATGGACCTTGCCAACCAATTTGTAATTTATTCTGGCTTCCGGGTAGTAGAAGCAGCACCTTCTCTCCGACTGCCAGTTCCCTGTCCTTTGCCTTCCTATTAAAATATGCTGCATGTTTCTTCCTGGCTTGCTTCAAATTATCATTTGCCAGTTTCCATCCAGCTTTCAAACGAGTGGTCAGTTCGTTCACGTATTGATACGATGAGGTAACAGTCTCTTCCGCCTTCTCATCTGTCCAGGTCCTTAATAGAGTTACATCTGGATCTTTAATTTATCATACTTATTTTTCATGGAACCCATCGGGTCCCGTCCATTAGAAGCTCTATAATGAGGACTTTTCTTTCTAGAATCATCACTCACAAATCGACCACTACCAATTTTTCTCTGGGGTTTGTCTCCCCACTTAAGATTGTTTATGAGAGATCTTCGCTCTCTTGTCTGTTCTTCCAGTTTATATAAATCTGACCGAGGGATTGTCATCTTATCCTGGGTAAAATTTCTTCTTTGTACTCTTCGCATAGTGGCCATGTTAATCCATTCAAGTGAAGACTGGGTGTGAAAAGGGGGCTCCCATTCCACTTTGTCTACCCGAGTATAATTAGTTTTTCTTTCAGGCCTAAAGTTGCCCCGTGGCGTTTCTAGGTCCTGCACATATTTTCCCTTTGTGGGTGTTCCCTCATGAAATACGCCACATGCTTCTACAAAGTTTTCAACATCGACATTTACGTCGGGCCAATAGTATTTTCGAGCAATCTTTTGGCAGATGGTACCGACTTTCTCATGGTCACCATCTTTTCCAACATGTAAGCTCCTTATTAAGTTTGCCCTATATATCTTGGGAAGAACTAACTGTCCGTGACCAGGGGATCTAGTTCCTGTCTTCCTATATAATAGTTTGTTCTTCACAAAGTACTCTCCCTTGCTCGGAGGTGTGTGGCATTTGGGCAATTTTTTAAAACAGGGCTTGAGTGTCCTATCCTCAGCCTGCGCCTTCCTCATCTCCTCTGGATGAGCATTTATAGGTTCACCTTCTTCCTCCTTTCTTCTGTGACCTGGTCTGCACTGTCGCCATGATCACAGGTTTCTCGGGATTCCCCAAGAAGACGTATCTACACCCCAATATCAGAGGGTAGATTGGTTCATCTATCACTGCTGCTCTGATTTCTCCCTCCACATAGCGAGTTTTCACCGTTATCCTTGCGATGGGAAGTGTCATGAGTGGTATGTCCTTAGTCGCCCCTTGTATTTCCACTGTTTCTGTGGTATACTGACTTGGGTCCACTAGGCTAGACTTCACAACTGAATCATAATCCAAACCTGTATCATAAAGGCACCTTATGGTGACCCCATTACAAATAACATCCTCACAAACTGGGGGGTGATAAGGTTCCTGTTGTCCATTAGGATTAACCTTTAATCTTCGCGTCCCCGACTTCATTGCAGCAATGTTTGAAGGTTTCCTTCTACAAAATTCGGTGTTATGGTTATCCTTCTTGCACCATTTACACCATCTTTTTCCTTGGTTCAACGGTTTTTTTTTTTCATTGAAATTTTGGTAATTGAACTGTGAGTTTCTGTCGCGATAGTCATTTCTTGGCCGCTCAAAGTTTGTCCTACCTTTATTTCCCTGCTCTCTATTATCAAATTTATTAAATTGCTGTGGAGCTTTAAAATTGTCTATGTGCTTCTTTTTAGCACCACTTACCTCTGCCTGAGCTGCCTGATACCTCTCAGCAACATTTAAAATTTCCCCCAACTTCTCTGCACCTTGTTCCATGAGAAATTTTCTCATGTCTGGAGCCATGGACTCTCTCAATTGCTCAATCATGATCATTTCTTTAAGATCTTGGGTCTTCCCCAGAGCCGTCCATTTCTCCAAATAGGTTTCTAGTCTAGCAGAGAATTGGTGGTATGTCTCCCCAGACAACAGTTTGGCATTTCTAAATTTCTTACGATAAAATTCACCATTCTTCTCGTACCTTAATAACAAAGCCTGCTTTAACATGTCATAATTGTCTTGGTCTTCCCTGTTCATTTTGGCAAATACTTCATAAGAAGTACCTCTCAATCCCTGTGATAGCTTTAAACTCCACCTCTCTCTCTCTAACCCATATGTAGTAGCTAATAACTCAAAACGTCCTAGGTACCCCTCTATGTCATCGTCTTTTTCAACAAAATGGTCTAAATGAAACCCCATAGCTGAGTTTGAGGCTCCCAGACTGGGCGTAGCATCTGAGGCAAAAGGGCTGGCACCATTTTCAGGAGCCGGGCCTTGTAATTCCAGCTCCCTTAGTCGTAATTCGTGCTCCCTTTGCAACCTTCTATCTTCTGCCTCCCTTTCGGCAGTCAACCTTTTTTCTTCTTCCTCCCTTTGCTGTCGTTTTTCTTCTGCCTCCCTTTGCTGTCGTTTTTCTTCTGCCTCCCTTTGCTGTCGTTTTTCTTCTGCCTCCCTTTGCTGTCGTTTTTCTTCTGCCTCAATCTGCAGCCTCTTAATTTCTCTATCAGCCTCAATTTGTAACCTCTTCTCTTCAGCTACCTTTCTATCTTCCCTTTCAATATATTTATCACATTCAGCCGTTACATATTGAATTAAAATTTGACCATCCATTCCCATCTCCTTTGCGGTCAGCACAGCAGCTGATCGGAATTTTGCTAGCTCCGCCATACTTTTCAGACAATATAATAATATACAAGCTAAATCTCTAACCAGTAAATACACTAAGTACTTCTTATGACTATAGTCTAACTAATTCTAACTAACCAGTTAACTAATTAATTATCACTGGCTGTGAAGATTCACCAACTTTTATCTGCAGGGACACTTTTAATTTTAAAGGGAATTTCACAATTTTTTCCCTAATTTTATTTCTCCAACCAGGAGATCCTAATATTACTGTTGGGCTAATTATCCCTGGACAAGACCCCAATGTATGTAGTGGGTTTGATGGTATTGTTTGATGGTGATATTACTAAATGTAATGTATGAGGCCAGCTGTGAAGGCTCCTGAGATAAAATGTAGTTGTGAATTGACAGAAGGCCTTTCTTGCTACCACTACGACCTCACACTTATTTTTTTTTCTTTCTAATGAATGTATCTATGTAAAATGTCTAGGGTAATGATATGTAATGTGGTGTGATAATTATAGATACACCCACAGATATTTAAGCAGACTAATAATATTAACAAATGTTAAAATACACTGAACTAACTCACGTGTGTAAAATTTTTGATAGAATTATATTACATTTATTTGTTCTGGATCAAGTTTTATGTTGACCAGAACTTTTTTTTTTTTTTTAAAAAAAGGATTTAAAAATTATGAAAGAAATGCATGTAATGTTACATAATAAATGCAAGAGTGTACATATATAAGTACTAGACTAGTTAGTTTTATTAAAATGTTCTAGTAGTCATCTACTTGGGAGGATAGTTAATGCTTGTGCTGTTGGGGTGGCCTCATCACACCTGTCTATATTGACTACACAGTGTCCAGTAAATTGCAGGAATTTTATGGGGTATTAGCAACTAAAAGGCGTTGGTGAACTTCCAGCAGACCAGAGGCTCACTCATCTTGCATACGTAGCTCTGGTGCTGAAATCTGGTGGTCCCACCTCTCCGTGCTGGCGGGCAATAATAGTGGTCTCTGTCACAACGTACTGCACAGATACACTCGAGTAAGATCACCAACTGAATGGACACCGCCTTGTTGACAGCTGAAACTCACAGCTCTGCAATCAAAGTATTGGCTATGTGTCAAAATTCTATTCTCTACCCACGTCTGGACACAACACGGACACAACAACCACATCATACAGACAGGTCAGATCTCTCTGACCAAACAGCACATTTACCATGGTGGTTTTACATCAGATAGGTCCTCCCAGACTATAGATTCTGAAAAATATTTATTAGTTTCCTTCCCTAAAAGTGGATAGGTAATATGTTTCATTATTCTCAACACTTGATCTGTCTTTCCTAACCCTTGTTGGAGTTTATGTATATTGTTGGTCCCTAGACCCTGACTTGGGCGGGGGGTCTAGAGCAAATCCCTACTTGTTTGTAAGGCTAGATTTCGATATGGCAGTATCAAATCACTCGAACATTAAACAATATTCAAAATATACAAAGAAATAATTTCAATCTTACCAGATTATGAATAAAGAACACAGAAATGCTAGCAAAACTCAGCTGAGCTGCTGGCTATAGTATGGCGTCCCTGAACTTATTTCACTTTCTTTCATTTGGAAATCACCACACTTTAAAATACTGTGTCTATCATCGAACAACTATTGAGGAATGGCCCCACTTGCGCGTCTGAGCGCCGATAAAATGATTGTCTGTGGCCAATCACTGCCTAGGTTTATTTGAAATTCAAATTTCCTACCCTAAAGTCATTTCAGTCATGCTTCAGTCAAGTATGGATGTTTATCTGTTAGTCTGTCCGTCTCTACTTGTTTTTTTTTTTCAAAATGTACTTGATTTTTGAACCAACCTTTCTCTCCCCTCCAAAATTTTGTCGTTAAAAGTTATATTTAGACACAGCTCCCACCAATGTCCCTTCGCTTCCCTACTAAGTAGATTTGAACACCTGCGTCTCGAGGTCGTGTTTTTTTTGTGCAAATAGCGACACTTTTTATTCCATACAGTCTGTCGTTGATGTGAACAACACTGTCTTTTGTCATTATCTTCAATATTATCTATCCGTCTGTAAAATTAAGAACATATTAGTTCACTGCTCAGAATGGGCCATCCGGCCAGCTAATTTTTATATTCCTAACATTAATATTACGAAAAAGTTACTTTTTAATTTTTGTAATATTCCAAACATCCGCGTTCTGCCGCTGAATTCAAATCAAAGGCTTGGTATCGCAAAAGCGACCAATAAATGACTGTGGCGTAACATATCCAAGGTCCCTTCTGTCGAGTTCCTTGCTTTATGTCAACTTGGGAAACGTGACTTTTCTCCGTTTCCCCCCCAATTGCGTCTCCTTAGCCTTTCTAGTCTCACGCAATCTTTCCAGTCATATTTTTACCTTTTATCCGCCGTTCCCCTCCTGTCTAGCAAGTCAATTTTTATGGAGGGTGATGACCCGCGGTCTGGGCGATCATGTACTATCAGCAGCCTACGCATTATGTTTTTATCCTTACATGTTATCTTTGGAGGTATTTTACCGTTGTATCTCTGTCAATTTCACTACACATATATGGCAATCAAACATCCGATGACTTGTGTACCAGCTCACAAACACATCGGTAAACTCTCTCAGCAATGTGTGTAAGATGTAACATCTTATTACTTTATCGAAAGTAATCTTGTCATAACAAGTCGGGCAGGAAGCGATTAGGTCATCCTTGTCTGTCCAAAATGTGTCATCCAGACAAGTAATCTCTTATCTATCGCGCACCCTGACTTTATCAGCAATTAAACAGAATGTGTTTAATTAGGCGATTTAGTGTTAAGCTGTAGCGGCTAAGGTTGGGTACACGAGAATATTCCTGCCGTTTCAATATTGCATTACTTGTCTACTATCTCAGCAGGGATGGGTAGGTAAACTGTCAAGACAAAATATACTGAAGGGAGTGTAAGAATGAAAATACCAAATATCTGCTACACATAGCAGAGAAAGAAAGAAAGTGCGACAATTGAAAGCACGCAATAAAAATCAGTACAAAAATGTAACTGATACTGCCGTAGTGAAACAGAGATCGATAAGGGTCGCCCTATTCTGTCACAGAAAGCACTGTATACACCTGATCATTTTAAAAGGCTGGTCCCACTGAATTGTTAGAGAGCTTGTGTCTCCAGGCAAAGTTGCCGGGTTCGAAATCAGGTAGCATCACGCTTCACTCAGTCCAGCTGTAAATTGATATCTGACTCTATTCTCGCGATAGGGAGGGCAAAGGCAGGGAGAAGGGGAACTGGTCACCTCGGCTGCATGAAGCTGAGATGTAGTATTAGTGAAGTCTCTAACACTTCCTTTCCCTACGGTAGTATTTGCAATGGGATAATAAGAGCAGTCAAGTACCCATTTTTACAGCTCGACAGCTGAAGCGTTACTCGACCTAGTTTCGAACCTGGTTTCTTCATCTTGAAAAGCAAGGGCTTAGTCCACTCTGCAACACGAATGCTGTATATAAACATAGATTTACAAAAAACAAGTATGTCCAAGAAACAAGAGACAAATTTGCGGTCACAATATCCAACAAATTCCAAGTGCTCCAACAGCTGGAAGATGTAGAGAATACAGAAGACTATTGGCAGCAAATCAAAACGGTATGGAATGAGACATGTGAAGAAATACTGGGGAAAAGGGAACGACAACAAAAAGCATGGATAACAACAGAAACCATCAATAAGATAAAAGACAGAAAAAACAAGAAAGCAGATTTAAACACAAGCAAAACCAGAAGTTCCAAAGCCAAGGCTCAAGAAGTGTACACAGAAGCAAACAAAGAAGTTAAAAGAAGTATCAAAAGAGACAAGAGGAAGTATATTGAGGAGTTGGCAAGAGAGGCAGAAGATTCTGCAGCCAAAGGAAATATGAGAGAACTGTATAACAGCACAAAGAAGCTGACAGGGAAATACAAGCAAACAAGTTGCCTCATAAAAGACAATAATGGAAAACTGCTCAGCAATATACAAGAGCAAATGAAGAGGTGGACAGAATATTTTGAGGATCTTCTCTATAGACCAGCTCCACAAAACCCCCCGGACATCCAACCAGCAGAAGAAGAGCTACAAATTAACGGTGAAAGACCAACGAAGGAAGAAATAAAGAAAGCCATAAAGCTTCTAAGAGATGGAAAAGCGTCTGGACCTGATAGCATTCCAGCAGAAGCCATCAAAGCAGATATCGACACGGCTACAGAGATGTTATATAAATTACTTGGTAAAGTCTGGGAAAAGGAAGAGATACCAGCAGAATGGAAGGAAGAATATCTGGTTAAGTTGCCTAAGAAAGGAAATTTACAAGAGTGCACAAATTATAGAGGAATGATGTTACTATCAGTGCCAGGAACAGTATTAAATAGGATTATCTTTGAGAGATTAAAAGAGTCCATAGACAAGAAACTGAGAGATGAACACGCAGGTTTTCGACAAAACAAATCCTGTACAGACCAGATAGCCACTTTGAGAATAATAGTTGAACAAAGTCTGGAATGGAATTCACCATTATATCGTACATCGGATTTATGGACTACGAAAAGGCATTTGACAGTGTAGACAGAGAATCACTTTGGAAATTGATGAGGCATTATGGATGTGGTAAAGTGGGATGATATTACTATTTATAGGGGACTTAGTGTACTGACTGAGATCAGCTGTGAAGGTATCTGTATCTAATAAGTGGGGTGTATTACAGATGACCTTACTTGCTACCACATTTATACCTCAGTCAGAATTATTCTGGAATATTGTGATGACTACGTTGAATGTCTAGGGTTATGAAAATGATGAAGTGTAAGTCACAACAACAACAGACAGATAAACAATTTAATTTATTCGTAACACTTTACAACACTATGACACTCACACACATATAACACTCTATAAGACTATCTTAAATGAGTCAAGTGTAAAGTTTCAAATATATATGTAATAATTCCTTACAATAATAGATATCCTGATTCAACTACACAGTGAACCAGGAATCACAATCAAATGTAATCACAATTTATAAATATGATCTTTGTATTAACATAATTTATTAATATTATCCTATGTGTGTAAGTTGTGAAGTAGTACTATGAGGTAATACTGGTTTTGTTTTTCAAGCTAGATTGTTGTTTGTCATCATGACTTCAAGTGTTTGATTATCGTGGAAATAGTATTGGGAAAAGTTCACAGTTCCTGTCATTTGAAACAATTTATTGTCCCTCTGTGTTTAATATAATGTCACTTTTAGGGGGGGGGGGGGGCACATAATGTTGAGCTGCTCTGGCCACAGAAGCTTATCTTTCGTGATGGCTGCAGGAAAAGACTCCTCTGCTCGATTGCTTCACTGTGCTCTGGAGACACCTCACTGGTCGCTATCTGGACCAAGGAGTATGCTGTCAGCCTCTGGATTCAGCAAAACTCAGACCAGGTGCTGCTTCAATAACTTAGGACCACGGTCCCTGAAACAAGAAGGTTGTACCTCCTACTTCAGAACTAATTTATAATCTATTTCCACACTGAACACAATACATAACAAACACTGAGTTCAGAGCGGTAGGCCAACTGCTAGCTTCATCTGAAACAATTTACACCAGTATACTCCTCCCTAATGGTTACTACGCCTCTGCAATTCCAGCATTAGTTCTATCTAGTCAATAAGATAGGTGTCAGTGTACTGTTTGGCAATTCCATGCAGTTTTACTTTTCTCCGACACGTCCTGTTCAGGTTGGAGCACTATCTAGGCCTTGCCTCATGTTTGCTACTGAACCACGCACATATACAGACATAAATTATCAATTTACATTCAATTTTCATTAAAAGATATCAAATATGTCAAGCTTACCACATATCATGGAAATAATACACAAATACGTTGACTGGCGATGAATATGGCACAAATTCCGATCTGCCTCTGTCCCACGCTTTTATTTAGAAAAAATATAAGCTGGTTCTCAACGCACTGTTTCTGAGTAAGTTTATTTTAAAATGTGGCACTGAACTGACGCTCCTAATTGACTATATTGGCGGGTCTAACCAATCGGGCCATGTTTACACAGCTTTTCATAAAATTTTACCCTTCTCACATTTCCCCTAACAACCAAAATTAGTATTTATAGTCCGACTAATCGTGTTTCGCCTTACATTTACTTCTATCCAATCAAATAGGATTTAACATGGTGGCCTATTTCCCGTAAAATGGTGGTTTCAAAACATGCCACTGTGCGATTATTATTTGGTGTGGTCTGACACCCTCACTATTTTCTTTTGGCTATAATTTGTTAATTCCTAGACTATTTGCGTAACACTTAACCTATTCTTTGTCAGCAAGTCCTAAGGAACCCAAATATATAAGCTTTAAGGGAGCTAAGTGGCGGCGTTCAAAATATGTATTTTTTTCTAGGATAGTCGTGCTGTTACCACCTCCTCACTTCCAAACTTTAGGGTGTCTGCTGTACTGTCAGGCTTTCAAACGTAAACCAGTATAATGTCATGTTTCCCAATAAGCATTTTACAGGTTTTCAAACCTAACTCTCGTATGGGTAGTGTTTTTTATCACTACAGTAGAACTCCATTTATCCGAACCCCAATTATCCGAACATCCAATTATCCGAACACTTTTTCGAGAAAAAAAAAATCAGGTGCCACCAGTCATGTTAGACTATATTTTTGAAGCTTTTGATGCTGCAAGCTTCAAATGTGTGCGAACAATTTGTAGAGGATGGAATGGGCTAATGGTCGGTCGCTTACGTACAGGAAGTCAGTTAGATCATAAAGTCAGTTAATATCTGGTTTACCAATCTAGTGTACGTGTGCGTTCTAGGCAGTACACTAGCTAAACAGACAGTTCAACTTAAAATAATTGTGTCTGCTACTACAGCAGAATAATTTTGGTGTGCAAGTATTTCTCTGTGCGATATGGCATCTTCCAGAAGGCCTAAAACATATGAAAGGAACCGCAATGTTTTGTCAATTGAAACGAAAACAGAAATTATCAAGAGACTAGGAAAAGGTGAAACTGTGTCTTCACTTGCGAGGATTTTCAATGTTGGGAAAGCTACCGTCTCTGACATCAAAAGTAACAAGGATAAAATTATGAGTTTTGCATCGAAATTGGATAGTGAAAATGGGTCGAAGAAACGTAAAACCATGAGAAATGCGAAAGATTTGAAATTGGAAGAGGCTTTGTATATATGGTTTGTGCAAAGAAGAAGCAAAGGGGAAACTATCTCTGGCTCTCTATTGTGTGAAAAGGCACTTTAGTTCAACAATCAACTTGACTGTCCTCCTGACTTTAAGGCTAGCCAGGGATGATGGTTAAGAAACTTTAAATCTCGTCATGGCATACGAGAATTGGAGATTCAAGGGGAATCTTTATCTAGCGATGCAACTGCCGCTGAAACTTTTAAAGAAACATTCTTGGCTTTTTTGGAAGAAGAAGGTTATTCACTCGATGATGTGTATAATGCCGATGAGACTGGCTTATACTGGAAATCATTGCCTCAAAAATCACTTGCATCTCAGCGCGAAGCAGCTTCCCCTGTGTTTAAAAAGTGCAAAGAGAGAGTAACAATTGTGGTAGCCGCGAATGCCAGTGGAAGTCATCGTTTACCGGTGCTAATGATCGGTAAAGCCAAAAAAACCACGTTGTTTAAAGAATGTGACATGTCTCCCATTGTGCTACAAAGCACAGAAGAGTGCTTGGATGAATAGTGAAATATTTCTTGATTGGTATACAAATCAGTTCATCCCAAATGTGAAGAGGTTGAGAGAACAAGAAAAGAAAACTGGAAAAGTAATTCTTCTACTGGACAATGCACCATCTCATCCAGAGACGGATACATTGAATGCAGTTGATGCAAATTTTAAAGTAATTTTTCTTCCTCCCACTGTAACAGCACTGATTCAACCAATGGATCAGGGTGTTATAGCAAAGCTTAAAAAGATGTACAAGAAGGAAGTCATGCGTCGTTTATTGTTGGCTGAAGATGAAGAAAGTGTGGTGGCGTTTTCCAAAAAGCTTAATCTCAAAGACTGCTGATATATGTTAGCTGATGCTTGGACCACCCTGTCACAAGATAATCTCAACAAGGCTTGGAATAGATTGCTTGGGAAAAAAAGGAGGAAATAAAACTACTGTAGTGGACACAAATGATGATTGTATAAATGAAGTTGTGGAACTGTCTCAAGCAATGCCCGGATTTTCGGCCTGTGACAAAGATGATGCACACATGTGGCTAGAAGATGATAATGATTCTGGTTTTCAGTTTTTGAATGACGAAGAAATTTTGTCTTTTGTGCAAGAAGAAAACCAAATACATGTAGTGACCGATGATGAAGACATCTCAGAAGTACATGATGTACTTGTAGATTATGAAGAAAACCCAAAACGTCGACCAAGTCCTGAAGAGGCCTTTATAGCACTAGAAACAGCGATGGCTTGGTACGAGCGAGAAGATGACAGCTGTGCTACACAGCTTCTGCTGTTGAAGAGAATGCGGGACTTAGCAGCCAAAAGGAGACTATCCAGTTTGGTGCAAAAGAGGATTCCTCATTATTTTAAATAGTGGGTTACATCTGTACAAGTACATGTATACGTAAGTTGCGCCTGGTTTTGAATCATTTGTAATGTTATTTTGAAAACATTTCTCTTTCTTAAAAAAAATAATTAATACAAGTAGTACATGCACTGCAGTGTAATGAAAGATTTTGGTGATACAGTGATCTAATACAGTGTGGGTATTATTATTACAGTACAAGTAAATATGTTTTATAGTGTAATTTCCTTGTGATGGTTAATTATTTTTAGAAATATGTGTACATGTAACTTGATACATTATGTAATCCAATTATCCGAACATTTGATTATCCGAACGATGCTCGGTCCCATGGGGTTCGGATAAATGGAGTTCTACTGTATCTATTTGAAAAACAAGCTAGTGCTTCATGCCTTTTGCGTTGGGGGTGGCATTAATTGTATATCGCGAGACGCATGTTAGTGTTGCCGGCGTTCCTGCTTTCAGCCCTCCCTCTTTCTATCCTAATTCCATCTGTCTTTTCGTTTATGTTAACGTAGTGTATAAAATGAAATTAATGGAATATTAATCTAGGTCATTACGCAGCTTGCGTATCTCAAGGTTTTCTTAGAAATGCAGTACACGTTTTATTGTTTTGTGGAAACGCGAGTATGCTGCTATAGGCTTTACTATCAACGTGGAAACGTTACAATTTTCAGACGAAGTAGAAAAAGGAGGATCTCGAGTACAGTCATTGTGACAGCACTGTTCTTTACCATTCTTCTTTCCCTTTTATTGAATTTATGTGTTAGGCTTTACATTTACCTTTTAATTTATATATGTGGATTTAGAATGTTTCACGACAAATTCTCCCCTCTTAAAACAGACGTTATATGTCAGTCTATAATTCTATATACACATAGAGACATTTATTATTATTTCTGGGGCTTACGGTGATTCTCATCACACGGATGGCGGCTTAAAAAATCCGCTCCCAGATTTGTTTTTCCAGATATATACTCTATGCTAAACTCAAATGGCTGCATCAGTAATGACCATCTGAGCAACCTAGAATTTTCATGCCTAGCCTGCGCTAGAAACGACAAGGGTTTGTGATCCGTCTGCAACTTAAATGCCTTCCCATACAGATAAATATTGAATTTCTTTATCGCCCATATTACTGCAAGACATTCTTTTTCGCTAGTTGAGTAACTGGTTTCAGCTTTATTCAACTTTCTGCTAGCATATGCCACTGGGCTTAATTCCCCATCCAATGCATCTGATTTCTGTAACAGGGTCGCCCCTAACCCGATATTACTGGCATCCGTCCTTACAATGAATTCTTGACTTAAGTCAGGTAATTTCAAAATAGGTTTGCTTGTGAGCTTTTCCTTCAATTCTTGGTAAGCCAATTCACATTGTGGTGTCCATGTAATTCGATCTGGATTTCCTTTACGTGTCAAATGAGTTAACGGTGCACATATGGAATTAAAGTTTTTGATATACTTTTGGTAGAAACCACATAATGAGACAAAGGATCTCACGTCTTTCTTGGTTTGTGGTCTCGGGGCTTTCTTTAGTTTCTCTAAATTCTTGGGGTCAGGGGTCATGTTTCCCTGATGAACTGTGTGTCCCAAGAATTCTAATTCTTTACATCCAACGCAACATTTAGTTGGTCGGGCTGTTAAATTCGCTTCTCTAAGTCGATTAAACAGCATGTTCAGAGAGTCAATGTGTTCCTCAAATGTTTCTGTTGCTATAAGGATATCATCCATGAAATTTGTAATGCATTGATTATTTAGGGGATCTAACAATTTTCTCATCATTCTAGAGAAGACACTAGGCGCATTCTTCAATCCAAATGGCAATCTGTTAAACTCATAGTGTCCCTCTGAGGTACTAAAAGCTAGGTATGGTCTAACCTCAGGCTTTACTGGAATCTGATAGTATCCTTTACTCAGATCCACTTTTGAGAAATATTTAGCTTTATTTAGCCTGGCAAACAACTGATTTGTATCCGGCAATGGATCCACCTGTCCTTCTGTAATAGCATTCAGTCTCCTGTAATCTATACAGAGTCTATGTTCTCCAGAGGGTTTCCTTAAGAGCACCACACTGAAACTATACGAAGATTCACTGTGTGAAATAATTCCTTCCTTCAACAAATAGTCTATCTCTTCCTTCAAAGCTTTCTCCTTAGCAAAAGGAATCGAATAGGGTTTCATACAGACAGGTGTGGGGTCTATCAGTTTCATATCATATTCCAATAAGTTTGTATGCCCCGGTCGGTTTGTTAACACCTCTGTATGATTATCTAGAACCTGTTGCACTCTCTCTTTCTGATTTTTCGTTAAATGTGTACTGATTTTCACCTGTGCCGCTGTCTCACAGGGGTGTAATGGATATTCAAATGATGAAAGTGGTTCCTTTTGCATCTCCATTGCAATGGACAAGGTCAACAAGTGTGTCTCTTCCTGATGTTCTCTTTCCAAATATTTCTTCAGGAGATTCACATGATAGATTTTTTCTTTCCCCTTCTTATCTATCTTATAATTTGTTCTAGACACCTTCTCTAGAACTGTATATGGACCTTGCCATCCAATTTGTAACTTATTCTGACTACCGGGCAGAAGAAGCAGTACCTTCTCTCCCACAGCCAAATCTCTGTCTTTCGCCTTCCTGTTATAATAGGCAGCATGTTTCTTCCTGGCTTGTTTCAAATTTTCATTGGCAAGTTTCCAGCCAGTTTTTAAACGAGTGGTCAGCTCATTCACATATTGGTATGAGGATGTAATGTTTTCCTCTGCCTTTTCATCAGTCCACGTTCTTAACAGCGCTTCATATGGACCTTTAATTTTGTGGACCTATTTGTCCATGCACCGGTATGGTCTCCTCCACTCGAAGCTTTATAGTGATGATTTTTCTTCCCAGAATTATCATGCACAAAACGACCGCTACCAATTTTTCTTTTGGGGCTTTCTCCCCACTTAAAATTCTTGATGAGAGATTTCCTCTCTACATCCTCTTCCTCCAGTTTGTTTAAGTCCGATTGAGGGATTTTCGGCTTATCCTGGGGTAAGACATCTTTTTTGCACTCTCCGCATAGTGGCCATTGTAAAACAGTTAAGTGAAGCTTGTCCGTGAAAAGGGGCTTCCCATTCCATTTGGTCCACTTTATCAAATCTATTTTTCTTTTATTGTCAGGCCTAATTTTGCCCCGTGGCGTGTCCAGGTCCTGATCAATGTTCCCACTTGTGGGTGTTCCCTCATGTGCTATGCTACACCTTTCTACAAAATTCTCAATGTCCCATCTTGCCTTGGGCCAATAATAATTGTGAGCCACCTTTTGAATGATGGTACCTATTTTCTCATGGTCCCCATCTTTTTTCACATGTAGGCCTCCTTATTAATTCTGCCCTATATCTTTTAGGAAGAACCAACTATCCGTGACCATTGGATCTAGTTCCGGCCTTCCTATACATCAACTTGTTTTTCATGTAAAAATCTCCCTTGCCTGGAGTTGTATGACAAGTTGACAATTTCCTGAAACAAGGCTTGAGGGTCTTATCCCCAGCCTGTGCCTTCCTCATCTCTTTCTGGAGTGGTATTTAACATAATATCCTCCTCCTTTCTTAAGGTCGACCTGACCTGAAGGGTGGCCATAACTATAGGGTTCCTTCTACAATGGTCAGTGTCATGATTGTTCATCTTACAATTTTTACACCATCTCTTTCCTTGGTTGAAAGATTTTCTTTCATCATATTTCCTTTCATCGAATTGTGGGGTTTTATTTTTATTGTCATACCGTGGCCTATCAAACTGGTGCTTACTTTTGTTTTGATCTCTAGGATCAAATTTATTAAAGTTCTGTGGTGCCCTAAAATTATCTACCTGTTTCTTTTTATTACCTGATACCTCTGCCTGAGCCGCTTGATACCTTTCAGCAACATTTAGCAACTCACCCAGCCTCTCTGCACCTTGTTCCATGAGAAACTTTCTCATGTCTGGAGCCATGGACTCTCTTAATTGTTCTATAAGGACCATTTCCTTAAGATCTTGGGTTTTCCCCAGAGAAGTCCATTTCTCCAAGTATGTCTCTAACCGTGCAGAGAACTGGTGATAGGTTTCACCTGACAGTAGTTTAGCATTCCTAAATTTTTTCCTATAAAATTCTGCGTTCTTTTCATATCTTAACAAAAGAGCCTGCTTTAGCATGTCATAATTTTCTTGATCACCTCTGCTCATTTTGGCAAAAACTTCATAAGCTGCCCCACGAAGCCCTGAGATAACTTTAAGCTCCACCTTTCTCTCTCTAACCCATACGTGGTAGCTAATAGTTCATATCTATTTAGATAGCTCTCAATATCATCGTCTTTCTCAACAAAATGATCTAAATGAAAGTTCATAGCTGAGGTTGAGGCTCCCTGACTAGCATTAGCATCGGAGGCAAAGGGACTGGCACCATTGTCAGGAGCATGGCCTTGAAACTCAAACTCCCTTAGTCGTAACTCATGTTCCCTTTGTAATCTTTTATCTTCTGCTTCCCTTTCTGCAGCTAATCGCTTGTCTTCCCTTTCTGCAGCCTGTCTTCTTTCCTCGGCTTCCCTTTCTGCAGCCAATCTTTTGTCTTCTCTTTCTGCCTCCAATTTCTTAGCCTCAGCCTCAATCTGCAACCTCTTAGCCTCAGCCTCAATCTGCAACCTCTTAGCCTCAGCCTCAATCTGCAACCTCTTAATTTCCTTTTCAGCCTCTAATTTTCTTTCAGCTTCAAATCTTCTTTCCTCACGTTCAATATATTTGTCACATTCAGCAGTGACATAAGCAATCATAATTTGCCCGTCCATTCCTAACTCTTTAGCAGTCTGCACAGCAGCAGATCGAAATTTGGCCAGGTCCGCCATTTTCTAACAGGTAAATGTAAACAATATCTAACTAAACAATTCACTCTCTAACTAAATATCCAAGGACAACCACAGGCACTGAGAGCTCAACCTTATTTATTTTCACCCAAGGATACCTTTTAACTTTTTATTATTCCCAATATATATAATAGGAGAAAGTTCAATATCCCGGGAGCGAGACCCCAATATATGTGGTAAAGTGGGATGATATTACTATTTATAGGGGACTTAGTGTACTGACTGAGATCAGCTGTCAAGGTATCTGTATCTAATAAGTGTGGTGTATTACAGATGACCTTACTTGCTACCACATTTATACCTCAGTCAGAATTATTCTGGAATATTGTGATGACTACGTTGAATGTCTAGGGTTATGAAAATGATGAAGTGTAAGTCACAACAACAACAGACAGATAAACAATTTAATTTATTCCACAACACTTTACAACACTATGACAATCACACACATATAACACTCTATAAGACTATCTTAAATGAGTCAAGTGTAAAGTTTCAAATATATATGTAATAATTCCTTACAATAATAGATATCCTGATTCAACTACACAGTGAACCAGGAATCACAATCAAATGTAATCACAATTTATAAATATGATCTTTGTATTGACATAATTTATTAGTAATATCCTATGTGTGTAAGTTGTGAAGTAGTACTATGAGGTAATACTGGTTTTGTTTTTCAAGCTAGATTGTTGTTTGTCATCATGACTTCAAGTGTTTGATTATCGTGGAAATAGTATTGGGAAAAGTTCACAGTTCCTGTCATTTGAAACAATTTATTGTCCCTCTGTGTTTAATATAATGTCACTTTTAGAGGGGGGGGGGCACATAATGTTGAGCTGCTCTGGCCACAGAAGCTTATCTTTCGTGATGGCGGCAGGAAAAGACTCCTCTGCTCGATTGCTTCACTGGGTTCTGGAGACACCTCACTGGTCGCTATCTGGACCAAGGAGTATGCTGTCAGCCTCTGGATTCAGCAAAACTCAGACCAGGTGCTGCTTCAATAACTTAGGACCACGGTCCCTGAAACAAGAAGGTTGTACCTCCTACTTCAGAACTAATTTATAATCTATTTCCACACTGAACACAATACATAACAAACACTGAGTTCAGAGCGGTAGGCCAACTGCTAGCTTCATCTGAAACAATTTACACCAGTATACTCCTCCCTAATGGTTACTACGCCTCTGCAATTCCAGCATTAGTTCTATCTAGTCAATAAGATAGGTGTCAGTGTACTGTTTGGCAATTCCATGCAGTTTTACTTTTCTCCGACAAGTCCTGTTCAGGTTGGAGCACTATCTAGGCCTTGCCTCATGTTTGCTACTGAACCACGCACATATACAGACATAAATTATCAATTTACATTCAATTTTCATTAAAAGATATCAAATATGTCAAGCTTACCACAATTCATGGAAATAATACACAAATACGTTGACTGGCGATGAATATGGCACAAATTCCGATCTGCCTCTGTCCCAGGCTTTTATTTAGAAAAAATATAAGCTGGTTCTCAACGCACTGTTTCTGGGTAAGTTTATTTTAAAATGTGGCACTGAACTGACGCTCCTAATTGACTATATTGGCGGGTCTAACCAATCGGGCCATGTTTACACAGCTTTTCAAAAAATTTTACCCTTCTCACGTTTCCCCTAACAACCAAAATTAGTATTTATAGTCCGACTAATCGTGTTTCGCCTTACATTTACTTCTATCCAATCAAATAGGATTTAACATGGTGGCCTATTTCCCGTGAAATGGTGGTTTCAAAACATGCCACTGTGCGATTATTATTTGGTGTTGTCTGACACCCTCACTATTTTCTTTTGGCTATAATTTGTTAATTCCTAGACTATTTGCGTAACACTTAACCTATTCTTTGTCAGCAAGTCCTAAGGAACCCAAATATATAAGCTTTAAGGGAGCTAAGTGGCGGCGTTCAAAATATGTATTTTTTTCTAGGATAGTCGTGCTGTTACCACCTCCTCACTTCCAAACTTTAGGGTGTCTGCTGTACTGTCAGGCTTTCAAACGTAAACCAGTATAATGTCATGTTTCCCAATAAGCATTTTACAGGTTTTCAAACCTAACTCTCGTATGGGTAGTGTTTTTTATCACTGTCTATTTGAAAAAAAAGCTAGTGCTTCATGCCTTTCGCGTTGGGGGTGGCATTAATTGTATATCGCGAGACGCGTGTTAGTGTTGCCGGCGTTCCTGCTTTCAGCCCTCCCTCTTTCTATCCTAATTCCATCTGTCTTTTCGTTTATGTTAATGTGGTGTATAAAATGAAATTAATGGAATATTAATCTAGGTCATTACGCAGCTTGCGTATCTCAAGGTTTTCTTAGAAATGCAGTACACGTTTTATTGTTTTGTGGAAACGCGTGTATGCTGCTATAAGCTTTACTATCAACGTGGAAACGTTACAATTTTCAGACGAAGTAGAAAAAAGGAGGATCTCGAGTACAGTCATTGTGACAGCACTGTTCTTTACCATTCTTCTTTCCCTTTTATTGAATTTATGTGTTAGGCTTTACATTTACCTTTTAATTTATATATGTGGATTTAGAATGTTTCACGACAATGGAGTTCCACTGAAGATCATTAATTTAATAAAGAAAACATATGAAGACATGACATGCAGAGTTCTTCATGAGGGACAGCTTACAGAACCATTTGGGATAAGAACAGGAGTGCGACGGTGATGCCTCTTGTCTCAATTTCTTTTCTTATTAGCAATAGACTGGGTTATGAGAACATCAACAACACAGAACAGAAATGGAATCCAGTTGACTCTGACTAAGCAGTTGGATGATCTGGATTTTGCTGATGATTTGGCTCTTCTGTCCCATAACCGTAATCAGATGCAGGACAAATTGAAAACACTCGATGAGAGGTCACAGCAATTGGGTCTGGAAATACACAGGGAAAAGACAAAGATAATGAGAATAAATGCAGGTAATGAAAACAGGGTTGAACTTGAAGAAGTACCAATACACGATGTAGAATCGTACACATATCTTGGCAGCAATATAGACAAAGTTGGAGGGACAGACAGTGATATAAAAATAAGAATACAAAAAGCAAGAGGAGCTTTCATTGCATTGGGAAATATATGGAGATCAAGAGAAATCGGATCCAACACGAAAATAAAAATCTTTAACTCAAATGTGAAGTCAGTCCTATTGTATGGCTCTGAGAGATGATGGCACGTGACAGGAGGACTTGGCATGTGTTTGTTGAAGGCCTATGCTCCTTTGGGAGTGGAGGGTTATGATGATGATGATGAAGTATGTACGCATGTAAAGGAACGCATAAAACATAAACAAGCCAATACACCGATACATTTAAAAGCAAACCACTATTTCTACACTGTCGCGACTTGTCTCCATTGATCTCCCGTAGTGGTCCACGAATGGCCCGACAGGTGGAGTAAAATTATGAGGTTTCCAAAAGTAGCAAGCTTTGCTCGTGATTACTTTTGGCAGTTATGTAAATAGGAGGATTGTGCTTCCATTTCAGGAAGTCTCACGTGGATTTTCAGGATGGCAAGCATAACAACTGCGTTTACTAAATTTGTTATATATATATATATATATATATATATATATATATATATATATATATATATATATATATATATATATATATATATATATATATATATATATATATATATATATATATATATAATAGAGATTTATTTATCAAATATTTGATAAACAAGGTTTAAATGAAAATCGATGCTTCAGCAAAATTGCTCTCAGTTATTGCATTTCTTCATTGAGAAAAATTTCGTCATTGGATTCTAAGAATAAAGGGTGGGAAACGTTTTAGTCCAGTCTCTGGGTCATTCAGTTTACACTTAGCTTCGCAAGTGGTGGCAATATCTGTCACTGAAGTCTGGTTTAGTTTATACTGGTTCTCATGAAGTCTTGGCTGTTCCTTCTCAAGTCAGGAGCGGGATGACTTTTGGGAGCAGGTTCATCGCTGTGTGAGAGCAGATTCCACAAATGTCGCCACATCGAGTTTCCTCTAGGCCCGTCTCTCATAGGCGGTGTCCAGAGCTTAGTACTAGTAACTAGTAATAGAAACTGAGAGCAATATAAAATAGTACTTCTCTTAAGTCTTATGTCTCCTGATTTAAGCATCAGGCGACCTCATCTTTCCTCCACCACTTCATCTTCCTCTGAACTTTCCCCGATGCCCAGGAGAACAAAATCTCAGATTCATGAGTCAGCTGAAAGTGTGTTCGGAGAGCAGAAGAAAGCAAATGCATCATTGTTTTATATATATATATATATATATATATATATATATATATATATATATATATATATATATATATATCCTATATATATATATATATATATATATAATATATATATATATATATATATATATATATATATATATACTTTGTAGGAATAGTCTAGGTAATGACCGGTGAATACTGACGTAGTAGAGTGAAGAACAAAAAATGGACAGAAATATGAATGGTAAGAAAGACGTCATGTAACACACACATACGCAAACATGTAACTTCGAACATATGCCAAGACCACACACACGTACAAATAAAAACGTACACACACACATACACATTAGATATACATACATAGTTAATCCACTTTGTTCGGGCATGTTATGAGAAGAAAGCTGAAATATATCGTGACAACTGGAAATATAGGAGGAAAAAGACATAGAGAACGACACAGAGAGAAGATGCTGGATAGTTTGACATGAAGGCATGGACAGATGTCAACAACAGAATTGATAAACAACACTGGAGATGTGAAGTGGTGAACAAACATGATCACCCACGCCACCTGGCATGGTACACGAAGAAGAAGACACAAAAACAAAGCCATGTCATTGAAAACCACTTCACAAGTTCCACATTCACAAACTTCACAATATTTCTACATTTAACAGAGCACAGCGTTCGCTTGCTACGAAGGGGGTGGGTTTGAAGAACCCGATTTGGTGACACAGTCTATCGGGACGTCTCGTGTTACAAACAAACACAGGGTCTCTTAACAAAGTGACACACATTTAGCTGTCCTTAATGGCAGTGTTTTGCAACCATTTAACCAAGCCGGAATCCTCAGATAATTTTCCATAACTTAGCGGAACCCGTATGAATCAGTTCTATTGCCGCTAAATTATTGCCAGGATAATGTGTATCTAAAGAGATACTGTAAACCCTACACTCATAAGCACACTAGTGTGCGCGCGCGTGCGTGCGTGACTTTGTGTGTGTGTGTGTGTGTATGTGTGTGTGTGTAGGTAAAATATATTGAAGTATCTTTGAAAAAGATTTTCCCTCGTTTTGGCGAAGCGCGCCAGGTTTTTACCTAGACACAGTTCGTCAGTTACATTAGGGCTCATGTCCAACTATAAAAGACCTTATGGTCTGTACTGTGTGCTGAAGTACCTTTCTCATATTTTGTTAAAAGAAACGTCTCCAAACATGCTGTATTAAAGGCATTAAATGAATGTCCCAAGAAACAAAATGGCGACAGATGAAAAGCAACATCTGATCCATGTCAACAGACAATAAGAGATAAATAAATCGAGACTGAGAGAAATAGGCTGGAAAAAAAACCATTCTATATTTTGGTTTGTTTTAATTTGTATTATTTGGGTGTAGGTACATATTTTGATATAGCGGCCATTCACGTGGAACTCTTAAAAAAATATTCTTTTTCACGCGATATACTGTTATCATATCTCCTTTCTATTTATCATTTCGGTATTACCGTTACTGAGAAGCAAATTTGTAACTCTAATTTTAATAAATAGGACAGTGTTACTGATCATGCTAACGTGTTCAGACGTTTAAATTATTGTATGTGAATTATATACATCGATACAAGACGAAGCGAACAAAGACGCAAACAACTAAATACAAGATATTACTTAAAATAAGAGCGATGTTTTTTTTTTTAGTTTTCGCGGTATGTCAGAATTTTTATTTATTCAACGATTTCCCGCGGGACCTTTGAGACTGAATTGTGGACCCCCACGGTTCCGCGGAACAGTGGTTGTGAAACGCTGTCTTATGGCATAGGGGAAATTACAAGGCGGGAAATAATTACCTTTACTGACAAATGGGGCTTTTCTTGTCTCTGATTTTTCATTGTTTCCAGTCCTGGAGGTTCTCTTTTAATAATAAACAAAGAGGGAAACCCTAGGCCTGAGGCAAGTTTATTTATAGGTTCTCGGTGAGAAAAGTTATTTCCCTGTTCAACATCTCTTCCCCGACGTTCCCGTCCAACCACCCCCATTAAAAAAAAAAAAACATTAAGTCGCGATTAAACGTTGTCTTCTACGAAGACGGTGTTGCTGGCTGGAGACTCACAATTAGTCGGGATTAGAGGAAGGGAGGCAAGAATAAAACATAATAACAGTGTTAATCTAGAATATTGGCATGGAGCGTCTATTAAAGCAGAGGTCTGTTAGAGGTTCCTTTGTTAGTATGTGGAGAATTGAATTTGTTAGATGTAGCCTACTTTAAAACAACAGCCTAGCAGTTACAGGCTTACATTAGTAGTGTAACCGGCCTGGTTACATTACCATGAATGACCCTATGTGCCCATATATGTGAAATATAATTAGGTGATTGCATAGTTTTTCAGATTGTTAGGATGATTGCAGTATATCTATATAACTACTTTAAATCTTCTGTTACTTGGTCATCTTTTAGGTCTTGGTACAGGCTATCGCCTGAGGTGTTAACTTCCTAAATGACTTTGTAATTTCCAGGTTATTAATTCACCCTTGCTTACAGTTGTGTGATGATGTCGTTTTAATTCTCCAACAGTAATTCCAAACAAAACAGCAAACCTTATATAGTTGATAACTGCCAAGTGATCATATAAACCTTTATTCAACTTGAACGAATACGAACAGTTTCATGTACTCGTATATTATCATCATCATCATCAACGAAATCTTCTTTTTCAGTTCCTCTAATTTTGTCTGTATATCTTTCAATATTATTGACAGTTTGGCATTGCTACTCCGCAGTTTCAGCCTTTGTAGCTTCGTTAGTTTATTCCTCGTAGTACTCAATTAGATTCTTTATAATTTCTCCATCTACTAATACTTCGGGAGTGTCTATTAAGGATTTGGGCGCTCCACTTGGAGGAGCATCTACTTAATAAATGGCTAATTCTATCAATTTGCTTATCTCTGTTATTTCGTGGCGACATTGGTTCATAGCTACAACTTTTCTAGATGAAAGTAATAATTATACAGTCAGCATCGATAGGCAGTCAGCACGACTGTCTACATATGTATAAAAGTCAGAAATACGATTTCACACAAAAATCTTGTTCTTGGCGATGAGGTTAAAACCCTTGTCAATATACTGTAAACCACAGTATAATAAATGTCTTGAGATTCTCGAAGACTGAGCCGGACTTTTGTGACAGTCTGGGTGAGCGCCTGGTTGCTACATCACCAGATAAAATCAACCATGCCTTCCATCACTATTTTTTCCAGACTATTATGTCTTTTTATATGACCGAAAAATTTCAGCTTCCTTATTGCGATGGTATTTAGGAGCCAATGTTCCTGTACGTTTAGTGAGTGCAGTACTTCTCTGTTGGTCTTTTTTTCTGTCCAGGGTATTCTCAACATCCTTCTGTAGCATTTCATTTCGAATGATGCAATCTTTTTTGCAACTGTTTTATTGAGTGTCCAAGTCTCGCAGCCGTATGTTGCTACTGGGAATATACATGCTCTGATCAGTTGTAACTTTGTTTCTTTGCTTGTGCCTTGCCATAGGTTTTTCATCTGTATTAGTTTATGTGAAGCAATTGCAAGTCTTCTTTTAATTTCTACTGCACAGTCGCCAGAGCAGTTGATGATTGATCCTAAGTATTCGAATTCATTAACACTTTCCAGTTCTTCGTTATCAATTTCAATTTCTGGTTTGGTCTTTACTTTGTCTGTTGTCAATACTTTGGTCTTCTTGGTGTTTAGGTATAGATTCTGGGCCTCGCTGTGTTTTTTGGTGGACAGAATTAATTGTTCAAGTCCTTCTGGGTTGGTCGATAGGAGGACTGTGTCGTCAGCATATCTGATTTCCGGGATCTGGTACCCGCCGATGTTAAATGAGTCAAACTCTGTGTTCTTGGTCATCTCTTACGTTTCTCACGATATTCTCGGCATAAATGTTAAACAGGTAAGGGGAAAGGGTACAGCCTTGTCTTACTCCTTTCTGTACTTCAAACCATTCTGATGTTTCCCCCTCTACTCTTACGGCTGCCTGTTGTTCTTGGTACAGCAGTGCGATGAGTTGTATAAGGTGGTTTGGAAATCCCATATTTTTCATAAGAGCCCATAACTGCTGATGTTGTACACAATCGAAAGCTTTGGTGTAATCAATGAAACAAGTATGTCGGTCAACGTTGAATTCTCTACACTTTTCTATGATGATCCTCATGTTGAATATATGATCTCTAGTGCCTCTACCTGGTCGAAAACCCGCCTGTACTTCGTTTATTTCTGTTTCTAGCTTTTGTTGCATCCTTTTCATTATGATTTGTAATAGTATTTTGCTGGCATGGCTTATAAGAGCTATAGTTCTGTAGTTTGTGCACAGTTTCAGGTTGCCCTTTTTGGGTAAGGGTATGTAAATTGATCTTTTCCATTCCTTGGGCCAAATTCCGCTTTGCCAGATCTTGCAGCATAATGCATGGTATATTTGAGCGCTGCCTTCTCCTCCTGCCTGTATCATTTCAGCTGTTATTTCATCACAAGTGTTTTTAAGTGTTTGATTGCGTTCCGGACTTCCTCTATGGTAGGTTATGGTTCACGTTCCACTTCATTCATGACGTTGTTATCTGCCGCTTTGTTTATTTCCGTATACATTTCTTGACAGTACTCCTTCCATCTGTTCAGAATATCTTTACGTTCTGTTAGAGTGTCGCCTTTCTTGTCGTTTATTGCTCGAGGTGATGATTTAAAGTTGCTGTTCTTCAATGTTCTTACTTCAGAAAACTTTTACTAAACTCATAAGTGGTGCGGGGCTTGCCGACTTAGAGCATTTTTTCATTGGTTATACTTATTGTAAAGATTTATTTCATTAGCTACAACTATCGTTACCTACTTATCATAGAATTTAAATAAGCTCATGCAAATGAGGTGACATAGTCCTCTAGTTAGCGTTGCTGTCAGCGTTGCTGTCAGCGTTGCTGGGCAACTCCCGCCAAATCTTATAGTTAAGGGAACACAGAAAAAGTTTTGTGCTTCGATTTCTATGATGCATATAGTAATTTATTCTGTCTTTTTTTATTACGTTAACGTGGGTTACTAGCGTTAGCGTAGGCCATCCGGTAACAGTAAGTTGCTTGCGTATAATAGGAAGATTGAGATAGTATGACAAGATCACCGATGCGGAACTGATGACAAGAACCAGATAGGTACCAGCGGAACAGGCGAGGAAAAGCCAGAGATAGATTTGACACACAGCGATAGCGTTACATGACAATCCTTGTTCTGGAATCACCAGAGTAAGAGAGGTTGAAGGAGACCAAAAACAAAAACAAAAAAACGCACCGAGAAGAGAAATGCGGGCAGAAAGCAAGATTGCAGCTTTGGTGGGACCAGATGGGACTAACGTTAGCAGCAAGACAGTTTGAAAGTTTAACTTCTGAGGCGCGTAGAAAAAGGAGAAATACACTGTAACACCGTCTGAACCTCTCTCTCAATTTCCTGACTTCTCTCGACCCTCTGATTTTGGCATTCCTATAAATTAAATATCAGACCTAAGGGTCTTTAGTGTTTGGATATGCGCCCTAATATAACCGACTATGTTGAACGGAACGCGCCTCGCCAAAACGAGGTAAAACTTTATTTTAAAAAAAAATTTGGCATTGTACTTAACGAGTTGTCCCATATAGTTTCTGAACGAGTTGTCCCATATAGTTTCTGAACGAGTTGTCCCATATAGTTTCTGAACGAGTTGTTCCATATAGTTTCTGAACGAGTTGTTCCATATCGTTTCTGAACCAATTGTCCCATATAGTTTCTGAACGAGTTGTCCCATATAGTTTCTGAACGAGTTGTTCCATATAGTTTCTGAACGAGTGGTTCCATATAGTTTCTGAACGAGTTGTCCCATATAATTTCTGAACGAGTTGTTCCATATAGTTTCTGAACGAGTTCCATATAGTTTCTGAACGAGTTGTCTTATTTAGTTTCTGAACGAGCTGTTCCATATAGTTTCTGAACGAGTTGTTCCATATAGTTTCTGAACGTTTTGTTCCATATAGTTTCTGAACGAGTTGTCCCATATAGTTTCTAAACGAGTTGTCCCATATAGTTTCTGAACGAGTTGTCCCATATAGTTTCTGAATGAGTTGTTCCATATAGTTTCTGAACGAGTTGTCACATATAGTTTCTGATAGTCGCTGAAAAGACAAAGAAAGAGTATAGCTATAGCTACCTCTGGCATGACGTAAGAGGCTATTAATATGTGGTTGTGCATGAAAGTGGCATGCTCATCATTTAAAAGTAACTGCTACTGGCACCACCACTGTGAGAGCACTTTAATATTTTGGAACAGACTTCGCCCAAGGTGACCAAAGGCAGTGGTGCTCTATACGTCATAAAGACGGAAGTGGAAATAATAGTATACTTAACAGGTTCAGTTACTCATGTCCTAGAACTCCTTCTTTGTGCGGCCCAGTATGTCGGCTCATTGATTGTCAAGGCGGTCTGTCAAATTCTCATGTAGTCTGTGACCGCCCATCTCTGTCTAGGTCATTTGATCTTACCAAGCAAGAACGGATTGTCTTCCTGCAATGCAGGGTCGAGGTGACGTTTGGCGGCTATCCAGCGACCGTTATCGATCGGGAAAAGGCAAATATTTTTGTCTAACTAGCTAATGAAATATTTAAGCAGAAGGAATCGCCTATGATTGTTTCTTTTTTCTTTTTCAAATTTAATTAGAAAAAGAAGAAGCAAGCAAAAAATTATCAACAGGAGAAAAGGGAATACAAATACAAGGGTTCTTAACTTTTCTTGTGCAATGGACCCCTTTGATTGTCTGGTGAAGACTACAGACCCCTTGTTAGGAACAACAACAAAAAATGGGACCAAAGATGCATCAAAAGTGAGGAATGCAGTAAGCGACCCATAGCTTGACTGCTTGCGTCAGGGTAAGCGAACCAAAGCTGACCAAGACTCTACTCCACCTCCAAGTGGTGATCCTGGAAACAGGCTGCATCACTGCAGTCTGGCTGAGAGAGTAGGGATCGAAGAGGGAAGGCTAACCCAGTCCCAAAAATGTCTTGCCGAAAACGGATGTGTCGAACCGAAAGGCGCAGATATTGAAGCTTTGCTGTAAACGGCGACAAAACGTAACAAACGTCCTTTTCAGGACGAACGCAGAAGAAGAAGAAAAATGTATAGGCGCATAATGAAAAAAAATTCTGCATACAAATTATACATTTTGTGACACAAATAAAAATTATTAAGCTTACATATAGCCATATTAAAGTACAAAAAAAAAAAAAAACCATTTGTAAAAAAAATATATTTCTTTAAACGCAAACATCTATGATAATTTTCCGAGTAAAAATGTTGGTGAAAATTAGTGCAATGCTTGATTTTAAAAATATTAATCAATTAATAGAATGTATGTATCCGAAGTTTAATTGATTAACTTCGAACAATTTTATAAATTATAAAAAAATAATCATAAATAACTTCTTTGGGGGGCGGGGGGGGGGGGGGGGGGGGGGGAGAACTAAGAACTTTACGGTATTTATTTTACTTGCTACAAGGCAACATCGTCCTTAAAATATAATGAAAACTAGTGTAAAAGCCCGCCGTAAGACGGGAATTAAATTCAAAAGCACCAATACCTAACGGTAATTTTACTTATTCAAAAGTATTTTAAAAAACCACTGTGCAGTACCACAGTACACGAACTACGTAGCAGCAGCGAGGATCCCAATGTGTGTATATGGGATTACACATTCTATAAATATATTTTTGTGCACACCGTCATTTGCGCATTCTTCTTTGGTAAGTGTTTCTATTGTCGGGAGAGTACATATAAGGGAAACAATACAATTAATGTCTAACTTTCAAACAAAGTTGCATTCCTTAGCGTTACGCACTGACAAAAAAAGCTGGAGTTTTATATCAAGGATACTGAAAAGTTACAAACAATCAATTTATTATTATTGACGATACTTGCCAAATTCTGTATCACAAACCTTTAACGTAGCAAATACTGTCGCATTTGAGGGAAAATACACATAAACATTGCTAAAAATGGAATAATCGATAAAAATTATGTTATCAATTAATCGATTAAGTTTTCCTATTAATCGATTAATTAATCGTTAAAATAGTGGACAACCCCCCCTCCCCCCAAATCCATTCATAGATCCATAAGGTGTCGGTGGACCACAGGTTAAGATACCCTGTCATAGAATAAATAACAAGATAACGAGTAAAAGAAAAGATGAAATATTAAGGATCAATTTTTATTACTGGCACTAACATACCTTGGAGCTGTCATAGACTGGAAGGGAGGCATCAAAGAAGAGTTGGCTACCCGACGAGCAGCAGCTGGGAGACTTTCTCAGGACATAAATCGAGGATTCCTCAGCAAACAAAGAAGTTGGCAAGAAGACAAAGATGACTGTATACCGCTCCACCTATGTTACAATCTTAGCCTATAGATGTGAGTCATTGGCCATAACTACAACCTACAAAAGCCAGCCCCAAACCTTAGAAATTAAGTATTTGTGGAAGGTGGTTGAAGTAACAAGAAGGGACATGACCCGCAACCAGATGATAAGGCCTCAAAACCCAACCCCAAGTGGAACAGTCCGAATTACAATGGTTTGGCCATGTCTGCAGAATGGGAGAAAATCAACTACCACGATATGTATGGGAAACTTAGAGCCAGGGATAAAGACTTCCAGGACGACTCAGATTCCGCTAGGAGGACAACATTAAACATCTCTGAAGGACCAAGAAGAAGGCCGCCAATAGGATAGTATGCCGTTCTCTCCGGCAAACTTCTACACCCCATAGTAAGTAAGTACTAAAATGCACTTAAAATAAAATTGTGAACGATGTGGCGAATTACTGCATAATGATAACTGACCATTCACCACTTTTATATTATACAATAGAATAGCATCATCATCATCAGCGCCTTTCTACACCCTATTGAGCCTTGAGCTACTACTGCAGCTGGCCTTCTTGCAGGAACCTTGCACAAAGCAGTTACGTGCTCTAGCAGCAGTCTTTTCTGTAGCAGTGTGTTTGGTTCTTATGTGTTTATTCACCAGGAAATTAAAATTGTTGAAATTTATAAGCCAAACCGAGCACCGTACTTTTTTCAGTTCGGCGAATCCAATCGCAGTGTCAAGGCCGTGGAGTTGTCACATTTTACACGCAACAAAAAGACTTTTGCCACCCCCTTACGCGACGTCACAAATCTCTTACCCACCCCGTCCCCTTTTTTGTCCTTATTTTTTGTAATCCTGAAAAAATACAACTTACTCGAATGTTTTTGTTTTTTTTAAAGTTTTGGCGAGGCGCATCCCGTTCAACCTAGTCGGTTATATTAGGGCGCATGTCCAAATATAAAAGACCCTTAAGTCTAGGGAATTGCTAGTCATCATCATCATCATCATCATCATCATCAGCTTTCAAGTCCCTACCTAGCTATAAATGGGTACTTAACTTTGAGTTAGGGAAGGAAAAGACAGCGAGGAAGGAAACTGGTCTCCCCACCTCTCGATGCTGGACCTAGTATGGTGAAGTCTCTAACACTCCACTACCGCAATAAGTTACCGGGTTTCGGGTTCAAAGCTTGGTAGTGTCATGCATCAGTCTAACCAGCTGTAAAAGGGTACCTGACTCTGATCTTGAGTTAGAGAAGGCAACGCAGCGACCTAGTATGGTGAAGTCTCTAACACTCCACTACCGTAATAAGTTACCGGGTTTCGGGTTCAAAGCTTGGTAGTGTCACGCATCAGTCTAACCAGCTGTAAAAGGGTACCTGACTGATCTTGAGTTAGAGAAGGCAACGACAGCGAGGAAGGGAACAGGCCACCCCACCTCATAAAGCTGGGACCCAGTACATCGAAGTCTATAACACTTCACTCCCCTACGGCAGAATCTGCTACGTGGCTACCCTTACTGTTTAAATTAACGGCAGGCGTGTTTAAAAAAAAAATGTATTTCTTGTCCTTGTCACCTGTTTGTAACTGTGGCTGACGAAGGGTAAAACCCGAAACGTCCCTTGTTTCCTGTGTACCGTTAACTTGTAGAACTGATTCAATACCGTTTTATTGGTTTATATACTTAAAAAAAATACGGGGGGGAGGGGGGTTTGAGGGCGGCAGTGAAGGGTCTGTCGTAAGCGTGTCAACTAAGAATGCACGAGGAACGCATTTTTTTTTTAACTTGCCCTCCCAAACAACGGGGGAGGGGGGAGCTCACAATGTGAAATGACCCTTTTTCAGTCAAGAAAAAGTACGGTGCTCGGTTTGGCTTATAAATTTCAAAAATTTTAATTTCCCGGTGAATAAACACACAAGAAACGTGTGTTTTACATGATGAAGTTGCCAGCCCTATGCATAACTCATATAAGTCGCCGTGTACGACATGCTTGAGGGAACGGTGGTCCTGTTCTCTATTGGAATACATGAAACATTTATTTTATGTGTTTTAGTACTGTGACGTTAATTTTACAATAGAGGAGAGAGTGATTGAGTGAAATTAACTGGATGAATAAAAGATTGACAGAAGAAAGAAGCAGGCGATATTCTATGAAGAATGCCTGCTGTCCACTGACACATAAAAAACACTTCTCTCTCTCTTTCTCTCTCTCTCTCTCTCTCTCTCTCTCTCTCGCTGTCTCTCTTAATCAGGGCAGTTCTTTTTTAAGAACGTGAAAAGGGATATTATAAGAATAGTAAAACGTGCCTCTTAGTGAATCTGCAGAGAGATTACTGAAAAACATTATAGAATATAGGCAGAGGTTTAGGCATCCTCGTCACAAATTATCGTTCCCCGACTTTTGTAATTATATTGTCATCTACAATTACAGTGTATTTTGGCTCGTTTCCCCCAGGTAAAAGAATAAAAGACTTTATCTTATTACCAAAAATGTTGACATGCACTATAAATGTGACACAAAGAAAATAAAACAGACTCGATGGTTTTTTTATTTTCTATAAATATAAATTGAATTTCCGAAAGACATATAGAAAAAGAAAACCCAGTTTATAGTGCTGTTTTTACAAATGCAATAGATGTGTTACTTCAAATATAATATTGTTGTTTCATTTAAAAAAAAAGGTTTTCGTCATATGGAAACTGACGTATATATGCTTCTCAGTGCTGGTATTATATACTCAGCTTTCTAATTTGGGTGTTGATAAGTGTATATTTTCTTATCACTGAAGAATGCTGTATACATGAAGCCACCACACTGATAAATGTAGAATGTAAACTGTAAATGCAAAGGCGTCACACTGGTACATTACATTGATAAGGGTGACTGTGGTGCATGTAGTTTGTGTGTACTAGTCATCTTGATGAAGGTTGATGGTCAACACGAACCGACACAGTGTTGGATACAACGGTCACCTTGTCCATAAAGTATTGAGGCCCTGGCAAGGGATAGTGTTTATATCGAGTGAGAGTACAGGTGTGAGTTACGCGAATGGGTGTACTGTTCTGTAGAGTTGATAGGTAACAATGCACTCATACACTCGTATCTAGAAGTCAATGACGGCTGGAACTACTGTTAACAGTTTCATACAGTTTAATGGGACGCACACTCTGACAACACAGCTACAGTCACTGGAACAGGTTGGCAACAACATCACATGCTTGAAAATGGTTTACGACATCAAATATACATTCGTAAAGAATGTGAATATAACAGAACGTTAGTAGCTAGTCACTCAGGGTTCTAGTTGTATTTACTCCCAAGCCTAACTGACTGATCGCGTCAGTTAATGTTAGCAAATGTTTATCATCAATGGCTCCCTGACAGAACCTCTTCTGACGAAGAATTACAAGCCGTAAATTAGCAGGCTTTTATGACGACAATCTCAAAACCACCAGTAGTGGCTTACAATAGTAGACATCTCTGTATCATCATCAGATAGTAAGGTATCCCTGTTCTCCGAACGATGATCCGCTTAGGCAAAGGCGAGATCCAAAATGGCTCCTAACTTCGATGAGCTTCGCTCACTCCGAAGCTGCATAATGAAGCATAAGTAAAGGGCGCTGTCCATCATATCAATAATGCTGTGTAGATTATATGCATAATAATGCAATGTACATTACCATACCATGGCTGCAAATCTAGGCATACGAAAAGGTACAGTAAATGTCTTTCGTTACCTTAACATCCTAGAAAACACTAGCAAAATAGCACACGCCATCCTTTGGCGCAAAGAATATATTCTGGGGAGGAACATAGACATAATAGTCACACAGACTATGTCGCTACTAGAGAGAGAGTACATATTTACCTGAACTGTGACTGTGCCTAGTTTTTCCTCACTGGATTTAAACCATACCGCACTGGTCAGTTGTTGTCACCTTATTAGGACCTTTTCGATATTGTATATAACCTAAAACTTTTCGTTCCAAAAGAGTGAAATAAGCTACGTTTAAGAAGTTTCACCACCAGCGGCGAAATCTAAGCAAACCACACCCCATTCTCACCTGTATCTAACTGTGACAGTGCCACCCCATAGACTTTTCTTATAAAATAAAACACCAGAACAATTACGCTTCAAGTCCGGCGATAAGTGAGAATATTTGCTACCAGCCAACCTCGCTACATCTGGGGCTGGACATCGAAGTAACAGACACTTTCACATGTCAAGTGTTAATTGATGGTTTTTGTATAATTCTATGGAGTGCCTGATTCCAAGATCGGTAAGTCTGTGTGAGAGTTTGTGTGTTGGCCAGCAATAGCCTGCATGACTGAATGAGTTTTATGTGCAACTATTTTAATTGCTGTACCTGGTAGACACTTTGTTATTTTATTCCTCGTATTGTTCACTTTATAAGTGGGATTTCTTAACTCCGTTATTTCCCCTTCCTAAACCGATTAGTAGAAGGGAAACCAGTTAAGGATAATAGGACTAGTTTCCTAATCCCTCTTTTCAGGATAGATTAATCCACTGTTGGGTTAACTTATCTATTTCTGTTAACTACCTGTCATTTGGACTGGGTTCCTTTTCATTTGTCTGTACAAGAGGGAAGGGCATATGGGATATCGATCTTCATCCCCCCTCCCTCATCTTGTCATTTGTATTTTATTTCTGTAAACTATGATTTTTGCCTGTCAAATGATTAATGTTGTGATTTGATTCTTAGTGACTGGGTCTAACTAGATAGAGTGTGAGTGGTTGTCTTTGTGAAGTAGGGTATAATAAAAATAATTACACCACTAGACAACGTCTTTTAGTATTTGGGTCGTCCACACAACATATTTACAGGTTGTTTTCTTTCCACAGGAGCAGAAAATTACGGAGGAAAAAAAAATATATATTTGTTACTTTAATTATTCTCTGGCAGAGAAAATTGAAAATAAATTTTTATAAGATTTGCTGGGATCGGCTGATTGTCAAACAGTCACAAAGGTAATTTTTGAAGTTAAAAGAGTTGAGCTCAGCTAAAGACGCCTTGTTCTGATTCTTTTTAAAGTCTAGTTAACAACGTCTCTTCTCATAAATTGACTTCGGCGGGAGGAGTTTTGTTAGCGGAGAATTAAAATGTTAGGAAAAAAATTTTTTCCTTTTAAATTGTTTTAATATAAATTTTTCTCTACTTTTAGTAAAAGTAGATTTTTTTCTAGTGTTTGACTTACCATTAACGTGGCATAGTCGCCTGCATTAAGAGTCTTAATTGACAGATAATAGCAGCGATAAGTTAGCACATTACAAGGTAGGAGGTAACACAAGTAAATTTATAATTTGTTTTTTTTTTTCTCGTAGCGGCTTTGAGTTTTTTCCCCTTCTTGTTCCTTCTTACTATTCTCTAGTAGTAGAAGCATACAGTTTTTTGACATGGAAGAAAGAATTAGAATGAGGTCCATGTTGAGGCTGGAGGCGAAGGAATCAGGATTAGAGGAGAAGCCGCGAACGTGTTTGTAAACACGGAACTTGAAAGGTATGACGCGGAGCAAGAAAGAGAGAGGGCTGAGAAGAAAGAAGCGGACGATCGTCAATTGGAGCAGAAGAAAATTGAGGCAGAGATGGAAGCTCGGAAGGAGAGAGAGAGGGGGAGAGACAGCACGAACTGGCGCTTAAGGCTTTAGATAGTCGGGGCGCTTCTACTTCAAATAATGGAGAGCCGTCGTCGCCCCAGTCTCAGTCAACGGATCTCTCCAGCACTCAATCTGCCCAATTAACTGCGATGTCTTTTACTTTAGAGTCTTTTCCCAGCCCAAATGAGAAAATTGACGCCTTCCTAGAAAAATTCGAGAGGCTCGCAAATCTGTATGGATTAGAGAGTTTCCGTTGGTCACTTAAACTCTCAACGTCATTAAAAGGTAATGATTATGACGTATATACAAAGCTGGGAAGCAACCAACATGATTACGACATGCTAAAGAAGGCCTTGCTAGAGCGGTTTGAGATGACCGCCCGAAAATTTCTGCAAATGTTCAGAAACAGCCGAAAAGAGAGCACGGAAACATTTCCCCAGTTCTCTTCACGTCTCACGGGCTATTTGACAAAGTCCATTGAATTATCTGAATTACCTCTTACATATGAGAGACTTCTTGAAATTGTTCTTGTGGAACAGATAAAGTCAACTTTGTCAAACGAAACCCGTAGATTTTTGGCTGAACAGGGCGCAGTCAGGCTTGAGGACATCCTCAATAAGGCAGAACGCTATACCAATGCAATGGCCGAACTTCCCAGCACGAAACGTAAACCCACAGATGAGCCATCTCGAAAACAAAATCTAGAGCAGTCATCCTATTCTTCCAATTCCTCTCAGCATTATAACCAACGAGAAAATAATACCCAGAGACCTCTGCAGGAAAAATCGAAATTCTACAAAACCCGATTTCCCCCAAATAACAATTCTGATCAACCCACCAAGCCTAAGTGGCAGCGCGACCACCAAGGTCAAGGAAAAGGGAAGACCCCTACACCAGGGTCGTCTGATCATGGCAAACAGACCAGGCCTAACCGCATCGGATGTTTGCATACAGCCTTGCAAGGTAGAGTCAATGTCAGTGATTCTCAACCTGAGGGGGACAGACCCTCAACTCGAGGAACTGTAATTTTGAATGGTACCTCAACTACTTGTCTCGTTGACACTGGATTAAGTTTTGATTGTATTGTCGCCAGGCACCTAGTCAAACCCGGTCAGGAGACAGAGGAAACCGTCAAACTAGTTGGAGTTTTCAAGAGTGATGCACCCAGGACGCTTCCTATCGCACTGGTAAAATACACTCTGATTTTGTCAGAGGTGTTATTAAAGCGGCCATAATGGATGATCCGATCTACCCAGTTATCCTGGGATGTAGATATGTGTTTATTGTGAGACCAAAGGAGCCGATTATGGCAGCGGTAACCACAAGAGGGCAAACTAAGAAGGAGGGGGAGCCTGCGCCAAATTTGTTGCCGAACGAACTGAAGGAGGCGCAACAAAGGGACCCTACTCTGGAGCCCTGCTTTAGAAAACTGCCCATGGCTAAGGACCCCAGACACCACGGAGACATCTTTTCCAAGGATGGCGTATTGTATACAACCTGATACAGGGAATAACCAGCTCCTAGTACCGACGCAGTACAGAAGCCAGATCTTAGAAATGGGGCACTCTCTTCCCTTTAGCGGACATATGGGTCAAAACGCCACTATTCAGCGAATAAAAAAAGCCACTATTGGTGGCCAGGAATGAACTCTGAAATTATCAGGTACGTGAAATCCTGCTCCCAGTGCCAACGGGTAGCAACCAAGCACTTGACACCACCAGTACCTATGGGGCAAATGCCAATAGTAGGTACTCGATTTGAACGGGTTGCTGTCGACATCATTGGACCTCTGGAAAGGACCACATGAAGGAACAGGTTCATCCTGACCTTAGTCGACACTTGCACAATGTGGGCCGAAGCTATACTGCTAACATGCACGGATTCCAAGCATGTCGCAGAAGCCCTTGTGCAAATTTTTACACGGTTGGGATTCCCTCAACAAGTTTTGACGGACAATGGATCCCAATTCCGTAGCCTGTTAATGGAGGAGATCTTTAAGATCTTGAGGGCCAAACATATCCACACAAGTCCCTACCATCCGGCCGGAAATGGGCTCGTGGAACGTTTTAACGGCAGCCTCACCATGATGTTACGTAAGCTGGGTCAGGAGAAACCGGAAGACTGGGACCTATATATATCTGCTGCCTTATTCGCATACAGAGAGGTTCCCCAAGCGTCTACATGATTCGCGCCAGCTACACTTTTATTTGGCAGAACTATGAAGGGGCCACTAGAAGCCTTACTTCGGTCCCTGACAGACCAAAAGGCTGACGAGACAGTCGTCTCTGCAAGCAAGTATGTATCTGAGCTCAAGGAAAGGCTAAAGCTAGGATGGGATCTAGCTACTACCAACCTTAAGAAAGCCCGCGCTAAACATGCTAAAAGATACAAAAAAGCTGCAAAAGAGAGAGAACTCTAACCAGGGGAGAAAGTTTGGTTGCTACTTCCAACCGGAAGCAATAAACTTCGCATCGGATGGCAAGGGCCGTTTACCGTCCTTAAAAAGATCTCACGCACCAATTACAAGATCTCCATTAAAGGAAAGAAGGTCTTTCACATAAATCTGCTAAAGAAATATTTGGAAAGACCAGTGCCATCCTCCGAGCATCTCCTGGCTGTCGCCATAGCAACAGAAGACGAGGAAGATGATGATTGTTGCATGGAGTACCCATTGCAACCCACAGAATCCTTTGAAGATGTCAAGTTCGGCGACAATCTCTCACCAGAACAACAAAAAGAAACCAGGGCGCTACTAAAACAGTACAGTGCAATCTTAACGGATGTACCTGGTCGAACAAATCTCATCGAATTTGATATAAAATTAACAAACGAGACCCCTGTTCGAACCAGAGTTTACCCCATCCCGTACGCTAAAGCTGATGCACTTCGCGGAGAAATAGACAAGCTGCGGCAGGCAGGAATTATCATTGAGTCTACATCTCCTTACAGCTCGAGTGTAGTGCTGTTGCAGAAGCCCAATAAGGAAGTTCGGCTGTGTATAGATTACCGGTTGCTAAACGCTGTAACGGAATTCCAGCCCGAACCTCTCCAAACTGTTTCTGAGTTGTTCACCAAGCTTAGCAAAGCAACAATTTTCTCCAAGATTGACCTCAGTAAAGGTTATTATCAAATACCAGTCAAGGAGGAAATTAAACCTTCGTTAGCTTTCAGCACTAGTGAAGGACATTACACATTTAATGTGATGCCGTTCGGATTGCATAACGCACCAGGAGTGTTCACCAGGATGATGAGTAAGCTTCTAGAACCTTTGCAAAGTCCCCATATCCATAATTTCATGGATGACATATTAATTGCATCGGAGACCTACAACGAACATATTGCTACGGTTGCTATGCTCCTCAGCAAACTACAGAAAACTGGTCTCACAGCCAGACCTAGCAAATTTCTCATCGGAATTCAAAAGCTAGACTTCCTGGGGCATACTATTTCTGACGGTTGCAGCTGGCCTGTTAAGAAGAACGTGGAGAAAATAGTTGCAGCAAAAAGACCCCGAACGAAGAAAGACGTACATTCCTTTTTATCACTATGTGCTTACTATCAGAAATACATCCAGAATTTCAACGGACTCACAGCACCTCTGACTGACCTCACAAAGAAAGGTTGTCCTGATAAGGTCATGTGGGATCAAAAGTGTGAACACGCGTACAGGACTTTAAAAGGACAGTTGTCTGCATACCCCATTTTGAGGTTACCTGATCTCAAGAAACTTTTCGTATTACGGGTTGACGCGTCAGGTCAGGGCATCGGGTCAACATTGCTTCAAGCCGAGGACAGTGACCCGAATATGCTATTTCCAGTTGCGTATGGCAGTCGGAAGTTAAATAAGGCTGAACGCAACTACAGTGTTGTTGAAAGAGAATGTCTCGCTCTGTTCCATGGCATCAAACGCCATCATGAGTTTCTGTATGGAACTTCTTTCATGATGCAAACAGACCACGCTCCATTAGCTTTTCTTGGTGCCAATAAGGAATTTAACGCAAGGATCATGCGTTGGGCTTTGTTGTTAAGTGTTTATTCATTCAAAGTGGAATACATTCCAGGAAAACAGAATGTCGGAGCTGACTTCTTGAGTAGAAACTGGGCTACGGAGGAAGAGGAGGAAGCTGAGCATACCAATCATCCAAAAGCTACCGATCAGGGCAGCTTCATTGTCATGAATGAAACATAAAAACGAGTTTCCATGTCTCAAAAGAGGGGACGAAGGAAAACCAGTTAAGGCTAATAGGACTATTTTCCTAATCCCTCTTTTCAGGATAGATTAATCCACTGTTGGGTTAACTTATCTATTTCTGTTAACTACCTGTCATTTGGACTGGGTTCTTTTTCATTTGTCTGTACAAGAGGGAAGGGCATATGGGATATCAATCTTCATTTTCCCATCCCCCCCCACCCCCCCCCCCCCCCCCCCCCCCCCCCCCCCTCCCAATCTTGTCATTTGTATTTTATTTCTGTAAACTATGATTTTTGCCTGTCAAATGATTAATGTTGTGATTTGATTCTTAGTGATAAATAAACAGTATAAAACTTCTAGTACTGTGTTGGAAGGCCCAAGCCCACAATTACCCCATATCTGTTATATTCGTAGTTTGTATTCACGTGCGTCTGTGTGCTTGAAGCACCAAATCGGTGTGAGCGCAGGTGTGTGTCTGGAAACTGGCAAATAATTGTTTGACCAGGAGAGTTTGAGGAGAAGATTGAGAGGAACGATTGTTGTAAAAGAGTCTGTCCTTACTCTCCCCAGCACTCTGTGAATCAACTATTTACTTTCTAACCCTTATCTATCACAGAGCCTTCACCATCACTCTACACTCTAAACGGGACCACTAGTTCATAGAATTCTCTCAAATAAATTTACGACACCTAGTAAAACTAATCTTGGAATAAAACATACTTAGTCCGCAACCAGACGATACGCCATGGCTTCAAAACCCAATCCCGCAGTCTCAATTACGAAGGTTTGGTCGTGTCTGCAGAATGGGAGAAGATCGGCTACCACGACAAATATGGGAAATCAAAAGCCAGGGATCCAGACCTCCAGGTCGACCCAGAGTCCGCTTGGAGGACAACGTTAGACAATCTCTGAAGGACCGAGGACAAGATTGGAACTACGCCAAGAGGAAGACAGCCGATAGGATAGTATGGCGTTCTCTCTGGCAAATCTCTACACCACAGGGTTTTTTTTTTCTTAACCAGCGGCACTTGGGCTTTCAGCCCTTCGGCCCAGTGACATGTAATTGCTAGGCTGGGGAGCCTGTGGACTTTCCTTCCAACCCGGTCAGGAGCTTCGCACCTTCCCATCCATAGAGGGTTTATCTCGGGAGCCGTTCAGGTTATTTAGTCAAAATCCCGGTAGATGACACTCTTCCAAATTGCCACGCCCGGGCTTGAACCTTGAACACCTGATCGCCAGCGCAATGTGGTAACCATTACACCAGCGCGGCTCCCGTACACCACAGGGTATAAGAGTGACGACTAAGTAAAATAAAACATACTTAGATAAGACTTACTTACTTAGTCGTTCCTCTTTCAAAAACTGTATCAAGAATAAAACCGCTAGTTGACAAGAAACAGGAACACGAATCTCTCTACTTTATTTGACTATGCTTTGCTAAACATTTAACAACTGAATGATACTAAAAATATTTTTATATGCAGAATAAACCGTTCTTTTGAAACATCTAATTCTAAACGGTCGTCATGGTGAGCGCTAGAATTTATTTCCTGTCACGTTGAATGGGGGATATGGGACCTCAAGACGCAGCAATAGAGACCGCAGTCAGCGACTCATAGCTTGACTGCCTGCGTCAGGACCAGCGAACCAGAGCTGGTCAAGACCGCACTCCACCTCCACGTGGTGGTCCTGGAAACAGTCTGCAGCTGTGCAGTCTGGCTGAGCGAGTGTGGATCGAAATGGGAAGGCAAACCCGGTCCTAAAAAATGCCGTGCAGAAGTCGGATGTGTCGACCGAAAGGTGCAGATATCACAGCTTAGGCGTAAACAGACACAACGCAACCACCGTCCTTTTCAGGACGAACGAGGAAGAAGATGAAGAAGAATGGGGGATATGAAAGGGTTTACCTAATGCCGAGGGGTCGGAGTGGCTAAGAGGTAAGGTGTGCGCCTCGAATTCTAAAAGGTACCGGGTTCGATTCCCAGTAGAGGGAATATAATTTATAGACGTTTTTTTTGGTTTTTTTTAATAATAAGTGGTCCTAATGATGTCTCATCTCCACATGATCTCCTGGGTAGTGAGATTGGATGCCTTGCCTTCTCGGATAAGGGCGAGAAACTAGGAGGTCCCGTGTGCAAGTTGCACACGTTAAAAATCCCACGGCAGTTGACAATCGTAAAGAGTAAGCCATAAGGCCGCTGCCCTGGCAAAATTTAAAATTAGAAACCTACCCGCCAAAGAAAAAAATATTTATAGAATGTGTGATTCCTCTATACACATTGGGATTCTCGCCGGTGCTACGGAGTTCGTGCACTGTGCTGAGATCCTCCTTGTGTGATCTAATGGAGGAGATTGGAGCACTGATGGAGTTGTCCGTGTGCAATGAAGACAGTCCTTAAAAACCAAAGCAAACCAAACTTAAAGCCGGCGTGTATGTTTACCGAATAAGGTTGGGATCTTCTATCCTAGGTGAAATGTTATCCATGGCTTATGAGCATGGTTGTGGAGTCGGCCAAACAATTTTACGACTCTGACTGCAGTTTTTGACTAGTCATTTGGCATAAAATTCGGAGTCGGGGTCCGTCCGGACATTTTTATCGACTTCGTCCCGACTAAAAACTACCAACTCCTCGACTCCGACTGCATAGCCCTGCTGATGAGCTTCATCTGTCGCGTATTCCGGTTGTATTGGAAATTGTCCAAGGTGAAAGTCGACTGTATGAAAGGAACACATCGACAGATTGGCCTTGTCCAGCCCAGTTGACGGAAAAGCTATCATGTGAAAGACGCCGGAGACAGACCGCCAGTTTTTATACGAGAGATAGATGTGATTATATGAGAAGGAAAGAAGGGATATGATTTTCGTTTTATGTAGTGCGATGTAATGTACATTTTACATAAATGTGTGTTTATATTATGTACATATGTACTCGTACATTTGTATGTGAGCACACATCCACTCATTCACACACAGACACAGAGAGAATAGAACGACAGCTTCCTCGGGCATCTCGTAGAAGGCCACTAATGTCAGATGTGCATGGGGCTGGGCAACCTTATCATACTTACATACACGCATACTTACATAATCAACACAGTCTGTTTGACTCAGTATTGCCAGTTTGGCTTTTCTTGTGAAAGTGTTTGACTTTTTTTCACAATTTTCTTCTGGCAACACGCAATCTTTACTACAAATTGTTTTGGCACAATGCCTTTGAAAGGTGCCACTTGCCAACTCCTGGCCTTACGGTTTCTAGCAAGACCACCATTAATTTGGGTCGGATGTCTTAGACGTGAGTATTTAATGATGTCTATCCTCGAATTTTTCCCGCCTTCGCCTTGTTCGATTTTTTAAAACCATTTTATTTTAAGTTTAACTGCACATTGTATATTTGTCGCGTTTCAAATCTTTGGCGCTCAGAATAACTATGTTTCACTCATCGTATAGAGATAAAAACCCAGTGTAACTCCCTGTGATTTCTGAAGAGATAAAAAAAAAAAAAAATAAAAAATAAAACTACTCCCACAGGCATGTCATACACGACGACTAGTATGAAGTTGTGCATGGGGTGGCAACCTCACCGTGTAAAACAAATTGCTACAAAAAAAAAAAAACTGCTATAAAGGAACCAGCTGCAACAGTGGCTTCATGCTGCATGAGAAGCAATAAAGAAAATGATGATGATGATTGAGATAACACTTGTATTACAGCTCTCACTTTCTTATTACATAATCTCTCAAGTCTTAACCCGGCACTGAACCAGCCTATTTTATATAATAATGAAAAAAATGTACAATAAGGCGGAAATAACACCATTAAAGTATGGGTTTTAAAGATGAATATTACGAGGCAGATACGGCAGCCATTCTGAGCAACTAACATCAGATATGAATTAAAATTGTACAACAAATAAAGGGAAAACACGAGTTTTAACTGTTCATTTTTATTATTCCTGCCAGATTTACAAACAATAAATAAATAACATTAAAAAAATTTTCCACACATTCATTTACGTAGAATAAACGTGAATGATCAACTGTCAGTAATCAGTAATTTATCATATCGTTTACATAAATTATACATTTGCGAACGATATGACTTTTTACCGATTGTTTTCTTTACTTGTTCGCTTGTTACGATTCCTTTGCTTACCATTGAAGCAGGGCTATGGAGTCAGTGTCGTGGAGTCTATCGTTTTTAGTGGAGTCGGTCGGTAAAAATGTCCCGCACTCCGACTGAATTTTGCGAGACTTAACCCAAGGCAGATCCGCGTTACATCCATGCAAAATACGAGGCGCTAAAAAAAATTGAAACAACATTTTAAAGTAGTTGTTTATTATGATTAACATAGTAAATTTTAAACACAGGAACTTAAAAAAATACCTCGTGAAGTCTTTGAAATAGTGAATTAAAAACAAAACAAAGTCTTCTCAGAATGCAAAACTCTGCTTCCACGAAACCGTTGAAGATACTGATGTGACTGTCACAGCATTACTACCCACTCAAGTCACTGTGGTTTTCTGCCCTCAGAATAATGAAATCCTATTTGAGAGCGCAATTGAAGCCCGGAATTATCAAAGTTTTTTTTTTTTTTTTTTTAAATGAACCAATTCAATAAAAATAAAAATTATCATATTTTAAAATACTTCTCGGGGTTTCATTTTGTCTTTTTAAATGAATGAATAGTTAAAAATGTAATCTACAACATCCACGTATTCATTTATTCACACATATACCATGCATCTCCATATAAGTGCATAGTTTTATGTTAAATGACTGTTTAAAATTAAAAAAAAAACTATAGTCGAGCCGGGAGTCGAATTCGGACTTCCAAAATTTCAGGAGTCGGAGTCGGCCAATTTTTTTGGCTGACTCGACTCCACAACCCTGTACTGAAGTCGGTTTCCCAACAGGAAGTCTGGATCAAAAAGTTTTATGTGCTCTTGCATTGCTTGCTGTTTTAGCCAGTTGTTTTATTATATTATAAGGTTGCTAGCTTCGAACGCTGTTTTTATTAGTTGCTTTTAATGACTTTCATGGTGAAGTGCAGTGTTTCTAAAATTTTGTTCCCACTATCAGCCCTGAAATCCACACGAGCAGTTCATATTTTAACTAGTCTTATTCTATTTTTTAGCACGTTGGCACTTGAAAGTTGCTAATAATTTAACTGTTTGTGTCTGTCCGTCGCAAGAAACAACTATTGGACCGCTTTCGGGAACATTTTCGTTTCTAACACTTGGGTTAAAAATGTCTTGACCAATTTCAGATTTCATCTAACACGGGTAAGAACTAAGAGAACTTTACTTCCACAGTTTTTGCTCGTTCTCTTTTTAAATTCCAGTTTACGCTAGGTGTATTAAGACATCACACGATTCCAGACAGTATGGAGACTACTTTGTTTGCTTAGCACCTTTTGTGTTCTCACTAGAATGTTTGCTGTGCAGGCAACTAATCAGGTTGTTTTCATGTTTACAGTTTAAATTAAAGAGCGTGTGTTGTAACAGTAAAAACGTTTTCACGATTAGTGCCAACATCTGTTATGCGTCAGGATTAGCTGACCTGGCACACTTAACATAAATGTCAAGAAAATCAAGCTAAAACAGGTTCCAGAGTTCAAATATCTAGGACGGATTTTTATAGAAAATAGAAGACCTAACAGAGAAATTGAAACAAGATGCTAGAAAGCTAGGGAAGTGACGTGTCAACTGTCACAACCAATCAAACATCAGAATATCAGTATGTAAACATAACGACAGCTAATATGTTGCTAACAGTGACAAGGTCCCTAACCAAAGCACAGACGAGGATAATCACATCCTCGAAGATGCGATGCTTAAAAAAAGTCATTAATGTTGCCGCGAAGGACATAATAAGAAATGCTAACATCAGAAAAACTGTAGGAACTACATCCGGAATCAAGAATATATAGAGAGAGAAAATTAAGTGGTTTGGCCATCTCATGAGAATGGAGCATGATATATTATCACTACGAACCTAAAACAGCAGACGATCCAGTTTCATGGCACGGAGAAGACCAAGAGGCAGATATATAGACAACACCACAGACATCCTACAACAGCACGAGCTCACAGTAGCCACTGCGACACATTTGACACAAGAACGCAAACTTCATCTCCCCACTACTCTTCATGTAATAAAACGTAAGTTGCATTGGAGTTTTAGAGTCGGATAAGGAGAAGGAAAAGTTTTCATTACTAATAATCAAAACGAAGGCGCGTGTATCATGTTACGGAAACTTACACATTTCTTCGTGTTAGAGGTACTTTTTTTTTACAAAGTTGGAGGAACAGACAGTGATATCAAAATAAGAATACAAAAAGCAAGAGGAGCTTTCATTGCATTGGGAAATATATGGAGATCAAGAGAAATCAAGTCCAACACGAAAATAAGAATCTTCAACTCAAATGTGAAGTCAGTTCTATTGTATGGCTCTGAGACATGGGAACAACAAAAACAACAACCAAAAAGCTACATACTTTTATAAACGGGTGCTTGCGTAGAATAGAAAGACTCAAATGGTATCACAAAGTTACAAATGTGGAATTGATGACAAGAACCAGTCAAGTGCCAGTGAAACAAGAGTTGAGAAGAAGACGCTGACGATGGATAGGACACACATTGAGGAAACCTGTTGATAGCATTACAAGGCAGTCCTTGTTCTGGAATCCACAGGGAAAGAGAGGCAGGGGTAAACCAAAAAACACATGGAAAAGAGAACTGGAGAGGTGAAAATGATGAGGAGAACATGGAAAGAACTTGAGCGAATGGCACAGGACAGGAAGACTTGGCATGTGTTTGTTGAAGGCCTATGCTCCTTGGGGAGCTAAAGGGTATTGATTGATTTATTGAGAGGTACTTTTTAATTGAAGGTTCTCAAAATTAGGAGGATTTGTGAAAGGGGTTCTCACTACCTGAACGATTGAGAAACACTGATTTAGAGTGTAAGAGTTGATGCCACGTGACAGGAAGACTTGACATAAGTTTGTTGAAGGCCTTTGCTCCTTGAGGAGTTGAATGATAATGATGATGATAGCGACAACGATGAAGGTGGTAGTGATGGTGATGATGATGATGATGGTGGTAGTGATGGTGATGATGATGATGGTGGTAGTGATGGTGATGATGATGATGATGGTGGTAGTGATGGTGATGGTGATGATGATGGTGGTAGTGATGGTGATGATGATGATGATGGTGGTAGTGATGGTGATGATGATTAGAGTGACAGATTTTCAAAGAAATTTCCATTTAGTTCTTCCACACATAACCCCTTGGGGGTATTGGGAAAGTAAACTACGTGCACGGTGAAATTATGGGCTCAGTTCTGTGGCCTATAAATGAATATTGATGAATTTTGATGTATAATAAAAACTAGTGTCAAAGCCCGTCATAAGACGGGAATTAAATTCTAAAGCACCAATTCCTAACGGCAATTTTACTTATTCAAAAGTATTTTTTAAAACCACTGTGCATCACCACAGTACACGAACTACGTAGCAGCAGCGAGGATCCCAATGTGTGTCTACGGGATCACACATTCTATAAATATATTTTTGTGCACACCGTCATTTGTGCAGTCTTCTTTGGTAAGTGTTACTATTTTCGGGAGAGTACATATAAGGGAAACAATACAATTAATGTCTAACTTTCAACCAAAGTTGCATCCCTTAGCGTTACGCACTGACAGAAAAAGCTGGGATTTTATCTATTGGATAATAATCCCTTCAGTCATAACTGAATATGGGAATCCACTCCTGAAGTGGCATCCGTTAGCAGTTTTTTTTATTCGTGGTGTTCTTTCAGTGTTTCTCCCCTCCTCAGCTTGCCGTTAGGGCTTCTTTTCGCCCTATCAGAGGTGGCGCAGTAGAGAGCATCGTCACTTGGTACGATCGACAATTTCATCCTCCCAGGTTGCTGGATTATGTCCCGTGCTCTCGTGTCTCCCTTGCCAGTTGGGCGTAAAAAATATCTTTGAGGATTCAACCACCATGCATGCGGCGGACATGGCCAAGCCAGCGTAGTCTGCGATGTTAAGCAATGTATACATGCTTTGAAGGCCAGCATATGACAACACCTCGATATGTGTCGCTCTGTCTTTCCACCAAATACCGAGGATGTGGCGAACATCGTAGATCAGGGGTTCCCAACCTTTTGTATGCCCCGCACCCCTAGCAAATTGTTACGCTGGAATAAATATAGAGGATCATGCAGGATACGCGAATGATTGCAGGCTTTCATACAGGACATTATGGTCAGCATATACAACACAAGCAGACAGGTGAACAGGTCCACGGGAAAACATGGTTGACATTTATTGTACGTTCATCACAAGGAGACATCCATCAAGATGTATACATGGCATAGTATATGGCAGGAAAAACATGTAAATGCGATAAGCAGTTACGTCAGTCAATAACGAGCCTCAATCAATAGGCTTTCTTCATCTCCATTGTTAATAGTAAAAGTAAATATATTGAGAGATATCCTTAAATCTGTAATCAATCCTGGCCGTGTACTAGTAGGTAGGGCAATATTCCCGGTACCCACGTAATGTGGCGAATAAACTGATGATGGCGACCTACACTCAGTTACCTCAATATCTTTGAGATACTCCTTACGAAAAAATCAAAAGGGGTTGTGCAAGACTTCTCAATAAGTTTCCTTCCCCATCTAGAACATTCTTAACAAGATGGCGGCCTTTGAAAAATACATTTAATGTCCTAGTTAGAAAAAACACACTCTCCATAAAATCCTGGAGTTTAGAAGACAACACGTCCACTTCAAACCAGTGAACGAATACGAACGGCCCAAATAAACAACACACTGACCCCACGACATGTGACTAAAAAAAAAACGTCACTAGTTGACTGTCGCTCACCATGGGTGAACGCTTCGTGCAAAAAGTAGTTTGACTACAGGCGAAAACAATTCCTCACATAAAATGGGCATGTGCTAGCGTGTAGTAACATGCTACATTATTTATCCCCAGATCTATCCTTAACACAAATTTTTGATTAATGTTCGCACTCCCTATACAAGTAATATCACATTTGAAGCGTGAGACTCTTGACCTTAGGCTTCTTTGTCGCACCCCCTGAAATGCGGGCACCCCAGATTGGGAACCCCTGCCGTAGATGAAGGTTATTATGTCTTCTTTCTTCCTTGGCATAGGTTGTCCATGTCTCGCTGCCATATAGAAAAATGCTGGTGACGCAGGCGTTATATGAATTTTGATAAACTATATCAGCTAAAATGAATGACAACCAGAAATATATAGACTTTCATAAACAAGTGCTTGCACAGTGTAGAAGGACATAAATGGTAAACAAGGTGAATCAGACTCCTTTCGGTTTTCTCAGGGTTAAGTTATAAGTCTCTAGAGGACCTTCTCCTATCTTTGGTGGCTGAATTGAATAACCGCATTGGCCCCCGAGTATAGTACGGCCTCCCAAATAATACGACCATATAGTTTTGAAGGTGTTCTACTTAAAAAAAATTATATGTGTAATTCATGTGCCTCGAGCGATTATTCTTTTTTTTTCATTTTAGCTGGCTCGCTACGTGCACTAAATATATTAATAAAATGATATGTACATTTTTGTTTGGTGTGAAAAGAAATACTTTTATCATATTTTAACATTAATTAGACTTGTTTTATAATATAACTGATAGGCGGTCAACTTTTCAGCACAATCTGCAGGTAGACGTTGCGCAAGTGTAGTGTGACGTCGTAAGCACAGACCCGAACGCCGCATAATTAGCTCACACCACCCCAAGGAAAGGGATCCCGTTACACGCCCATTGAGGCATATTGGGAATGAGGTTGGGTCGATCCAGGATTTTTAACTCTCTTGCCACCTCCTGTGCTTTCATTGTAATAACTTGGCTTCGTTTGTCGTGGATATATTCGCAACAAGTCTATCATTGTTTTGAAACTTTCCAGTCTTAATCCCCCAGGATACTTTTCTTGATTTTTTTTTTTTTTTTTTTTTTTTTGCGTTCGCCCGCTAATACTCGAGGCGAAATCTCAGGTTATTATTTTTTATGTCTAACCTGACATTGATTTTACGTGAGTATCCCTTTATTTCTTGTACAGAGACAGGTGTCCCTCGCCATTCAGGCAAATACTCGCCGATTTCGGAGGTACCCATTGCAGCTGGGTCGGCTCAGGAGCCGCCAGTCCCTGGTCGACGACACTCCTTCAAATGTCCTCGCCAGGTCTCGAGTTAATCCAGTCCAAATCCCGGTCGACGAAAAATCCTCAAATGCCGTCGCCCGGGTTTGATCCTGTATCACCCGGTCGCCAGAGCGGTGTTGTAACCACTACGCTAGCGCGGCTCCCTTGATGTACTGGCACACCTAAACTTTTCTTGATGCACTGGCACACCTAAACTTTTCTTGATGCGCTGGCACACCTACACTTTTCTTAAATTTGTTCGCCAAAGTCGTACATTAGCCTCGGAAGCACTTAACTTGTTAGCAGCCTTCGCATTATTTGTTTGTTGCGCCTCGCACATTGCTCTGAATTTAAAATTAATTCCGTAGCTTCTTCTCATTCTCTCGTTTACTTGAGACGCCGAGGAAGCCTTCTTTTCAATACGATCACTCACTTGCGGATCTGCCATGGATACCGTCGTTTTTTCAGTACCATAGCACAGACTCTGCTGCCACATCTAACACTGACCTACTGAATTACCAGTTTAGTGACGCTGAAGGGTGCAAATCCTCACTCTTTCCCTTCGTTTTGACCTTGATATTATTATTAGACGCGAGCAGTGATTCCCGCCCGCGCCGGCCGGTATAGTTCCAGCATGCTACAGAAAAGACATCTGTAGGAATCTGATATTTATTCAATTGATAATGTTAGGCTGCGCATATAATACGAGTAAAGTTCTCGAAAGTACATTTTTAGGAGGAAAAAAAACATCGCACTATATTCGGACGAATACGGTATTTCCTTTAGTTGGCTTGACCATATTGCTTGTTGAAGTGTTTGTGGGTTAAAGTTTCTACAAGGTGGGGTAACCGACTCCATTCTCAACCCTCCTTAATCGCTTCCTCCTGCTGTAGGTTACAGTGTTACTGTTCTTTGCTCCGGTTTCGGACTCGGTAACACGCGGATGAAAGTTATAAATAAGGGACGAAAACGATAATAAACAGGATGAGTAATCATGATTAATGAGGATGCCCGGAAAGAAGACATTGGGCAACTGAAGCTTTTTTACTCATTATAAAAGGTGGCTGTCCACTTTCTCTTTGGACATGGTATGAGAATAGGGAAGCTGAAATGTATTTTGATAACAGGAAAGATTGAAGGGGAGGCTGGATAGTGGACGAGGTAATGTTTATCTTTAGCGACCCGGGCGTTAGTCCTGCGTTGTAGAGTGAGTGGTCTCCCTTTCCGAGGCGTCACAGCGTATAATGTTTAGATAGGCTAATGTTTCACCGCCCCCTAGGCCCCCAGATCATATTCCTAGCGCCCCCTCCAAGTTATATATATATATATATATATATATAATATCTGTTTAAACTGTCCTCCTTTTACGGACATTACGTTATCACTAAATTGAGATCATAAAATCTTCAATAAAGCAAAGTTGGTCCTTTTTTAGTACCTGTAGATATAAAATTTAGTCAGCTGCCAACGAAAAGTGGACACACTTAGCCACTGGGCACTCACCCATATTAAACTGGTAAACACCTTTTAGCACTAGTGGCCACCTTCCAGAAGATGCTGATTAAATCTTAGTGAGCTGACTACCTACTTCTTATTGTCAGTTAACCATACAACAAACTGAAACTCGGACAGACAGAAAGGTGCCCAAGTGGGGAGGACAAACAAACAGTAGAACATGTACTCCAGAACTGTCGGCTCCATGAGAGGAACAGGGTGTCAGCATGGCCTTCTCAACTCAGCTGAGGGAGAAACTGTACGGTGACGTGAGAAGCATGAGACAGACTGCCAGCTTTATAAGAGCCATAAATGTGGTTATTTGAGTGTTGAACGATGAAGAAGTTTCTCTTTCTTCGGAGTTGACCGAGTGAACAACATGGCTTCCGTTATCGTTCACATCCGCTTTCGTAGCAGACGCTTACAATAGAATTTATTATCAGTGATGGTTACCGGAACTCAATAGCGCAAAAATAGATGAAACTATGCCTTTTTTAATGATCATAGTAATATAGCCACTGCGCTACCTATCTTTGCTATCTCGTATCTACCTCAATTACGTTGTTCGTATTTTTTTTTCACAAACACTGCTACGCTATATTTGAATAGAATAATGCAGTAAATTAGCAAATATTCCCGTGCCCCTTTGACAAGCCTCTCGTACCCTCTGGTACGCGTACCACAAGTTGGGTATCTCTGCTATAAGATGTACGAGAAACTGGGACTAGCAAACGGTAGGAAGGAGCGGTGAGTTTGTTCAGACTACGCTCTCGTTTAAACCGCTCACATCAGGACCAGGTATAATCAAAACGCTTTTACATGTAAGTGTTAGATTAAGTAATATTGTTGAATTTAGCCTGTCGAATCCTCAACCACCCACTTACTACTGAACGCCCCTGCAGCCAAACTTTCACATATCGCCCCCTCGGATCCTTCCAACGCGCCTCCCCTCTCCCCCCCCCCCCCAAGGGGGCGGTACCGCACACTTTGGGAACCACTGAGGTAGGCGAATGTAAAGTTTCTTTTCTTCTTTCCACTCTGTAAAGTGTCAGTCGGTATGCTCTGTAAGGAAGAGTGGTGTGTTGTTGAGATCAGGCATGCTCCAGTCTACCCAGCTGTAAATGGGTAACTCACCCTAGTCCTGAGTTAGGGAAGGCAAAGGCTCCAGGGGAAGCAGGCCCTAAACTTGGTCACTCCAACCGACGCAGGATGGTGTATGTATGAAGTAGAAGTGTAGAGTGTGATTACCGCGAATGGTGTACTGTTCGTGTGCTGACCAATATAACCACTCATACACTTGTGTCTACAAGGCACCAATGCAGACTGCTGGAATCTTTGTTTACTCAATTTATTCAGACGTACACACTGGGACATACGAGTACATCATGGTATGTTGACATATCAATTTGTAGGTATACATAGCAGATCTGAAGTCATGACACATTCAGAAATAATGGGCAGTACATCAAAAGTTCAATGTCATGATATATTATGGCCGCATCCCCCTATCTGACTAAACGCGTCAGTGAAGGCAGATCGGTAAATAACTAAAGTTACTTGACGTCCATAGTTTGTAGCATATATTATGAAACCACGAAAGAGGGGGTTTCTAGCAAGATTGAGATCTCCCTGTCACTGTCCGATAATAGGATAAATAATCTGTTCTCTTGGCAGTGATCAAAACATATGATGACCGAAATCTAACATGGCTGCCTCCCTGAGTTGTCGTTCACTCATTCATAGGAAGGAGAATATAAGCCAGAGTTAATTTATAATGGGTATATAAATGATTTCATAAATGTTTCCATACAGCTCTACGGTGATCAGGTTAATTCACGTAGCCATAACCGCTGTAGGAAAGTCTGTCATCTTTGTCGATACAAAACACGACCCTAGCGATACGAAGCACAATGTTCCATCTAGGTCGAATCGACATGAGATCATCAAAATAGGGTCTGGCAATACATGGAGTCCGAATTATACATTGTACCGTACCTTAGGAGAGTCTCTAACATAAACTATAGTAGAGATACCATCTCCTTTAGAAGAAAACCACTTCATGAATTATATTTCCTTAAGAATCTACCAGCCCTTTGAAAAATGCGTACCCGCCATTATCACGGTACATCGGAACTCATCACGACTTGTCAAGACAACTCATACTTCCGCTAGACCGGAATAATAAGAATCTAGTCCCTCCTACCCATCCAAAATATACAATATAGGACTGATTCTACTTGTACTAATAATATGTAATACATATGAATTCAGGCCATAAACACAATAAGCAAATTAATATATTTTCTGGCCCTAAAAAATAAGTACAAACGTAAGAGCAATCCATGCGCCGGATCAATATCAAGAACGATTACTCCTATAATCAAAAGTGTGAATCAAACATGGATTCTCTCGCTTTTACCATAGACAGCATTTTCATACACAAATGAATGAATGTCTATATTTTTCCCATATTAAATAGCCATATCGATTTTTGTAATATGTGCGTCAAAATATGCACGCAACAGCGAAGTAGAACGAAACTGAAAGGGTCATCATAATAAATTCCTGTAGGTATGAGGCAAACAATACCCTGCTCAGTGAGGAATGCAGTTAGCGACCCATAGCTAGACTGCTTGCGTCAGGGTCAGCGAACCAGAGCTGACCAAGACCCTACTCCACCTCCAAGTGGTGGTCCTGGAAACAGGCTGCATCACTGCAGTCTGACTGAGTGAGTAGGGATCGAAGAGGGAAGACTAACCCGGCCCAAAAATGCCTTGCTGAAGTCGGATGTGTCGGACGAAAGGCGCAAATATTGCAGCTCCGCTGTAAACGGACACAACGCAACCAACGTCCTTTTCAGGACGAACGAAGAAGAAGAAGATGAAGATACCCTGCTCCATCCAAAATGTCGTTTAACTTTCCATTTTGCACACTCTAACTCACTGCTCTCGCAAACAAAACAAATTATCAGTAGCGTGTATCAATGCTCATTCGTTCGATCTAACATTGTGAAATGTGTCACAATTATTAATAGTCACAAGTAAAAGTACTTACAGTCGTAATAAAAAAAATAAACAACACGTTAAAATAATTATTAAAGGCTTTAATTCGGTGGAATAAATTGAATACTTTATGTTTATTTACACGTCGATACATCTCCGCGGAATGGGAGGTCACTCACTCTACAACGCAGTACGAATGCCGGGGTTGCTAAAGGTAAATCATTACCCGTGATCACCCGAGCCAGCTGGCATGAGACTTGAAGAAGAACATAGTAACACTTACAGCTGGGCCGGGAGGAATTGTGGGAACTCCATAAAAAAAAAAAAAATACGAAATCAGAAATGAAACTGAACTAAATCCAACAAAGCATGATATTTATTACCATATCTCACAATGCAAGCAGTAAAAACACCACAATCAAAAGCTATACTAGCCGCCATTAAAAACGCATCGCATTAGTTTATGAACCGCAACTCGTTGTGCTAAATTTAAAATACATGAAACCACTGATTTTACATTTCTGATCCATTTACTAACCCAAATTTGCTGTATTATTAAACATGAGACAATTCAGAACCGGCTCCTAAGCAGTTGTCAACCCTAGATGTAAAAACAAAAGTTGCACTCACTGTCATTCAGTCACAGCCATCATTAATACCATGTATGGCATCGGCGTCTCCGTCGCACAGTGTTTGCGCTGACAAGTCTCCGAGTGCCAAGTGTATGAGCTGCTGTCTGAGTTGCTGTTTGGAAGCGATTGCGCAGATGTAACAATAGAATTTGGCTATCTTGAGCTAGTGTTGTTACACAAGGTTAACCAAGCCTGGGACGGTCATTGGTGGTAACTGTCGCCCGAAATCGCTGGTTCAGCCTCACTATAGTGGACTGGTCACAATTGAAATGTCTGGCAACTTCTCTGGTCGCCATTCCACTGCTGAGCATACCAACAGCTTGTCATCGCTCTTGTGAGGACAGTCGAGGCATGACAAAAACATTAACAGACTTTCTTTCGATGAAAACAGATAATGGCTTTTCACTCGCTGAAACTTGACTAATGCGTGTGCCAAATTTCAATGTGATTCGACTTTTAATAAAGCCAGAATTTATCAAAAACCTTGTTTTGCACGTAAAGCACCCAAAATTTGAAGTAAACATCACATCGACAGTAAAGTGGGAATACATGAACTTCATCACTTGCACACTTTCGGGGTTTGAAAATCGCTCACTTGCATAAACATTTCAACAGTGAAAACATGTCCCGATTTCGATGCGTTTTTAATGGCGGCTAGTATAGTTAAGATAAACGCTGCTGTCCCCGCGGAAGGCTGGATGCAATGGATTTCACACATTTGCTGTCTTGTGTCTTTATGATACATTCTGATATATATTTTTTTCTGTCCTATATGTTTCCTTGCCACTTTTAGTATTGTCGTCTTTTCACTCTTTTATCTACAAGCTTATCTTTTTTTACGGTTTTCGTTAAAGGGTTATGTCTCTTAGTACAAGGTCTGTCCGGAAAGTAATGAAACTGATTTTCTTGGGCCAATCAGAAGTGCCCGGTGGCGGAGTCTCCAGGCGTGACGGTTGGTGGGGGATGTTAGGTAAACGATAGATTTCTCGTCAGTTGGCTCTGAGCTTTTACAGAGTGCGGGTCGCTTGCGAAGTGGACAGCTGTTTGAGCTTCGCGTAACGGTCAAAATGCAGAGGAATGTCGAGCAGCGATACGCGATAAAGTTTTGTGTAAAACTTGAAAAATCCGCGACCGAGACGCTTGCTATGATACAGAAATTTTTTTTTTTTAAATTAATGTGTTTGCTACTTTTCTTTGTAGCACGCCCCTTTCAACCATCTACCATGTACATGGAGTTGTTGGTTATATCAGGACGTGTTTCCTTTATTGTAATATGTTTTGTTTGTATTTATTTTATACTATATTATCTCTAGTCGGTATTTTTCCTTTTGTAGTTATAGTTCAACATGGTTTTTAAAAGAAATTCCAAAATATGCTATTTTCTAAGTTAGTATGTTTTTAATTTTCACTGGATGGTTTCTTTGGTTAATCTGTATGTATCTGGGGCGAGTCTTTCACGAGTTTGGACTACTGACTCAAATCCTTATTTGTTTTTTATATGTTAGCTTTAGTTTTTGTAATATAGTGTTTTATTAACTTTTGCATTTCTGAAGGGGTCTTTGTGCCTATGAGATTTTCTACCCTCATTTCTACATTGTGGTTACTACAGTATGTCTTAATGTTTTGCCTCTGTTGGTCATATTTCTTGCAGTCCACCAGAAAGTGTCTAATTGTGTTTGGTTCTTGACACTCTTCACATGTGGGTTCCTCAATCATGAAATATCCAGTTCCAAGCTTGAGCCTCAGCAATTTTTTATTAATTGGTATTTTTAGTTCATCTTTTATTTGACATTTTTTGATTGGTTTTTTAAGGATTTTATATGAGTGTCTTGCTTTTTTACTTTGGTCCCATGCTGTTATCCACTCTTTAGTTATTGCTTGAGCAATTAAGCTCTTAATTTCAAACTTCCCTAAGCCTACTTCAATTTTGTTATGGCTAGCTCTCCCCCCTTTGGCTTCTTTGTCTGCAAGCTCATTTCCTGCTATCCCCACATGTGATGGTATCCATGTTAGTGTTGCACTGCATCCTATAGTTTGTAGATATGTATTAACCTGTAGTATTTCCTCTATAATATCTGGCCTGCTACATTTATTTCTGTTTCTCATAGCTACTACTGATGATAGGGAATCTGTGAGAATGGTTACTTTTTTTGGTGGATTTTCTGCAGCTATTTCTAAAGCTTTTAGGATTGCCACTAATTCTGCTGTAAAGATGGATGTATTACCTGTTACTTTGTATCTTTTATAAGTTTTTAATTTTGGTATTGCTATTCCTGCTCCTAATTGTCCTTCTTCATCTTTTGACCCATCTGTATATATAGTTAGGCTATTATTTATATACCGTTCTATGTACTCTAGTGTTTTACTTTTTGCTGAGACTATGTCGTTAGATTTATTTATGATCTTTGTTAAGTGGGAGTCAGTTTCTGGCACTTTTAATTCCCATGGTGGGATCTTTGCTTTATACAGAGCACTACTGTTTATCGCATTAAACAGGTCTGGGTATTGATCCACTTCATCCATTGTTTTCCACCCTGACGGGTATCTATTATGGTTTAATGGAATGTGGCCTATGTACTGGTTACCCCTATCAAAGGTTTTATGTGCTGGGTGAGTTGGATCTTTTGCCACTCTTGCCAAGTAGCTGAATCTCAGTTCTTTTCTCCTTAGCTCCAGGGGTATAATGCCTAGCGCTACTTCTAGTGCCTCTGCTGATGTTCCCTTTGAGGCACCTGCTATTATTGACAGTGCCTGGTTTTGGACTGTGTCTAGTTTTTTCTTATTGCTTGGGGCGGCTGATGCATAGACAACACTGGCATAGTCAAGTTTGCCCCTAATAAATGATTTATAGAAGGTTAACATGGTCTTATTGCAGGCGCCCCAACCACTTCCTTTCATATATCTTAGCATGTTAATAAGTCCCCTACTGCTTTGCACTAACAGGTCTATGTGTTTGTTCCAGTTTAGTTGCTGGTCTAATACTATAGCAAGAAATCTAGTTGATTTTGCTGTGCATACTTTTTGCTCATTAATGCTTATGTCAATTATACTTACTTACTTACTTAGTCGTTCCCCTTCTACCGTGAGGTGTAGAGGTTTGGAAGAGAGAGCGCCAGACCATTCTATCAGCTGTCTTCTTCCTGGCCTGGTTCCATTCTAGTCCTCGGTCCTTCAAAGATTGTCTAATGTTGTCCTCCCAGCGGACTCTGGGTCGTCCTGGAGGTCTGGATCCCTGGCTCTTTGTTTCACATGCTTGTCGTGGTAGCCGATCCCCTCCCATTCTGCAGACATGGCCAAACCATCTTAGTTGGGACTTATGTCAATTATATTATTTTTAATTACACGCCCTCTACTGAAGATCATTCCTATGGTTTTTTTTTAACGTTTAGATTAAATCCCCACTTGTTCATCCAGTCAGATACTTTATCCATTTGCCTTTGTACTGTTTTATAGAGGAATGGGAGATTTCTTCCCGTTCTCCATATCGCAGCGTCATCTGCAAACTGGGATAAGTTGTTTTTTAAGTCTTTAAACTCGTCGCCTAGGTCGTTGACCATAATCGTAAAGATAGATGGTGATATTACTGATCCCTGGGGAATTCCATTCTGTTGCTCATACACCTCAGATCTATCATTGTTTATTTGTACCGTGAAGTATCTATCCTGCAGGAAGTTTTCTAGATAATTGTAGGTTCTGCCTACTATACCTAATTTCCTGATTTTGTGTAGTGCACCCTCCCTCCAACACTCATCATATGCTCTTGCTACATCAAGGAATATTGCTACTGTCTTTTCATTCCTTTTGAAGCCTGTTTTAACATCATGTTCCAGCCTCAACAGTTGCTCTATTGTACTATGTTGGCTTCTAAAGCCTGCCTGGGTTGGACTGTACAAATTATGCTTTTCTAGATGAAATTTTAGTCTGCTATTGACTATTGTTTCTAGAATTTTTCCTAGATGCGATGTTAATGATATTGGCCTGTATGAGCTGACATCATGTGTTTCCTTATCTGGCTTTAGTATGGGGATGACTACTGCCGTCTTCCATGAACACGGTATTTTTCCCGTGTGCCAGATTTTGTTGTAGAGGGATGCAATCACTCTTAGAGTTGTATTTGGTACCTTTTTGAGGATTTCATAGCTCAGAATGTCTTCCCCAGAGGTAGTATTGGTTTTTCCTGCTAAAGCTCTTTCTATTTCATCTACTGTAATATCTGCATTTAAATAATTAGCATCCTGTGTGGTGTCCATATTTTCTCCTTTTAATTTTTCTAGCAGTGTCTTCCGCCTATTTATTTCTGCCTTATCTAGACTGTCTATTGAACTAACCTGATAGAAGTATTTAGCTAGTATGTTGGCTTTTTCTCTATCTGTTTCAGCTCTCTCTGGTATTTTAATTGTTGGGATTTTAAATTTCTTGTGGTTTCCTCCTTTAATTGCTTTTAGTTTTCTCCAAACTGTAGTTACTTGTGACCTGTGGTTTAGTGTTTGACAAAATGTTCTCCAACTCTTTTCTTTAGCTCTGAATATTATTTTATTTGTTTCATTTCTTACTTTTTTATAGTTTGTGTAATTCTCTTCAGTTTTGGCTTTTCTATACTTTGTAAGGGCCCTCTCCCTCAATTTCAGTTGTTCTGAACATCTGTCTGTCCACCATGGTACTGGATTTTTATCTTTGTTTCTTTTCCTATTTTTACTTTTTTGTGATACAGAAAGCCTACGGGAAGGATGCTTTATCGAAAGCACAAGTGTTTCGGTGGCACAAAACGTTCAAAGAAGGAAGAGAGAGCGTCGAGGATGAACAACGCACAGGGCGCCCATCAACGTCTCACACTTCGGACAATGCGGATAAGGTGAAAGCGGTTTTGGACTCTGACCGACGTCTGAGTCTTAGATTGTTAGCAGATCAAGTGGGACTTCCAAAATCCATTGTGCATGAAATCGTCACGAAAGAAATGAAGATACGGAAAGTTTGTGCCAAATTGGTTCCTAAGGTTTTGACCGACGAACAGAAGAAAAACCGTGTGTCGATTTCTCGTGAGATTTTGGACCTGATTTTTTGGAAAAAGTGATAACCGGTGATGAAACGTGGGTCTTTGAGTACGATCCGGAGACTAAAAGGCAGAGCTCTGAGTGGCACACTACCGAGTCTCCTCGACCAAAGAAGGTTCGAATGAGCAAATCGAAGATGAAATCGATGCTCATTGTCTTTTTTTACTCTAAAGGTGTTGTTGTCCATAAGGAGTTTGTACCACCTGGACAAACGGTCAACGCTGCATTTTACGTGGAAGTGCTTAAACGGCTGAAGAACAGAGTCGCGCGCGTCCGCCCGGAGATGGCCAACACCTGGGTTAGTCACCACGACAATGCGCCGGCTCATGTGTCCTTGTTAGTGAGAGAGTTTCTGGCGAAACAAACCGTGGCAACGCTGCCTCAACCTCCCTACAGCCCGGATTTGGCCCCGGCTGACTTCTTTTTGTTTCCCCGGCTCAAATCCAGCTTGAAAGGACACCATTTTGGGACTGTTAAAAACGTGCAAGCTGCCGTGACGAGTGCTTTGAAAGAGATCCCCGTTCAAGACTTCCAGGCGAGCTACGACGCGTGGCAGAACCGCTGGCAACGGTGTATTGATGCTCAAGGATGTTATTTCGAAGAATTTTAAGTGTATGTAAGCATGTCTTGAAATAAACCAATTTTATGGAATCAGTCTCATTACTTTCCGGACAGACCTTGTATGTCCAAAATTATATGTGTCTTATCTTAAGCTCCCTTTACTTGCTCTCTTTTCATTCCTAGTTTTTACAAAACCCTTTCTTTTTTTTTTTTTTGGTGTGGTTTTTTTTTTTCACCATAAAACATGCATTATTCCATGTGGCGGCTCGTTCTTAGGGGATAGTGGGGTCCATCCCACCAGATATAGATATCCACTCGAGCCAGAAAGCATTGGAGCCGTCACTACATTATTCAGTATCATACCGGCCGCCTTTAACCTACCCAGAGTTGCTCTAATAACCAATTAATGTTAATTTATGTCTCATGTATTTTTGCGATTTCTTTTCATTTTTTACTTCTGTTTCACGACTGCCGTACCACGATATGTGTCCACGATGTAAGAAATTGTTCATTTGTTCCAACGTTTCCCCGTTTATGTTTACTGTTGGCTTCATAATTGGTGTTTGTCATTTTTTTTTTTATTTCTTTGGATATTAATGAATGTCTCATGTATTTTTTGCTATTGTTATTCCTTCTTTACGTCTGTTTCTCATCTTCCATACCCCGTTTTGTGCCCACGATATAAGAAACTATTCATTTGTTCCAACATCTCCCTTTTATTTTTGGCCTCACACTTGATGATTTCCATTATTTATCTATTTCTTTGGATGCTAATATATGTCTCGGGTATTTTTACGATTTCTGCTCAAATTTAATTTCTGGTTCACGTCAACCGTTGCCCGGGATATGTGTCAACGATATTAAAAACTGTTCCAACATTTCCATGTTTGTGTTTATTGTGGCTTCATCTTTGTTTACGTTCATTTTTAATGTGTTAAATTTGGACATTAATGTGAGTCTCGTGCATCCTTCCCTTCTTCTGTTTCACATTTGCCATACTCCTTCATGCTCCATGTAATGTAGTCCATGGGGGAAAGGGGGGGGGGAGGGGGGGGGGGGGGAGTAAAAATCAGAATAGGATTATTACACTCTCAGACATCTCAGCTACTAATATGAGGTTACGCGTGGGGCTGACAACCTTATCATGTCAAACAAATTACAACAGAACCTACTGCTGCAAGAGCATGTAAATGATCGGTCAAGGCTTCCAACGAGAGGGCCAGCTACAGTTGTGCCTGTATGCTCCATAGTGAGCACAAAGGAAAAAAGGTGATGATGATACTCCCTTATATGTCCACGACATTAAACTGTTCGTTTGTTCCAATATCTGTTTGTGATTATTGTTGACATCTCTATATGATCAAAAGTAATTAAAGCAGAAAACCCGAAGCTACGCTTAAAAATACAGTCATTGATCCTGATACCAGTTATTGTATTTTCAGCTGATCCTGATACCAAGCTATTGTATTTTTAGTTGATCCTGATACCAAGTTATTGTATTTTCAGTTACCTCCGCAACTTTCTCCCACAGGACTCAAGTGCCTGTCGTGTCGCGGCCAAAACGTCTACGAGTGCATCATGAGTGCTATGATAAGTGTGTGCAGCAAAGGAGAGGTACATATATAATCTCCCCGACTCAGACATTCCTCTCATCTCTACCCGTCTGTCTGTATCAACTCTTTTCTTTTGACTTATGGAAGCAAACTCTATAACAGTCAATACAAAATCATCACTATTATTATCGTTCCCCAAGATGCAGCAATAGTGAATGCAGTCAGCGACCCATAGTTGTACTGCTTGCATCAGGACCAGCGAACCAGAGCTGGTCAAGACCGCACTCCACCTCCACGTGGTGGTCCTGGAAACAGGCTGCATCACTGCAGTCTGGCTGAGCGAGTGTGGATCGCAATGGGAAGGCAAACCCGGTCCTAAAAAATGCCGTGCAGAAGCCGGATGTGTCGACCGAAAGGTGCAGATATCACAGCTTAGGCGTAAACAGACACAACGCAACCACCGTCCTTTTCAGGACGAACGAGGAAGAAGAAGAAGAATTATCGTTCATCACCATTCAGATGTCATCATCATTATTTCGCTCCCTCTGGAGCATGGTGACACCACTACAGCTGGTGCCCTTGCAGGAAAAGATCCCGTTACACGCCCACTGAGGCATACTGGGAATATGGCGTTAGGCCCTTATTTTCTTGATCATCGGCACACTAGGGGTGATATGGTCAGCATCACGCCGGCCGACCTTTGCAGGAAACCTGCATCAAATTATTCATGTGCTCAAGCAGCGGTGGTGTCTTTCAGGGCTCTGGGGTCGGGGTCGTGGAATAGGTCCTTTTATTTAGTGGAATCGAAGTAGGTAAAAAATATCCAGACTCCGACTCGAATTGTATATCATATGACTAGTTAAAAAAAAACTGTAATCGGACAATTTTAAGAGTCGGAGTTATTTTTGGCCGACTCCATAACCCTGGTTTCTATAGCAGTGTATTATACATGACGAGGTTGGAAGACCCACACACAACCTTATATTACTCGCCTCTTACGACATGCATGAGGAAACAATAGTCCTGTTATGGTCTCCTCATGGGACTCCATAAAGTAAATGGGGTACCATGTAGACGTACAATCATACATATATCTTGACAAATGGATGGGTGTGAAAAAAAATCGAAAAAAGGTAATTCGTCTTACGAGGACAAAAGACAAAGAAAACAGTCAACGTTACGACCACAAGGCCTTCGTCAGGGAAAGGAAAGAAAATGAAGGCTAGATAGGACACATAAGAACCTAAATAAATATAAGAAGATATAAAAATTAAACCTAGGTACTTCCCTGAAGGAAACTTACCGCAAACCGATTGGCGTGCCCGGAAAAGGAAATGACTGTCACCACCGGATGTATACAATACATACTACGAAACTAAAAAACGAAACTGAACAATAAACTAACCCAAACGTAATATTAGTGGGGACTGGAAATAGAAGAGGACAGAATGAGTTGGAGATAAATAAATATGAAATAAAAAATCAAGACATATTAAAAACAGTGTATTTTATATTCATACATATTATTAGAAGGCGGCAGAAAAATAGAAAAGCAGGATAAGAGTGTAAAGAGTCAAAATGGAACAAGAGAGGAAAGGGGAGGGATTGGGGGGGGGGGAGAGAAGGGTGACCTCAGACAAAGGTGTGCAGAGTGTTAAGACCGGCTGGTTTTAGACACCCCATGCGGTGGATAAGACGGTTCTCAAGCTGTTCTTGGCTAGCAGTGTCAGAGGAGCAGGATCTGATCGCCGTGACCTGGATGTCGATGGGACCATGATGGTCAGGACCATTAAAGTGTATGGCAACTGGTGTGGATTTTTGCTGAGCAATGTCATTCAAGTGCTGGCTGAATCTGTCCCCAAGTCGTTTGCCTGTTTGGCCAATATAGGTTATGCAGCAACGTTTACATATGATCGTATAAATGACATTGCGCGACTCACACGTGAAGCTACTGGTGATGGTGTACGTAGCCTCAGGAAAAGACACTTTGTTGGTTGAGATGACATACTTGCACGTGTTGTATCGTGTCCGACCACAGGGTAGTGTGCCAAACTGAATGGTATTCTCCTTTGGAAGACGGCTGCGAACAAGAAGATCCTTCAAGTTCTTGTCGCGCCTATATGCCACCAAAGGTGCTTCACCGAAAACTTCCTGGGTCACAGACTCTGCTTGGAGGATAGGGAGATGGCGGAAAAGGATCTGTTTGACTGCAGTACTGTGAGGGTGATAGGTCAAGATCAATTTGACTCTATCTGAAGTGGGTTTATAGTGAGGTTTGAGGGCCTCCTGACGAGAGATGGGGAGCACACGTTGGAGGGCAGAGGTGAGAACATGTTCCGGATAAAGTCTGCTACGGAAGAAATCCAGCATCTCATTGGCTCGGAAGTGGAAGTCATCATCGTCTAGGCACAAACGGCGGAGGCGGAGAAGTTGTGAGAATGGAAGGGAGTCACGACAAGCCCGAGGATGAGAAGAGGTATACAGAAGGTAGCTATTGGCATCCGTCGGCTTGTAGTATACTGAGGTATTAAGGCCGGAAGGCGTGATAGTAATAGTAATGTCAAGAAAGTTGACAGATACTGTGGAGATGAGGGAGGTGAACTTGATGGTGGGGTGGAAGTGGTTGACAAAGTCGATGAAGCGGGATAAATCAGTCTCGGACATATCTGTGAGACCAATGCCATCATCGATATATCTGCGGTAAAACCCGGGGAAAGGACCGGAGTATTGTTGCCATATCTGATGCTCCAAGTGGCCCATGAACAGGCAGGCATAGCTAGGACCCATCTTCGTTCCCATGGCAACACCACTAATTTGGTCGAAAAACTTACCATTGAATTCAAAGGAATTAAGTTGAAGGACCAGTTCAGCAAGACTGAGAAGAGTGTCAGTGCATATATCTTGACAACAGCATACAGGGTGATTTAAGAAGTCAAATCCTATCTTTACATTGTTATTTCGTCACTATTATTGAACTATACTGTTCAAAAAAAGAAACGCATAGCTACTGAAGGCACACACATGGCTATAATTTTGACATTCAATAACTTTTTTAATTTAATGAGTTAATTGTTCAAATTGCTCACAAGAATACCTTAGGGTTCAACCAATCAATTGACCGTTGTTTTGCATCTGGGTCACGAGAGTTTTTTGGCGTACGAGCTTTCCCGTTAGTATGGTGTGTGGCCTCCTCCTGCATCGATCAGCGACTGGCATCTTCTGGGCATGGATGCGATCAGACGTCTGACGTGGGCCTGTGGGATGGCTGCCCACTCTTCCTGGAGTGCCTGGAACAGATCACGACGATTGGCTGGAGCAACGTCTCGGCGACAAACACGTCTATGCAGCTCATCCCACAGGTGCTCAATCGGACTCATGTCTGGAGACAGGGATGGCCAGGGAAGGGTGAGAATGTTGTTGGCAGTCAGGAACTGCGGGGTCAACCGTGCACAATGGGGTCTGGCGTTGTCCTGTTGAAACACTGACCTTTGGGCAGCCAAAAGTGGAAGGACATGGGGTCGAAGAATTTCATTGACGTATCGTTGCGCATTCAAGCCTCCTTCAATGTGCACCAATTGACTCCTTCCGTTGTAACTGATCATTTCCCAACGCAATTTTGGGCAAAACGTTCATTTCGCCTACGGTAGACCCTACGCCGTCTATCATGACGCTGCAACAAAAAGAAAGATTCGTCACTAAACCAGACACGTCTCCATTGATTGTCAGCTGCCCAGGGACGATGCTGGTTGGCCCAAAGAAGTCGATTTTGGCGATGGCGGCGCGTAAGGACAGGTCCTCGGTGAGGTCGTTGTGCCCAAAGTCCAGCGTCATGCAGTCTATTCCGGACAGTTTGATCAGACACATGACGTCCTGCAGGCAATGACTGGGCAGTTGAGGAAGCTGTTGTAAACCAGTCTCTGAGGTGACGAAGCTGAATAAAGCGATCCCCCGCTGCTGTTGTCACTCTGGGTCGTCCACTGCGATGCCGGTCTTCAACTGAGCCAGTGGCTTGGAACCGGTGCCAAAGTCGACTGATGGTACTCTGATGCACGTTTAGATGCCTGGCAACTTGACTTTGACTTTCGCCTGCATGCAGTAGGCCAATAGCAATGTTCCTTAAATTTATCGATAGAGACGCCATAAATGTCTGCTTGAAAATGAACTGAATTTTTTGGGTGTAGCGTTATCCTTTTATAGGGTTTCAGTTGCGTAGTCAGTGAATAGTGTTCACCCCAAATTTTGTTGCTTTCACGTGCGCGCAACATGAGCTGTGGTCAAAAATTGCGTCATAAACACTATTGACCACTGCGTTGTAACGATTACAAAACCGAACGCAATTCAGGTCAACACGTGCATTTGACACTGTAATGAACATTTGAGGCTGGTTTTTATATACCCTAGCACCAAATTTTACTTACAAACTCATAAAAACGCGCCCTCGGATAGCTGTGCGTTTCTTTTTTTGAACAGTATAATTTATATGAAACAAATATCACAACACAGATTAATTGCCATTTTATTATATAAAAGTCTTCTTCTTCAAGTACTTTGCCCTGTGGCGTAGGAGATTATGTCTCTCCATAACTTGTTGTCTCCAGTACAATTAATCAATTCTGTTGTTGACTTCTTTCAATGCCACGATGTCAAACTGTCCAGTATTTGCTCTCTTTGTCTTCCTCTATCTCTTTGTTTTTCAATCTTACCTGTTGTTACGGTATATTCTAGCTTTCCTCTTCTCATAACATGACCCAAAAGTGGATTGCATCTTTCTAACGAGTGAAATAAGTTTCCTTTGCGCATTGGCATCTTTCAGGACATCCTCCTTACTCTGGTTGGCTGCCCATGGTATTTTTAACATTCTTCTGTAAAACCACATCTCTGTGGCCTCTAGTGCTTTCCCTACTTGTTTACTAATTGTCCATGACTCACTCCCATATGTCAGGAGTGGTTCTTATTAACACTGAAGAACTCTCTTTCTTTTCTCCATTGACAAAGAACGGTTGCATAAAAAACTCTTCATTTTATAGAACGCTGTTTTTGCCTGAGCTATTCTGCTCTTCACTTCTGAGATGCATCGTCCATCCGTTGTTCTTAATGTGCCCAGGTATTTGAATCTATAGACCTTTTTAAAACTATTCCATTTACTTTATAGTTCATTCTGGGGAAGCCAATTACTTGGAGACGACCACTACTTCTGTTTTTTTTTTTTTTTTTGCTATTAAGGCTGAGGCCTTTGTTTTCACTTTCTTTCACTATATATAAATATAAAATTCGACGTCACCTTATTAACATTACTTCTCAGAATGAGATCCGGGTTGTTCAACACGTGACTCGTGAAACGTCATTTTATTGGTCAGTTTATGTTTTATTTTGTTTCCAAGAATTAACAGAAAAAGAAACAGATAAAAAAATGTATTTGTGAAATGGTAGTTATTACTCATTCTTTTGTTATTTTTATTATGTATATCAGCTTGGTCCAACTGCAGTCCCGCGGGCCAAGTGTCATCTTCATCATCAGTTGTCATCTCCACAACGAAGGTTGGCTGTAATGGATCTCCAACGTCTTCTGTCTCTTGTCTTGGTGGTACACTCTGATAGACTCTTTCCTGTCCATCTCTTGATGTTATCTTCCCACTTATAGCGTTGCCTTCCCCTTGCACGTTTGCCTTCAACTCTCCCTTCTGTTATGGTCTTCTGCAAGGTGTTATGCCTTTTTATGTGGCCAAAGTATTTTAGCTGCCGACCTTTGATCTCCCTCATTAGTTCTCTTTTCATACCTAGATTTTCTAGGACCTCCTTATTTGTTTTCATCTCTTTCCATGAGATACGCCCCATTCTTCTATATATTCACATTTCAAGAGCCTCAATTCTTTCTTCCAAATGCTTATTCATCGTCCATGTTTCCACACCATACAGAAATGCAGAGTATATATAACACTTTATGATTCTCAGTTTTAATTTGTGAGACAACTGTTTAGATGTCAGTATATGTTTCATGTTGTTGAATGTAGATTTGGCCATTCCTATTCTCTTCTTGATTTCTGTTTCACATCTGCCATCTTCTGTTATTATATGACCAAGACATACGTAGCTCTTGACTTGTTCCAGGATTTTCCCATTTACGCTTATCTTTAATGATACAAAGATATGGAGAAGATACTCTCAATGACAATGGAAAGCGACTCCTTAGATTCTGCAGTGAGCAGAATCTGATCATCACAAACACAAAGTTCCCCCATAAGCGCATACATGCATACACTAGATGTGAACCAACCAAGAATGAGAAGTCAGTGATCGACTATGCCATTGTTAGGAGAAGCTCATTCAAATATGTCCGGGATGCTAGAGTCTGGAGGGGGCCAGAGATTGGAAGTGATCACTACCTGCTAACAATCAAAAGAACAACTGAAAGAGTTGATCAGCCTAGGAACTGCCCAACATCACGCAAGAAACCAAGTAAACGAGCGGGAGAAATTAGCATTAGGACCTACAAGCTGAAAGAGCCAGAAATTAAGACCAGATATCAGGGGCTTATTACTGCAGCGGTGAGCAACACAGAAGAACGACCTGATGACGTGGAAAACCTCTGGAATAAATTCAAGGATATCATAAAGACAGCTGCAGCAGAAGCATGCGGTGAAGTCCGACTTGGGAACAAGAGAAAGAGGACACCTTGGTGGACAGAGGAAGTCAAAGAGAAAATAAGAGAGAAGAAAATGGCATGGAAACAATACTTAGGAGCTAAAAACACAACAGGACAGATGGAAAAATATAGAGAATATGTGACACTCAGAACAGAAGCAAAGAACAAAGTGCTAGCAGCAAAACAGAAGTCCTGGGAAGAATTTGGAGAAAAGCTAGAAAAAGATGCACAAGAAAACCAGAAATTGTTCTATAAAACCCTAAAGAACATGAGAAAGGAAAAACAATGCCCTCTCAAATTTATAAAGGACAAGCAAGGCAAATTGCTTACTGCCCCGAAGGAAGTAATGGAAAGATGGAAAGAATATTTCTCAGAACTCCTGGATGGTGAACATGGTGAAACATCAGAAATGATAACCACTAGCACAGAAGAGAAAACCAATGATGGTGAAGATGACATAAAGATGGAAGAACTGAAGGCAGCACTGGAGAAAATCAAGATGGGCAAAGCAGCAGGGCATGATGGTATAACACCAGAAATGGTTAAGTACATGGGAGCATAAGGGTTCTACATGCAGCGTGGTACAACAAGACCATTCCAAAGGATTGGGATATTGCCATTATAACACCAATTTTTAAAAAGGGTGACAATCGACAGTGTGGAAACCATAGAGGCATATCCCTTCTCAGTGTCCCTGGTAAAATCTACTCTAGAATCCTAGAGCAGAGACTCCGACGCCTAGCTGAGCCACAACTGGATGAGGTCCAGTGCGGATTCCGAGCGAACCGAAGTACTCAAGACCTAATCTTCACACTCAGACAGTTGAGTGAAAAGGCCCTTGAGTATAAGAGTGAGATCTATCTTTGTTTCATAGATCTGGAAAAGGCGTTTGACAGGGTCCCCTGGAGCAAACTTTGGGATTTTTTTTTTTTTTTTTTTTTTCGTACGCCCGCTAATACTCGAGGCGAAATCTCAGGTTATTATTTATGTCTAACCTGACATTGCTTTTACGTGAGTATCCCTTTATTTCTTGTACAGAGACAGGTGTCCCTCGCCATTCAGGCAAATACTCTCCGATTTCGGAGGTACCCATTGCAGCTGGGTCGGCTCAGGAGCCGCCAGTCCCTGGTCGACGACACTCCTTCAAATGTGCTCGCCAGGTCTCGAGTTAATCCAGTCCAAATCCCGGTCGACGAAAAATCCTCAAATGCCGTCGCCCGGGTTTGATCCTGTATCACCCGGTCGCCAGAGCGGTGTTGTAACCACTACGCTAGCGCGGCTCCCATACTTTGGGATTGTTTGGCAAGGAAGAACATCCCAGCACCTCTGATTCATGCTATACAGAGCTTCTACAAGTCTTGCAGAAATTATGTGAGGACAGCAATCCATAAGTCAGAAGAGTTCAAGATCACCACTGGTGTAAGACAAGGTGATATCCTGTCACCTTACCTTTTCATACTCCTCATAGACGATGTCATTAAGGCATGTAAGGAGAGAACAAGAAAGTATTCAATGGGGTACTGGAAGATGAGACAGGTCTGTATTTCGGAGCTGGCATTTGCTGATGATGTTGCCCTGATTGCTAAATCAGAGGCACATCTCCAATTCAACCTGCAAGTCTGGAAGGAAGAGCTGGAGAAGAGAGGGATGGTCATAAGCAGCTCTAAAACAAAATCCATGGTGATATCACGAGAAGAAAGAAGACATCAGATTAAGCTGGGAGAACAGGTCCTGGAGCAGGTCGACCACTTTAAATACCTCGGAGCTATTATTGACCGAATGGGAGGCATCAAAGAAGAGTTGGCCACTCGAAAAGCAGCAGCTGGGAGACTTTTTCAGGCCATAAATCGAGGATTCCTCAGCAAAAGAGAGGTTGGTAAGAAAACGAAGATGGCTGTATACCGCTCCACCTATGTCCCAGTCTTGACATATGGATGCGAGTCATGGGCAATGACTACAACCCACAAAAGCCAGATCCAAACCTCAGAAATGAGGTATCTGAGGAAGGTGGTTGAAGTAACAAGAAGAGACATGGTACGCAACCAGACGATACGTCAAGGCCTTAGACAGCCGATAGGATGGTCTGGCGCTCTCTCTTCCAAACCTCTACACCTCACGGTAGAAGGGGAACGACTAAGTAAGTACGTAAGTTTAATGATACAATAACAGATCTATGCAACGATATATACAATACAGGATATATACCATACGACATGAAGACATCAGTTTTTATAACATTGCCCAAAAAACCAAATGCAACAGAATGTTCAGACTTCAGAACAATCAGCCTGATGAGTCATGCAATTAAGATACTGCTCAAAATCATACAGGAAAGAATAAAAAGTAAGGTAGACAGCGAAATTCAAGAAGAACAGTTTGGTTTTAGACGGAACAGTGGAACAGTGGAGAGGCAATATTTTGCCTAAGAATATTAGCAGAAAAATATACAGAGGTCCAAAAAAGTATGTACATGTGCTTCATTGACTATAAGAAGGCTTTTGACAAAGTTCATCATGAGAAAATAATTGAATGTCTCGAAGACATAGGTATTGATGGAAAAGATATAAGAATACTCAGTAACCTTTATTAGGAGCAAACTGCAACAGTAAGATCTGGAAGGAATTATTCATCATACATAATAATCATAATAGCCCCTTCAGCCATAACTGACTATGGGAATGCGCCCCTGAGGTGGCAGCCCTCAGCTGCTTATTTTCCTGGTGCTCCTTTCGACGTTTTCTCCTCACCTCTGCTTCTTGTGTGAGCCTCTCTTCGCCGAATCTGAGGTGGTGCCGTAAATAGCATCGCCACTTAGTGCGATCGGCAGCTTCATCCTCCCATGTTGCTGGATCCATGTCCAGTGCCCTCATATCTCTCTTGTACACATCTTTGAACCTCAGCTGTGGTCGCCCAACTATTCTCTTGCCATCTGCTAATTGTCCGTAGAAGATATCTTTTGGGATGCGACCATCTTCCATGCGGCGAACATGGCCAAGCCAGCGAAGTCTGCGCTGTCTAAGCAGCATATACATACTTTGAAGGCCAGCACGTGACAACACCTCGACATTTGTCACTTTATCTTTCCACGAGATGCCGAGGATGCGGCGTAGACACCGCAAATGGAAGGTATTGAGCCTTCTTTCTTGCTTAGCATAGGTCGTCCAGGTCTCACTGCTATATAGGAGTGTGCTGGTGACGCAGGCATTATATACCGCAGCTTTGGTCTTCATTGTGAGTTTAGCGTTTCCCCAAACACGCGATGTGAGGCGGGCAAAGGTAGCTGCAGCTTTGCCAATGCGGCTGTCGATTTCTGTATCCAGTGAGAGTTTGTCATTGATGGTAGACCCTAGGTATGGGAAGTGGTGCACCACTGCCAATTCATAGTTATCGATAGTGATAACTGGTGCAGCACCCACATCCTGACTCAGCACATTCGTTTTCTTTAGACTTATTGTGAGGCCAAAGTCCTTGCATGCTTTAGTGAAGCGATTCATCAAGCTCTGAAGCTCCTGTTGGCTTTGAGTGACGACTGTTTCATCATCAGCGAACAACAAGTCTCTTATAGTGACCCTTCTGATTTTTGTTTTTGCCTTCAGCCTTGAAAGATTAAACAGACGGCCATCTGACCTAGTGTGAAGGCATATTCCTTCAGTTGCATCTCTGAATGCATGTTTCAAGAGTAAGGCAAAGAAGATTCCGAAGAGGGTCGGAGCCAGAACACAGCCTTGTTTAACGCCACTTCGTATATCAAAGGGCTGTGACGTGCTTCCAGCATATTGGACTGTTCCCTTCATGTCATCATGGAATGACTTTATCATTTCCAGCATTTTAGAAGGGCAGCCTATTTTCAGGAGGATTTTAAAGAGTCCATCCCTACTAACCAGGTCGAATGCATTTGTGAGGTCTATAAAGGCGATATATAATGGTCTTTTCTGCTCTCTTGATTTTTCCTGAAGCTGGCGGAGAGAGAAGATCATGTCTGTTGTTGATCTGCCAGCTCGGAATCCACACTGTGCCTCTGGATATATGCGCTCAGCTAACTTGTGTAGTCGCATTAAGATGACTTTGGCAAAAACCTTACCAACAATACTAAGAAGAGAGATGCCTCTGTAGTTATTGCAATCACTTCTGTCTCCTTTATTTTTATACAGTGTTACAATCTTGGCATCTCGCATGTCTTGAGGAATAGTTGTCTCTTCCCAGCACTGGCACAGCATCCTATGCAGGGGATGTAATAGCGTGCTCTTACAGCATTTGATTAAATCAGGAGGAATCCCATCACTGCCTGGTGCTTTGCCAGAGGCCAAGCTATCAATGGCCTTACTGAGTTCCTCTAATGTTGGTTCGGCATCCAGCTCCTCCATAGTTGGCAGACTATTGACAGCATCAAGGGCTGCAGGCGTAACGGTATTGTCTCTGGCGTAAAGCTCAGAGTAGTGCTCGACCCACCTCTCCATCTGCTTACCCTTATCGGTTAGCTTCTCTCCGCTGATGGTTTTTAGCGGTGCCGTCTTACTTTTATGGGGGCCAAGTGCTTTCTTTATACCGTCATACATTTGTCTAATGTTGCCTGTTTGCGCTGCGATCTGGATGCTCTCACTGAGCTGGAGCCAATAGTCATTTGCACAGCGTCGAGCAGTTTGTTGAACTTTGCTTCTCGTAGCCCTCAGGATCTGTAGGGTTCTGGCACTCGGTGAACGTTTGTATTCATTCATAGCACTGCGCTTAGCTTCAATAACAGGTGCCATCACATCTGATGAAGCATCAAACCAGTCATTTGACTTTGCTGTTTTCTTACCAAAGGTGGCAAGTGCAGTACTTTGAATGGTGTTCCGTAGATGCTCCCAGTTCTCTGTAATAGTATCACCATGCTGAGGGCTACTGAGCACTTTTTTGAAGGTCGCAGTGAATTGAGCGATCATGAAAGGGTCTGACATCTTGCTGGTATCAATGCGTGGTTTCCCTTCATGTCTGACACGATAGAGTTTTCTTGGTTGTGCTCTGATTTTGCAGCAAACCAAGGAGTGATCTGTGTCACAATCTGCACTATGGTACGAGCGCGTGGAGAGCACAGACCTGAGGAGTGGCCTTCTGACGAGAATCAGGTCAAGTTGGTGCCAGTGCTTGGATCGTGGGTGTCTCCATGACACCTTATGCTGGGGTTTGTCTGAAAGTAGGTGTTGGTCACGCAGAGGTCATGGTGGACGCACAACTCTAAGAGCCGTTGTCCATTTTCATTCATCTTGCCAATACCAAACCTGCCCAGACATGAAGGCCATGAAACATTATCGGCACCCACTCTAGCGTTAGGGTTAGGAGAGCACTGGTTTCTGCCTTATGCGCCGTGTTTGGTGCTTAAAGAATTTATTATTTATTATTACTCTAGCGTTAAAGTCACCAAGGAGAACAAGCTGTTCTTGCCTAGGTATGCTTTTGATTACTGCTGCTAGATTCTCGTAGAACTCATCTTTAGCTTCTGAGGCAGAGTACAGAGTAGGAGCATACACACTGACAAGGGTGATGGGACCTGTGCTAGTTTGCAGGTGGAGCGTTAACAGGCGTTCTGATCCATTCTCGCCTGGTTCAACCATTTTAGTTAGCGATTTTTTGACCGCAAAACCTACTCCGTGTTCTCTAGCTTTATTAAGATCTTTCCCTTGCCAATAAAATGTGTAGTCCTTCTCGCTCACCGTTCCAGAGCCCGCCAGGCGCGTTTCCTGAAGTACAGCTATATCCACCTGAAGTCGTTTAAGCTCATCATTAATTATGGCTGTCTTCCTTACATCGTTTACATCCTGTAGGTTTTCGGATAGTCCAGTCAACATAGTCCGGACGTTCCAGCATCCCAATTTGAGAGTTTGCTTATTTCTATTTTTTCGATAATTGCTTGGTGCAAAATTTTCTGTCCACAGTTCGGGTTTGACCCTAATCCCCATGCACCCAATGGGGAAAGCAGACAGTGGCGGGACAACACCTTATTGACTGGGGGCTGCCCAGCTTGAAGCGGGCGGTAGCTGTCCAGTGAGATCCTAGAACCTCTCCCACTGTCGGAAGTAGCCCCTGGCGCCATGCCCTACGCCAATTGGGCAAAATGCTTATAACCGGTAACTGCTACTTCCCGTGTTTTGCCGACACCTATAGGGTGAAGCTGGAGTGTCCTCTCCAGGGCGCGAGCTTGGGCACAGTTATATGGAGATCAAGCTGTTGCCCATGCAGCATGTTCCCCCTCTCCACACAGCCGGTAGATCCAAAGGAACGGCAGTAGCCGATACAGTTTGGTACCAGCCATGTTGCAGGAGTTGCCAGAATAATGTCGAATCGACATTAGACTGCCTTAGGGACTCCGACTCCGGATTTATCCTCAGGGTTTACTCCCGAAGCCAATTCCACAAATGGATATTCCCGCAAGGCAGCGGTGGTTTGAATTCAGAGTTCCTTCTCTTAGATAAGCTACCAACCAAGGATCACGAGCCCTATCTGCCCGAAGCTGCTGGTTTTAAGGCGCCAGTCGCTCGCCTTTGCCCCTTCTCCCGTCAGTGGAAACAGTTCCGCCGGGCTCAAGTTGAGCCACACGTGAAGGCCGGGAGCTGGACTTGGTTGTCAGAGGCTGTTTGAGGCGCGTGCCATAGAAGTATTTTATCTGCAGTGAGAGCTTATCCTCACTACAACTCCCGGCAATAACAACCTTTGGAACCATCATACATACTAGACATAAAAAGAGGTGTCAGACAAGGTTGTGTGCTGTCCCCCTGCCTATTTAATTTATACACCGAAACAATTTTCAAACAGATACAGGAAATACCAGGACTGAACATCAGTGGAAGGTCAATAAACAACCTTAGATATGCAGATGATACCGTGTTGTTAGCTGAAAGCGAACAGGAGTTACAAGAACTAGTGAAGCAAGTGATCAGTATAAGTCATGAATATGGACTCGACATTAATATTGAGAAAACAAAAACTATGATAATTAGCAAAACAGATGATAAACCCACATTAAAGATAAGGGCCAAGTGTGGCCCGCTTAAAATAGTTTTGTGGCCCGCGCTCATACTAAAAATATTTTTTAAATTATATAGTATAATTAATACTTTGGGAGCCGCGGTAGCATAGTGGTTAGTGCACTGGCTTCCTAGCTCAGTGGTCTATGGTTCGATCCCCAGATGAGGTGGAATTTTTTTTAGGCCGCAAACGGCTCCTGGGTCGATCCAGCCCCAAATGGGTACCAGAGCAACTCTGGGAAGGTTAAGGCGGCCGGCATGATGCTGACCACATCACCTCTAGTGTGCCGACGGTCAAGAAAATACGGGCCTAGCACCAAATTCCTAATATGCCTCAATGGGCGTGTAACGGGATCCTTTACCTACCTCCCATAATTAATACTTTGAGATTAGACTTAAAACGTCCGGTGGAAAACAATGTTCTAATGCCTGCAGTCAGCATCCATTCGATTGACATTGATATCGAGACTCTGCTGTTAAAGAAAATCCACACGAAACCCAAACTCCCCATTAGGACGTAAGAATAAAACCAAAATTATTTCAATAGAAATTCAATGCTCATTGTCATTTTTTATTTTTTGTCTTTTTATTTTTTTTTTCATTTCGCACTCTTCGATTTTCATTCATTTGTCACTTAGCTTTTATTTTAAGTAATTTTTTATCATGAATGGCCCGAGAACTTTAAATTTTAAAAATTTATATGGCCCTCGGAGGTGTTTAAACTGGACCGCCCTGATGTATATGCATTGGATACAAGCGAAGCAATTTTCGCTGTTCGTGTAACGTCAGTTTGTTTGCTATTTTAGATATTTTTTTGGTTTGTTCTGGAAATTAAGAAAAAAATTAAAACGAAAACGTATTTGTCAAATAACAGTTATTACTCATTCTTTTGACATGTTTCTTTCTTGTATATCTAGTGGATACAAGTGAAACAATTTTCGCTGTTCGTGTAACGTCAGCTTATTGACCATCGTATATTTAATTTTGTTTCTGGGAATGAAAAAAAAAACAACCACACATATTTGTCAACTGGCAGTTATCACTCATTCTTTTGATATTTTTATCACATATATCGAGGGGACATAAGTAAAGATGTACAAATTTAAAAATAGGATGTGACATTCCAATCACCTAATAGACAAAATTACAGGAACAGACAGAGCTATCAAGATAATAATTCAAAAGGCAAGGGTACCTTTCACTGCGTTTGGACAAATGGAAATAAAACTAAATGAAGTCCAGTGCCAAAATAAGAATCATCAACTGAGATGACGCTACCCGTTTGTCGTATGGTATATATTGGGGCAACTACAACAGTAGTTTTCGCGAGAATAGCCTATGAAATATTATGAAGAAGGTCTCAAGAAATTGGCTCGTTAAGAAAGAATAGAGACCTATTCGAGATAAGGACAAGAAGAAGAGAATGCGAATGCTTTCCCTTGGACAGTGTTTTCTAGTGAATTATGGAAAGAGTTCTGTTTCCCCACGACCTTAGCTTCTGCCCTTAGATCCCGTAACAGAAAGAGCCCCCAACCTAATCTGAATGTGGAAATTTACATATAAGTAAATATTTAATACCGATTGCACGAGTGATACATTAACGAACTAGATAATGATCAAACGATTATTGGGTTTATTAATTAAATATCTACACATATAGAGTTAGTAGTGAACGACGATTCACACAAAACACACAGATGAGATATTAATATTGTAGTTAGTTAAATAGAAGAATGAACCTATGTGAAGCGAAATGATGATGTGATATGATACTTGATACCAAAATGATGAGTAATCTACACAGTCCATGTGTCTCTAAATGCTTCACCCGGGTAGGATGATTCACATGTATGCATAGAATGCCCGAGGTAGTTATAAGTTATGTTGAGTGGGTCATCTCTAAGACGTTCTGATGAGAACTTTTGTGGTACTGAGAACGTTGGCGATATACAGTCCTTCAGTGTTTGACAATATCACTGTAGCGTTGACAAACAGTTGACAGTTGCCGTATGAAAAATGTTTGTTGTCTATATCCAAAGGTACTGGCCAGACTGGAGATTGTCACGAAATGATCTTGGTATGTAGACTCATCAACTTGAGTATGTACGCTGGATTCTTAAGATACACTTTGGAGTAACCTGCGCTTGATATCCGTATATCCGACTCAACTTGTGACTATGGTGTCTGCTTCACAAAATGCGCTTAAGAGTGCGTTGCACTTGTAGAAATATGAAAATCAACTGGTAAATATAGAATCTTGATTCTCAAAATGCTCTTTTGTGAGCGAATTGAACTTGATATTTGAATATGTAATCAACTTGTAAATATGGAATCTTGGTTTTCAAAATGCGCTCTTGATAAAAGGTGAATAAAAATGCTGCGACCACCTTGTAAACATGGGCGAGAATTCTTCCTTCTTAACTGAGGAAGTTAAGGATGTCCTAAAGGCGAATTCTGCTATCCAGACATACACTATATTAGTTTCTTTCTGGTTAGACGTTCAACATGTAATATGTCGACTCAGACTTCTGTTGGACTGAAGACACACAAAAGTCTTCGCAAGTTTTGACACTTAATATCAATGGTTGACTTTCTTTTATACTACTACTCGCTAATGATCAGTTCAATTCTCTAGTAATTATGTATGACATGAGATGCATCTGACAAGTGTTAAATATATTGCGCATGAGAGTTTGGGCACATGTAAGTCTGTATGATGACCTAACAATCTAGATGAAGATGAAGTATGAACTATCAATTACCCCCTATCATCTTAGATGAAAATCTTTTGATTTAATGAATTATTTACGAGAAGAATTAATTGAAAACTGTCTTCCGCACATTTAGCTATGATGAAAAGTGTAAAAGTAAATCTTTACTTAAAGACTAAGGAAAATTATTAATAGTTTTTAAAAGATTCACTAACCTACTTTTTCCCTTTCGCAAATTCCTTTAAGAACACTATAAATTCCAGATATATGAATTTCAATATCCACACAGGAATGAACACGTCTAATAAGGCTAGACGTCTAGGATATGTTCTACACCACTCTGTACTGAAACTATACTGATCTCTGATGAACTCCGCAGTACATTATATTCCTAAATCGCCCACATGTTCCCAAATCTTGCCTGTGACGTGAAAACCCGGCTCTAAACCAATAGCTACGCATCCATCTTGTGGCTCAGACTTTGGATCTCTCTTGTCCCCTGTCAATCTAAAAGTGTGGGGTGGGCTTTTCGCCACAAACTTTCAATGCCGTGTGACATAGCAAACCGGAGTGTGACGATTGGCTGACCGATGCAAAAAAATCATCCGCCCTCTAACTGTCACAAAGCCCTCTACGTCAGCTTTGTTTTCCCGTGCATGTGGCGACCCTTTAATTTCCCTGGTTCAAGTCTAAGATTCCTATCCTTCTACCGTCGGCTACCATCTGGAAAAAAGGTGGTAGTCCATGTCACGGGCCTTTTGATATCCCACACCCGGAGTCTATTATTTGCGTGCGTTCATTGTATTGTGTGCATTGACCGTCGTTTGTTTAAACAGCGGCTTAGCCATGAATAGACTACCATGTAGTGTCAGCCGCGTGTCTTCCAAAATATTCAATACTCTGCACAGGGACCTACGTATCAAATGAAATCGTTCTATAGCCAGTTGTGTTTCCTAAGGTTATGATGAAACACATGTGTTTAACAAGGTGAGAACCTGAATCAAAGGAGCGTTAAGTTACACTTTAGATACAAGTCGCGAGTAATAAAGATTACAGCTTCAAATCCAGTCGTGATTAAAAGATTGCTTGAACAACGATGAAAGAGCAAATGTGGTTGAAAATTAAAGAAAAGAGAGATGATGGGAATGACAGCGATAAGACCTTGCGCTCGTTTATCACACTGTCAGTCCTACTGTATTGAAGCACGGAGAACAGCAAAAACAGCAAGCAAGAAGTTACAGGCTTTCATAAATGGACGTTCGTGTAGAATTAAAAATATAAAAAGGTCAAGGTAGTCCCTTTGGAGATACTGCCGTAGAGGAGTGAAGTGTTAGAAACTTCACTAGACTAGGTCCAGCTTTGAGAGGTTGGGGTGACCAGTTCCCTTCTGTTACAGTTGGGATTGGTAAAGAGTGTTTCGTGTTGTAACAGACTCTTGAAACATAACTGACATCAATGTATCGTGCTGATAACGTAACAGAATGTGGTGAGTGTCATCACGAACAGGCCATCAAAATATAGTTGAGAAATTCGTAGGTGGATGATTCACATAAAACGACATGTTTAATTACGACTTGACAAGTTACAGTGCATGGCATTGGCATCAAGAAAATGACATGAATGATATAAATTCCTCCAACGGTCTCGTCTCATCGATTCATATCTAGCCGCTGTACTAGGAGTGCCTATGAAAGGTTATCACCCAAGTAATGTGGACCAGATAAATAAAGATGCTTAAAATTCTATCGTAGAAATACTTCTCTATAAATCAACGGAACTTCTCCATAAGTCCGGACCCTTCTTAAACAAGTGGCGACCTTCGAAGTTAACTTATGCCACGTAAAAATATATTATTCCTCCACCATATTGGGAGCTAGAAAATCAACGTCTTTCTCTGACGGATCACATTGACGAAAGGCCTCGAAACAACCGTTAGCATAATTTAGTGCAAAACGGATTACGTCATAAACTCCTAGTGACGTAGTAAATATATCGCGTTCACTTACAATAAAAAAGCGTGCAACATCATGATTAACCACAGAAAGACATATTACCGCGTAGATTAAACTGCTAATAGACTAAGTGTGGTTAACATGCAAAAATACATTAATAAACTCTTTAACACCTTCCTCGTTGCCTTTGAATTCCCTATTTCACGAGCAGAGTCAGGTACCCGTGTACAGCTGGGTAGACTGGAGCGTGACGCCACCGTGTTTCGAACCCGATACTTCTGCTGTGAAAGACCAGCGCTCTAACCACGGACGCTTTAGCGTAGAATGTAAGGATTTTTATTGTATGACAAGAACCAGACAAGTGGTAGTGGAACAAGAGATGAGAAGAAGACGCTGACGATGGATAGGACACACATTGGGGAAACCGGTTGATAGCATTACAAGGCAGTTCTTGTTCTGGAATCCACAGGATAGAAGAAGAAAAAGAAGAAGAAGAAGAAGAAGAAGAAGAAGGAGACCTAAAGATACACGGAAATGGGGCCTAGAGACAGACATGATAGAGATAAAGAAGAAATGGAAAAACCTTAAATTGATGGCACAGGAGACAGGAAAGCTCGACATGAACCTATTGAAGGCCTGTACTCCTTAGGGGGCAGACGGGTAATGATGACCTACGATCAGTTCACGACAAACATTCATGTCCTGTGCCGTTCGGACAAGGTACAGTATTTCTATTTTTTTTATTTGTTCTTGTCATGTCCGTCTGCAGTTCATGTTTTTTTTTTTTTTTGGGGGGGGGGGGGGGGGGGGGGGGGGGGGGGGGGGGGGGGGGGGGGCATCTCTATTTCATTCATCGTAGGAATTCCAGAGCCAAGATTGTCTTGTAAATTTTTTAGTGGTTTGGTTGTTGCTCCAAGCACAGGAAAGTCGGTCTTAGCCTTATGCATGGGACACCCGGTTCAACCCCATGTGGGTTATAATTTGGATATACAGTATAGGATTCTTTATTCTATATAACATATTTACATTGTATGTTTTTCTTGTGTTGGTTGTTCCAGGCTGTAATCTCTCTGTCGTTTGTTGTGACATTGCTTAATGTCTGTAGTGTTTATGATGTATCTCCTTCCGTGTTCCTAGGTTAATATTTCTATACCATGTTGCATTTTGAGGGGCCTGCAGGTTTTGATGTAGTCTTGCTGGTTTTGATTTAATCTTTGTTCATCATCATCATTCCATTCCGTTCCCTGTGGAACATAGGGCTGAAACAGTTGCTCTCCATCGATTTCTATTCTGTGTTGTCTTTTTCAGCTGTGCCAAAGTCATTCCAATTTCTTTAGCCTCCTCTTCCACAGTTCTTCTCCAAGTTCTCCTTAGCCTCCCCACTCTTCTTTTCCCATGTGGGTTCCAGTCAAGGGCACCTCTGGCTATGCTTGATTTTTCTCTTCTGAGTGTATGTCCTGTCCATCCCCACTTTCTTACTTTAATTTCCATTTGTATTGGCTGTTGCCAGCATCTTTTCCTTAGCTCTACATTTGTTATTTCATCTGGCCATCTTATACGGAGATATTTACAAATATCTGTAGTTTGGAGGTGATACTGTTTGAGACATGCCATGTCTCTGAGCCATACAGCAAGACCGAATTTATATTTGTTAGAACAGATGGTTTTGATTTAGTCTTCCTGGTTTTAATTTAGACTTCTTGGTTTTGATTTAGTCTTTCTAATTTTGATTTAATCTTCCTGGTTTGATTTGGTTTTCCTTGTTTTGATTTGGTCTTGCTGGTTTTGATTTATTCTTACTGGTTTTGATATAGTCTTACTGGTTTTGATTTAGTTTTCCTGGTTTTAATTTAGTCTTCCTGGTTTTAATTTAGTCTTGCTAGTTTTGATTTAGTCTTCCTGGTTTTGATTTAGTTTTCCTGGTTTTGATTTAGACTTCTTTATTTTGATTTAGTCTACCTGGTTTTAATTTAGTCTTGCTAGTTTTGATTTAGTCTTCCTGGTTTTGATTTGGTCTTCCTGGTTTTGATTTAGACTTCTTGGTTTTGATTTAGCCTTTCTAATTTTGATTTAATCTTCTTGGTTTTAATTTAGACTTCTTGGTTTTGATTTAGTCTTTCTAATTTTGATTTAATCTTCCTGGTTTTGATTTAATCTTCCTGGTTTTGATTTATTCTTACTGGTTTTGATTTGGTCTTCCTCGTTTTGATTTGGTCTTGCTAGTTTTGATTTGGTCTTCCTGGTTTTGATTTGGTCTTGCTAGTTTTGATTTGGTCTTGCTAGTTTTGATTTGGTCTTGCTAGTTTTGATTTGGTCTTCCTGGTTTTGATTTGGTCTTGCTAGTTTTGATTTGGTCTTCCTGGTTTTGATTTAGTCTTCCTGGTTTGATTTGGTCTTCCTTGTTTTGATTTGGTCTTGCTGGTTTTGATTTATTCTTACTGGTTTTGATTTAGTCTTACTGGTTTTCATTTAGTCTTCCTGGTTTTAATTTAGTCTTCCTGGTTTTGATTTAGTCTACCTGGTTTTAATTTAGTCTTGCTAGTTTTGATTTAGTCTTCCTGGTTTTGATTTAATCTTCCTGGTTTTGATTTATTCTTACTGGTTTTGATTTGGTCTTCCTGGTTTTGATTTGGTCTTGCCAGTTTTGATTTAGTCTTGCTAGTTTTGATTTGGTCTTGCTAGTTTTGATTTGGTCTTGCTAGTTTTGATTTAGTCTTGCTAGTTTTGATTTAGTCTTGCTAGTTTTGATTTGGTCTTGCTAGTTTTGATTTGGTCTTGCTAGTTTTGATTTGGTCTTCCTGGTTTTGATTTGGTCTTGCTAGTTTTGATTTGGTCTTCCTGGTTTTGATTTAGTCTTCCCGATTTGTTTTGGTCTTCCTGGTTTTGATTTTGTTTTCCTGGTTTTAATTTAGTCTTCTTGGTTTTAATTTAGTCTTCCTAGTTTTGATTAGTCTTCCTGGTTTTGATTTAGTTTTCCTGGTTTTAATCTAGTCTTTATCGCGGGATTTACTCCCCTATGCTCTGCAGTGATGGTCCAGCAGTGGTCAAAATTCAGAGTATATACTCAGGGTATTCAAAGGTGTCTACCTTTCGCTCAAGATTACTCTTGACAGAGATGTGAATTGAAGAATGGTGCTTCAGTTCTAGGGAGACTTACAAGAATTTAAAGAAATCAAGTATTCTACTATGGCTGACAGGATCCAAGCCGTTTAAACGTTATATCTTCACAGACCTTCTATGAGTAGGGATTTTGCTCATTCTGATAGCCCCCAACTGATTTAACAGTAAAATACTACTTTAATAGCTATGTTATAAGTATTTTAATGACCGGAACATACGGGATGCAGTTCACTCAAAATAGCTAAATCAACTAAAAATTTGTATTTTTGCAAATAACAAAATTTAATAGTCAGTTATCGTTTACAATTGTAAAATAAATAAAGTTGGGATGAATTAGATAGTCTTTAAAATTTCATCACGGAGGATGATCTGGAAAGTATAAAGAATTTTTTAATTAGAGTTCACTTGACAGCTTTAAGTGGGCACTTAGCTGCCAGTAAGATTTCGGTTGGTTTATGCTGCAGACGATGCTTGTTCTTTGTAGGTTATGGAATGGTTCACTCTTGTCACTGGTCAAGTCTGGTGGCCGCAACACGTCCCTCGTAGTATCGTGGGGTAATTCCGAAGATGGTACTACGTCTGTTAATACAGTTCTTCTGTAGGTTTCTAGATGTGGCAATTTGCATCTATTTTGGTGGGGTATATTCCCCATACCTCTCACTAAAAATCCCTGCGTGACAGACGAATAAAAAATATGTTGTTTACAAGTCAACTCTCCATATAAGGTATGCCAGCTTTCATCTATTATCGAGCATGTTTACAGTCACGACTTCATAATCTATCACAGGTAATCTCATGGTCATCCCAATGTATTTTACTTCTTAATCGGGCGCGCCCATGCACTGCCTGGTAGGAAATGTGTTAAAACATTTCACTCCACATATTCAGGTGTCAATGTGGGTTCAAATGAAAGTGATTCATTACCCTAATCAGCAAAATATGGTCGCTGAAGTCCCGACATGACAAGAATTGAAAGAAGGGAATGTAAACAAAAATTAAAAAGAGAAAATGAGACGTGGAGCAATAATGTCGGCGATAAACATGAACGCAAAGAAAAGAGAACGGACAATTCTGTCACAGTCTTGCTGGTTTTAATTTAGTCTTGGTGGTTTTAGTTTAGTTTTGGTGGTTATAATTTAGTCTTGCTGGTTGTATATTTAGTCTTGCTGGTTTTAATTTAGTCTTGCTGGTTTTAATTTAGTCTTCCTGGTTTTAATTTACTGTTAATCTTTTTAACTGCAGTATTGTGTTACCTGATTTCCTCATAGTGTGTTCCACCAGCACCAGCGTCTTTACTTCATCTCTTGCTCCACATTACCTTTCAGCAGTTTCACATTGGTTATTTTCTCAGACAATGTTATACGTTTTATTCACAACGCAAGCGCCCATCAACAAACGTCAGTAGCTGTTTAGTAGTTGTTTTTGTTGTCCTTTATGTTTCTAAGATTGGCAATGTGGTTAGAGCACTGGTCTCTCGCGGCATAAGTGCCGGGTTCGATTCACGGTGTCGACGCGCTCCAGTCTACTCAGCTGTAAATGGGACCTGATCTTGCTCTTGAGTTAAGGAAGGAAAAGACAGCGAGGAAAGGAACTGGTCATCCCACCTCTCGATGGTGGACCACGTATAGTGAAGTCTGTAACACTTCACTCCGCTACGGCGGTATCTACTATGGGACTACCTTGACCTTACCATGCTTCTAAATAACAAAAGGTTTGGTTATTGTGTTGTTACCGTGCAACACTCAGATGCATAAATGCGTTTGAGTTATAAAGAAAATTTAACATATAATAGGGAATTAGTGAAGAATACAACATGGCCGCATGCTCCGTCTAGACCAGCGGTGGCCAAACTACGGCCCGCGGGCCAGATCCGGCCCGCCAACCAGTTTTTACCGGCCCGCCAACCTGTTTTGGCCGGCCTCTTATTGTTGATTGAAGCCACACTCTTCACAATGAAATAACACACAAATGTATGTTTGAAATAAATAATTACATGTCATATTACAAATTACAAAACAAATTAAAACAACAGATTCATTATATTTTTTTTTACAGTAATTTCAGTTCGAAGACTGGTATACATGTCTTGGCAGATGTGCAGTACAGTAGTTTGCCGTTGCTTTCTGTACGTGGTTCAATATAAATGTAAAACTAAATATCAGAACGTTATTTTTTAAAGATTTTATAGGTCTGGCCCTCGGGTGTTACCCTTTACCATAATCTGGCCCTCGGCCAACCTTAGCTTGGCCACCACTGGTCTAGACCATTGCTTTCAGATAATATATAGCTTAATATAATAAATCACAAAGCTAACTTAACGTAAAGAAAAAAAAAACATCCAGTAATTATTTCTCACAATTTAATTGTGGCAAAACTGAAACTGAAGGTCACGTTCACCGGAGTTGACCCTAAGGTCAACAAATGTCAGTCAGAGAGAGACGCTAACCCAAAAAAATGAATATTTTGGCGTCGCGTCTTAGTGCAGGAGAAAGTCACAGAAACTTTGAGGACATCTCGTTGACGCAACTATAAACAATGGACATCTATCCACGACAACACTGCACTGGTCGTTTAATTAGAACGTGGGAACGACAATTATTGCAACTGTTAGATTTTACTTTAAACAAAGGTATGCAGTGCAGGTCACAGTGACACGTCATGTGTCAAAATGAGTTCACACGTATTTGAAATTGTGAAACAGTAGGTTTTCACACGTCGAGGACGTTTTAGGACAAATATAAAATTAACACCAAAAATCAAAGACAAAGTAATGTACTTTTGACGGACAGCTTATTATAATTATAAGAGAAAGGAATGTAATGTTGATAGATATAAGTGGCATTTAGGAAAAGGAATTAAATTTTAACCATGTGTACTGAACACCTGTGCGTGTGAAAGGGACATTGTATACGAATGATTGATAGTTTGGTATTTTTTTTTTTAAGAGAATATACGTAGAAGTACTTTTGTGTTGCATAATTCGGACGTGAGAAAGATTCATTAGATTTAACAAAACAAAACAACTAATGATGAAATCAGCATTTTAAACTGTTGGCAGGTTTACAAAGATTATGAAATCCTGAAAATTTCCCATAAAACAATAGAGAAAAACGGGTGCCAAGGACAAATTTAAAGAATATAAATACTAGAGATAGTACAGTCAATTGCAGAGAGCTCAGAAACAACCACGTAGACGTAGACTGCAGAGAGAGAAGACTCGGAGTGCTGACTTGTACTTAGAAATAGCTATTAGACGAAACCAAGAGCACACAAAGCGTTTTTAAATCGTAGGAGATTTTACTAAAGTCATTCATCATAGTCTGAAGCAGAAGCGACCAGCACTATCTACAACATCCTTGGTGAGAGTTGTCAGCACAATGAGGTAACTAACTATTACGTTCTAACTAGTAGTGACAACTAGTAGAGAGCACAATAGGTGAAAGTAAACTTTCGTTTCGTCAAGCGACTTTATAAAGAAAGTAGTCCTTTTTTTCGTCAAATGACTTTATAAAGCTTCAACCAGTCCCAGTGTTATGCTACGCTAAGTGCTATTCACTGGTCAAGAGAACATTATAGTAAAAGTGTTTCTAAAACTTTAAGAAAAGGGGCTGTACCAACTTTCGACTTATAGAAGCCCGTTTAGCCAGATGGGAATTTCAGCAAGGAACAATAACGTTAAATACATATTTATTTTTGAGAAGCTAGCTCAGTGATTTTCAAACAGCTGTTAGGAATACTTACTGACGAGACCAAATAGGCAACTTAAGACTTGATATAACTGGCCGACGATGTAGAATGTATTCCAGCCTCTAAGAAGACGACTGAGAACACGATCTCATGTTTGAGATGCAATATGCTGTTCATTATCGAACCAACGTAGAGTTTTGAGATCTTCCTCAATAAAGATAAGAAAACGCCAGCATCTGTAGTTGATATCTTCAAGAGTATTTTGTGTGATGTTACGAAGTATGTTGTTCAATTAACTGTGTACATTGTGGTGGTAATAATGGCCAATAACATACTATAAAGAACAGCGAGGTTAGTCAGAGAACCTGGTAACTGAGGTTTTCACTCTGTTCTACAAAGCAGTGGGAATCTACATCTGAGGCGTTGTGACGTTAATTTTAAAGTAGACGAGAGATTGATTGAGTGAAGGTGTGTGGATGAATAAAAGAGTGACAGAAGAAAGAAGCAGGCGCTATTCTATGAAGAATGCCTGCTATCCACTGACACATGAAAAACACTTTTCTCTCTCTCTCTTTCTCTCTCTCTCTCTCTCTCTCTCTCTCTCTCTCTTAATCAGAGCAGTTCTTTTTTAAGAACGTGAAAAGGGATATTATAAGAATAGTAAAACTTGACTCTTAGTGAATCTGGAGAGAGATTACTGAAAAAATTATAGAATATAGGCAGAGGTTTAGGCATCCTCGTCACACTTTATCCCTTCCCTGACTTCTGTAATTATATTGTCATCTACGATTACAGTGTATTTTGGCTTGCTTCCCCAGGTAAAAGAATAAAAGACTTTATCTTATTACCAAAAATGTTGACATACACAATAAATGTGACACAAAGAAAATAAAACAGACTCGATGGTTTTTTGATTTTTTATAAAGATAAATAGAATTTCCAAAAGAGATATAATCTAAAATAAAACTCAGTTTATAGTGCTGTTTTTACAAATGCAATAGATGTGTTACTTGAAATATAATATTTTTGTTTCATTAAAAGCAAAATATTTTTTCGTCATATGGAAACTGACTTATATATGCTTCTCAAGGCTGGTATTGTCTACTCAGCTTTCTAATTGTGTGCATCCGCTTGGCTGTACGGTTAGCCAAGTCTTAGTGGTATTCTTGAGGTGTTGGGCCAATACTGCAGGATCCTCGTGTCTTTCAGGCTCCTCTTAGTCTCAACGTTTCTGCCCTCAAGATTCCAACTGTTATTGTACGACAGTAAGGCTGGAGAGCAAATAAATGTAATATTGCATTAGCTCAGTGCTAAGCGCAACGCATTTTGCCCGCCCTCTCTGAAGGACTCAGTCCATCAGATAATTTATAACCCCGACTAAAGCGGGTTTCATCTCAGTGTGGCATTGTAACCTCGTATCTACCTTTCTGCCCCCATTTTTTACTTTATTAGTTTAAGAATGTCTCGCTAGCCTGGCTTAGCAAAAACATAACAGAGTTTGCACTTTTCTTAGTCTCTGTTTCTATCAAGAGTTCTATAATCATGGGCAATCATAGAATACTTTTCCCACCCATATAAAATAACAATAGTTATTATATGCATTACATAAATGTCAAAAGTGTTACAATAAAAAACACTGCTGTATACATAAAGTAAGAGGAAAAAAAGAGAATAGATTATTATTGACACAGAGGATAGAAGTTATAAATTACTGATAGCTATGTACAATATTTCTGGCTCCGCGTGGAGCATAATGTCTGTAATAAACGAGCGCCAAGGCCTTATCTCTCTACCTGTTCCTACATCTTATTTTATTTTCTCAAACATTGTGCTCTTTCATCCCACTTTTGCTATTTCATCGTTTTTGATTACTCGCGACTGGTATCTAGAGAACCACATTTGTTCTTTCATCGGTGGTAAAAGAAATTCTTTTGATTGAGTCCCCCCACTTTGGCATTATCTTTTGAAGTCCATATTGTCTCGTGATAAATCTGGTGAAAGACATCTGGTTTCATCAAAATCAGACACCTGGGCATGGTACAATTTATGTGGACTATTGTTAACTTTGAAGCGAGCGCGGCTGACACAAAAGATTAGTCTCTTTATTGCTCGGCCGCTGTCCATACAAGCGACGGATCACCACATTGGGACAATGGCGCTGGAGCGGCCACAGTACACAAAGGTTGATTATGTCGGGAGACGTCCAGTTGGCCAGGTAAAGAAGTCTTCTAATTCTGTTTAAACAAACCGCCATGTAATATCATAGGCGGCGCGACAAAGGGACTTGTTAGCATGCTGGCGACAATGGACAGCGAGTTATGTGACAGTTAGCAGACAGGTGAGTTTGTCCAGCTGGCCAATCAGCAAACGCCGTGCAGTCTGACAAAGACTGATAGGCAACGGAAACAAAAGTTGGTGGCGGATAGCCCAACCCACTTCAGCCCGTGACACGCGCTGACAGGGGGAGCAACCAGATGGCCACTTAGCTATTGGGGAAAGGCGGAGTTTCACGTCCCAGGCAAGATTTAGTAAAATATTGGCGTCTTATGAATATATGTACCGAGCAGTTCGTTAGATCAGATGAGTCCAGTTTATTCAACATTGTGGTGTAGAGAGAAATTCCTAAATTTTAGCGTTATTCTATATTCAGTGTGGATAAAATAATTCATACCTGTGGTGTATTGTGCTCTTAAAGGATTTTGCGAAGGGAAAAGAAGGTTAGTAGATCTTATTCAGATTATTAATACTTTTCTCTTTTTTTTAAATTCATATTAACCTCAAAGCTAAATGTGCGAAAGATAGTTTTTCAATTAATTCTTTTCATAAATGATTAATAAAATCAGAAGATTTTCCTCAAAGATGATAGACTGATAAGAAGTAATTAATAGTACATACTTCACCTTCATCTAGCTTGTTAAATCATCATCACAGTCTTCCACGCGCACACACTCTCATTTAACATCATTAGAATCGAACTCATAGAGATCAATAGTGAGAAGTAGAATAAATGAAAGTCAACCAGTGATATTAAGTGTAGAAACTTACGAAGAATTTTGTGTGTCTTCAGTCCATTAGAAGTCTTAGTCTACACGCTACGTGTCTGACGTCTAACCATAAAAAAGTTATCAAAACGGACATTTGGTTCGCAGAATTCGCCATAGGACATTCTTCATTCCTCAATTAAAAAGGAATATTTCTCGCCCACGATTAAGACGGTGGACGCAGCATTTTTCGTCACCTTATATCATGTGCGCACACGTTAAATACATATTTAAAGCAAGTTCAAATCACTCGAAAGCTTACTACATGAGTCAGTCTAAAGCTCACAGTTGATTACTTGTCCAGATATCAAGTTCAGCTCCATCTGAAGTTTACCAGCTGAAGTCACACTAAAAAGCTCAAAAGTTGAATCTCATATTTATATCAAGTGCAACACACTCATAAGCGCACTCTATGAAGCAGACTCCAAAGTATACTTTATGAATCATGATTACATACTACATATTAAGAACAGTTCGTGAAGATATCCAGTCTGGCCAGTAACCTTCAGAGATTAGACAACAGACATTTTTCATACGACAACTGTTAACCGTTGATCAACGCTACAGAGATATTGTCAAACAGTGAAGGACTGTATATCACCAACGTTCTCAGTACAACAAAAGTTTTCATCAGAACGTCCTCGACTTAGAGATACCCCACACGACATAACTTATAACAATTTGGGACCTTCTATGCATACATGTGAATCATCCTATCCGGGTGAATATTAAGAGACACATGGACTGTGTAGATTACTCACCATTGTGGTAACACGTATTTTATCACATCATCATTATCATTTCGCTTTACACAAGCTTATTCTTCTATTTAATTAACTACAATATTAAAATCTAATCTGTGTGTTTTTGTGTGAATTGTCTTTTACTATCATCACGTTCTAACCACTACTAACCCTTTTTGTGTAGATATTTAATAAAAAAACCCAATAATCGTTTGATCATTATCTAGTTTGTTAATGTATCACTTGTGCTGTCGGTGTTAAATATTTACATATATGTAAATTTCTACACTCAAATGAGGTTGGGGGCTTTTTCTGTTACGGGATTTAAGGGAAGAAGCTAATGTCGTGGGGAAATAGAACTCTTTCCATAATTCACTAGAAAGCACTGTCCAGTGGAAAGAATTCGCATTCTGTTCTTCTTGTCCTCATCTCGGATATGTCTCTATCCTTTCTTAACGAGCCAATTTCTGAAGACCTTCTACCTAATATCTCATAGGCTATTCCTGGCGAAAACTACTGTGGTAGTTGCCCCAATACTCACCACACGACAGGGTCCAACAGTTGCTAGATGGTCCCAGAAAGAATTATGAAGATCATAACTGTGGAATTATGTCTTGCATTTACAGCATGGAGAAGACAAGGACAGTGGGTAATAATGAACTCCCGAGAAATAGTATATTAGAAGTTGTGAAGCTTGCATATTCATAACCCTCCACTCCCAAAGTAGCATAGGCCTTCAACAAACACATGCCAAGTCCTCCTGTCACCTGCCATCATCTTAATTTCTTTCCACGTTTTCCTCATCATTTTGACCTGTTTCCAGCTCTCTTATCCATGTGCTTCTTGGTCTACCTCTGCCTCTCTTGCCCTGGGGGTTCCAGAACAACGACTGCCTTGTAATGCTATCAACAGGTCTCCTAAGTGTGTGTCCAATCTATCGCCATCGTCTTCTTCTCATCTCTTGTTCCACTGTCACTTGTCTAGTTCTTGTCTTCAGTTTCACGTTGGTAACCTTGTCATACCATTTTAATCCCTCTATTCTACGCAAGCACCCATTTATGAAAGTCTGTAGCTTTTTTGTTGTTGTCTTTGTTGTTCTCCGTGTCTCAGAGCCATACAATAGGACTGACTTCACATGGAGAGGATGATCAACAGAAGATTGAAATGGTACTTGGAATCCGAGAAAATTTTAGTGCCAGAACAAGCAGGGTTTAGAGAGTGCAGCAGCACAGAAGACCAAATCACATACCTGTCACAGATCGTTGAAGATGCCTTCCAAGAAAAGAGAAAAGTCTTTACCCTATGGATAGATCTCCAAAAAGCTTTTGACAAAGTATGGAAAGACGGGTTAATAGTAAAACTGCAAAGGAACGGAATCAAGGGTAATATGAGAAAATGGATCCAGTCGTTCCTACACAATCGGAAAGCAAGAGTCACTATGGAAGGTCACAACAGCAAGAAAATCCTCCTAAAACATGGAGTTCCTCAAGGCTCAGTATTGTCTCCCACCCTGTTCCTTGTATTCATCAATGACCTCATCCACGATCTGCCACAAGGTGTGAGAGCTGCCCTATACGCTGACGACTTGGTGGTGTGGTGTGTAGAAGAACATCTAACTATCGCTAATAAGCGAATACAAAGGGCAGCAGACAACATAGCAGCATGGGCAGAGAAATGGATGGTGCAGATCAACGCTGAAAAATCATCAACAACACTTTTCACGCTCTCCAACAAAGACAAAGCAGGAGAGATACGACTTGGAAATATACATGTCCAAACAGATGAGGAACCGGTGTACTTGGGCATTACATTAGATAAGAGAATGACATGGAGGCACCACATCGAGAGAACAGAGGCTAAAGCGAGAAGAAAACTTTCCATACTGAGGAAAATAGCTGGATCAAGTTGGGGAGCTAACGAAACAACACTAAAGAAAGTGTATACAGGTGCAATAAGACCTATATTAGAGTACGGATCAGCAGCATGGTCTACAGCAGCCAAATCACACCTACAAGCCTTAGATAAAGTACAAAATCAAGCGCTTAGGTTGATCACGGGTGCCATGAAGACCACACCAATAAATGAAATGGAAAAAATCACAGGCATTCCACCTTTATTATACAGACGAGACACTAAGACCCTGATCCAAGCAGAAAAGTACAAGAACATGCCCGCACATCCAATGAAAACTAGATTTGGAGATTTAGCCAGTGGGAGGTTGAAGAGAAGCAGTTTTGTGCATCGGTCCAAAAAACTAATTAGAACATACAAGGATGAACTACCAGACATCACTAAGGAAATAACTCCCACACTCCTCCCAACCCCATGGGAACAACATCAAAATTTCAGTATTAAGACCTCCATAACTACCACCTGCCCCATGGGAGAGCTAAATACTCTCCAAAGGAAAATAGCAGCATGTGACATGATTGAAGAACTATACCCCAGAGAAGCATGGATCCAAGTATATACTGATGGATCTGCAACCAGAGCAGTGAAGAACGGAGGCGCAGGAGTTTATGTGGTCTATCCAGACAAAGAAAATGAATCCACCTGTTCACCTACTGGAATATTCTGTTCAAACTATGCTGCTGAAGTACAGGCCATAAGCATTGCTGCAGGAATAATAAATAACACAATAAGCCAATGTCAGCAGGTTGTATTCCTTACCGATGCAATGTCAGTTCTGCAAGCCCTCAACAGTGATAAACTGCCAGAATTAAACAAAGTCCTATGCGAAGTAAATATCAAAAGAAGGGTAGTGCTACAGTGGATACCATCACACTGTGGCATACCAGGAAATGAGAGAGCAGATATGTTAGCAAAAGAGGGAGCAACACAGGAACAAAAAGAACAAACAATCACATTCCAGGAAAAGAAGACCCTTATCAAGGCCATCAGGAAAATTGATCAACAAAGAGACAACTATCAATATCTTGATCGAGCAAAACAGGTGATCCTGTTCCGTATGAGAACAGGACACAACAGACTGAACAGTCACTTATACAGACTGAGATTGGTCCCATCACCCCTATGTACGTGTGGACAGGCAGCACAGACAGCCGAACACATCCTGCAAGACTGCCACATGCTTAGTCAATTGCGAACTGAACATTGGCCCACAGAGACGCACATCCACACAAAGCTGTTTGGGAGTCTTGAAGAACTTTCAACCACAGCAACATACATCCAGAAAACCGGACTTCTTGTGTAGACATTTCTAAACAACAGCGAACGAGAAGAAGAAGAAGAAGAAGACTTCACATTTGAGTTGAAGATTCTTATTTTCATGTTGGATCCAATTTCTCTTGATCTTCATATATTTCCCAATGCAATGAAAGCTCCTCTTGCCTTTTGTATCCTTATTTTGATATCACTCTCTGTCCCTCCAACTTTGTCTATATTGCTGCCAAGATATGTGTACGATTCTACATTTTGTATTGGTGTTTCTTCAAGTTCAACCCTGTTATCATTACCTGCATTTATTGTCATTATTTTTGTCTTTTCTCTGTGTATTTTCAGACCCAATTGCTGTGACCTCTCATCGAGTGTTTTTTAATTTGTCCTGCATCTGATTACGGTTATGGAACAGAAGAGCCAAGTCATCAGTGGCTATCTGGTCTGTACATGATCTGTTTTGTCTAAAACCTGCTTGTTCATCTCTCAGTTTCTTGTCTATGGACTCTTTTAATCTCTCAAGGATAATCCTGTTTAATACTTTTCCTGACACTGATAGTAACATTATTCCTCTATAATTTGTGCACTCTTGTAAATTTCCCTTCTTAGGCAACTTAACCAGATATCCCTTCTTCCATTCTGCTGGTATCTCTTCCTTTTCCCAGATTTTACCAAGTAATTTATATAACATCTCTGTAGCCGTTTCGATATCTGCTTTGATGGCCTCTACTGGAATGCCATCAGGTCCACACGCTTTTCCATCCCTTAGAAGTTTTATGGCTTTCTTTATTTCTTCTGTCGTGAAACGAAGTGTAACCCACTACTTTGTTAATCACTATGTCGAGATACAGATTTGCTTCAACCAATCAACTTACACCGTTCACCAGTCTCTGAGACAGAATAAATTATACTGTTCACGCAGTTCACGCAAGATGGCGGCTAAAAACTGAATAAAATTAGGCTGTATGAGACCAGGTACAAAACCGGAGGAAACCAATCATTTTGCTCCGCCAGGAACCAACCGAAAGCTTTCCTCAAGTATTTACCTGACTATATAATCGGGCGGATTTTATGCTAACCACGCAATCCCGAACTTGACGCCAGAGATACCGACTGACTGAAGGAAATTACAAGCAGAGAGAGACCATCAGTTAAGATTAAAAGAGCTTGAAATTCAGGCAAATACTGGCAATAATGGTGGTAGCTCACCTCACTCTGAGAGTAGCTCCAGCCAGAGCACCTCAAGTGGGGCCATGAATTTTCATCTGGATGCTTGTGAGATATGAAAAGAACTCAGAATCATATAGAAAGAAATTCCGAACCGCTAAACTTCTTCCAGGAGAAAACTATCACCAATTCTCTGCTAGATTGGAAACCTATTTGGAAAAATGGAGTAGTTTAGGAAAGTGTCAGGATCTGAAAGAAATGATAATGATGGAGCAAGTGAAAGAGTCCATGCCTCAAGAAATGAGGAAGTTTATCATGGAACAAGGAGCAGAGAGATTGGGAGATATTGTAACTGTTGCTGAGAGATATCAAGCAGCTCAGGCAGAAGTATTAGGAAATAAGAAGAAGCAGAGTGAAAACTTCCAATCATCACAAAACTATACCAAATATGAACAAAATGACCATACCACAAGGAACAAACAAAGATTTGACCAAAAGGACAAAAACCCTCTAAGATCGGATAAGACACCTTACCGGAAGGAAGGAAAGTGGTGTAAAACTTGTCTAATGAGTAACCACAATACTGCGGACTGCAGAAGGAAGAACCCTCCTTATTACGCTGCGTGTCTCACAACAGGGAACAAGGGAAGGAAGGAACTGGCAGTTAGTCAGAATGACCTCCACCATCCCCCTGTCTGTGAGGAAGTGACATGTAATGGCACTAAAATTCAGTGCTTATATGATTCAGGTTTGGAATTCGACTCAGTCGTGAGTGCAGCCCTAGTGCACCCTGATCAACTTACCACAGAAACAGTGGACATACAAGGGGCAATGCAGGGAACCGGCACCATGACACTTCCCATAGCAAGGATCAATGTGAGAACTCGCTATGTGGAAGGAGTGATAAGAGCAGCAGTAAGTGATGATCCTATATACCCGCTGGTAATAGGATGTAAATATGTCTTTTTGGGTGACCCAATAAAACCTGTTGTCATGGCAGCAAACCATACCAGGTCGAGCACCAAAAAGGAGGAGGGAGATCCAATAAACATTCATCGTACAAAGATGAAAAAGGCTCAAACAGCAGACAGCACATTGAAGCCTTGTTTTGGCAAATTGCCAAAGGCCCATAACCCTCCAGAGAAAGGAGACTACTATATGGAAAATGGCCTACTCTACAGACAAGCTGGAAAAGGACCTAAAGGGCATGGACAGCTGGTAGTGCCAAAATTCTATAGGGAGGAAATTATGGAGCAAGAGCATGCTACATCAGGCAGTGGTCACAGAGGAAAAGGGGCCACTGGTCAAAATATAGCATTGCGATATTACTGGCCAGGAATAATTGAAGACATAAGTCGGTATATGAAATCCTGTTCAGAATGTAACCAGGTAACCTCATTCAGAAGCGTAGACCAGTTACAGGACCTAGGGAAGCATTGTTGCGGACGTAGGCCCACAAAGAAAATACACAAGAGAAAACAACAGGTAGATGCAGTGATAACGAGAAAACGAAATCACAAGTCTACTGTTACACCAGTAACCATGGCAACTCTCCGTATTGTACAGAGAGGGGACGAGAGACATCCCACCCCGACTAGATATTTGTCGGAACACCATGGCCTGGATCATTTGGAAAATTTGGTTAGTCAGCAACCAGTATTAAAAAAAGCTGCAGAAACAAACCCGAACCAAAGGAGGTAGGAACCAGGGCTGTACCAAACAGTTGATGGAGACAGGCCCCACTTCGGTATACTGCCCCTTACAATAGAAATAGGTGTGGGTCCGGCAACGTTGTTGTATTGCCGTCCCCATACACAGTCCACTGGAAGCATTGCTGCGGACATGGACTGAACAATAGCAAGCACAAGCACTCAAGGATGAGATTGACTATCTCTTAAAAGAGAAAATTATTTCAAAGTCTGAATCTCCCTATAGCTCAAGTGTGGTGCTATTAAGGAAGCCTAGTGGTGAACACAGGTTATGTATTTACTACAAGAAGCTTAATGCGATCACAGAATCTCAGGTGGACCCATTACCTGACACCAACCAGCTGTTCTCTACACTGAGTAAGGCTAGGTATTTATCGAAGGTAGATCTAAGCAAGGGATACTACCAAATACCAGTGAAACCAGAAGTTAGGAAAATGCTGGCATTTAGTACATCAGACGGACACTACGAGTTTAATGTACTACCTTTGGGCTGAAAAATGCTCCCAGTATCTTTTCAAGAATGATGAGGAAATTATTGGAACCTCTACAAAATCCCCATATCACTAACTTTATGGATGACATTCTTGTTGCTACAAACACATTTGAAGAGCATATAGTAGCGCTCTCCATGTTGTTTGACAGACTGAGAGAAACTGGATTGACTGCACGTCCAACCAAGTGCTATATCGGTTGTAAGGAGTTGGAATTCCTAGGTCACACTATTTCTACAGGTCATATGTCTCCTGACCCAAAGAATATAGAGAAGCTAAAGAAGGCACCCAGACCTCAAACGAAGAAAGATGTGAGATCATTCGTGTCATTATGTGGGTTCTATCAGAAGTACATACCCCCTTTTAACTCTCTGTGTGCACCATTAACTAACTTAACGAAGAAAGGACAGCCTGACAAAATCCAATGGAATGCTGATTGTGAAAAAGCTTACACAGAGCTAAAAGCAAAACTCACCAGCAAACCCATCCTTACACTACCCGATATCACACAGGAATTTGTATTAAGGACGGACGCTAGCAGTATAGGTATTGGTGCAACTCTCTTGCAGAAATCAAAAGCCCAGCCGGAGGAACTTTTACCAGTCGCCTACGCCAGTAGGAAGCTGAATGCAGCTGAGTTGAACTACTCGACCATAGAGAAAGAATGTTTAGCTCTAATTTGGTCCATCAACAAATTTTCACCTTATCTGTATGGGACACACTTCATTGTCCAAAGCGATCACCAACCTTTAACATTCTTGGCTGCATCTAAAAAGCTAAATTCGAGATTGTTAAGGTGGAGTCTGCTTCTGGCGCCTTATTCCTTTACCGTGAATTACATTCCGGGAAGAGACAATGTAGGAGCTGATTTTTTTAAGTCGACACCCTAGTACTCTGGAAGGACAGACGCAAAAGGATTAACCACAGCAGGGGTTTACACGTCAGCTATGACAAGTCACAGCTAGGAAAGGAGGGGGCTATGTCGTGAAACGAAGTGTAACCCACTACTTTGTTAATCACTATGTCGAGATACAGATTTGCTTCAACCAATCAACTTGCACCGTTCACCAGTCTCTGAGACAGAATAAATTATACTGTTCACGCAGTTCACGCAAGATGGCGGCTAAAAACTGAATAAAATTAGGCTGTATGAGACCAGGTACAAAACCGGAGGAAACCAATCATTTTGCTCCGCCAGGAACCAACCGAAAGCTTTCCTCAAGTAGTTACCTGACTATATAATCGGGCGGATTTTATGCTAACCACGCAATCCCGAACTTGACGCCAGAGATACCGACTGACTGAAGGGGAAGAAGCTGTCACTTTGATTTATAACTTACCTGAGGGCATCGACCTGCAACCTACTTCACTAAGTCGCGTCAAAACCTGGCCAGTTTAAAATCTTAGGAGGGTAAATATATTTACGATAACCGTTGGTATTTGTTGTGTGTCATTATACTACCTATCAGGTTACTGATTGTATCTTGGGGGAATTAAGTGAATAGACGAAGACTAATAGGACTCATACTTCAATCTATTGTCTCCTATATTCAGTCTATTGTCTCTGATAATTCCAAACTGCAATATAACCAAAACAGTCCTTGTTAGGACTCAATCTATTGTCTCATCTAACTCAATCTATTGTCTCAGATAAGACCAACTGCAATATAACCAAAACAGTCCTTGTCAGGACTCAATCTATTGTCGCATCTAACTCCAATCTATTGTCTCCTATAACTCCAACCTGATATATCACCAAACAGTCCTCGTCTCATATACTCCTATCATAAGAACATAACAATATTGTTAGGATATATGTTACCAGCTATTGTCAGAGAGGGCTTAATATAGTATAGGGGGAAGGACATTGTTGTATCACACCTAGGTGTACATATTATTGGATTTATTCATGGAATGTATTAATGTAGTAAATGTATTCATGTATTGAATCTATATTATTGAATGTATCCATGCATTAGTTTATCAGAAAGAATGTTTTGCAAGTAGACACCTGTCTTGTCTCGCTATTGCTAAATCATACTGAGCCATGTTGTCATTCATCCTACATGCATACATCTGAGACACGCTCATTTCACTCACACTAGAAATAGGTGGGCTTGAGGACAGAAATTAGCCCCTATTTTTGCTTTGTTACAGGTTTATTTGTGTCCTAAAAAACCTGAGGTCGTATGTTCGAGTCAATCCCGCTGCCTGGAACTCTGCAGGAGCATAGAGGTTGACCAGACTCTACATCTTTGGTCCCCCTCAGTCTTGGGTGGGCTAAAGTAACGAGCCTCAGCAGGAGTGTGTGAACCAAACAAAGCAGAACAGACTTAAGAGAGATGAGTACACATTAGTACCATTTCTGTCGGCATTGTGAGCATAGAAACTGTCAGTGATGAGAAAGTGAAATTAGCATAGCAAGAGACAAAAATAACAACATAGCTGATAAGTGTTATATCCTTAATTAACAGCACAGCTGATATAAATTTTGTTCCTATAATTGGAAAACTTGTTGTAATATATATATATATATATATATATATATATATATATATATATATATATATATATATATATATATATATATATATATATATATATATATATATAAAATATTGTAAATCATATGTAAACTTACAAATTCATTACATTTCATTTTTTTCAACATTCACCCTTCAGCACAAGAGTAGATAGTGTATATACTAAATAAATACTTAGGAAATTGTATTTGAACGACTTGTCAATTTTATCTTAGTTAAGTAAAATCTGTTTCCTTGTTTATTAATATCACAGTTAGTTACACAGCGGAGGTGGCGCTTTATGTCGGTCTCCTCTCTACTATTGTTTCGAGATCAGAACATTCACAGCCGTAACTAATTTGTGATACCAGTAGTCCTCTCAGACACTGGGACTTCACCATTTTCTGCAGGAATTCTATTTCTGTAATTGTCAGTACTATACTGATCCAAGAGCCAAATAAAACCTCTCGCCACATCTTCCTTGGTTGGTCTTTCGCCGTTAATTTGTAGCTCTTCTTCTGCTGGCTGGATGTCTGAGGGGTTTTGTGGAGCTGGTCTATTGAGAAGGTCCTCAAAATATTCTGTCCACCTCTTCATTTGCTCTTGTATATTGCTGAGCAGTTTTCCATTCTTGTCTTTTATGAGGCAACTTGTTTGCTTGTATTTCCCTGTTAGCTTCTTTGTGCTGCTATACATTTCTCTCATATTTCCTTTGGCTGCAGCATCTTCTGCCTCTCTTGCCAACTCCTCAATATACTTCCTCTTGTCTCTTTTGATACTTCTTTTTACTTCTTTGTTTGCTTCTGTGTACACTTCTTGAGCCTTGGCTTTGGAACTTCTGGTTTGGCTTGTGTTTAAATCTGCTTTCTAGTTTTTTCTGTCTTTTATCTTATTGATGGTTTCTGTTGTTATCCATGCTTTTTGTTGTCGTTCCCTTTTCCCCAGTATTTCTTCACATTTCTTATTCCACACAGTTTTGACCTGCTGCCAATAGTTTTCTGTATTCTCTACATCTTCCAGCTGTTGGAGCACTTGGAATTTGTTGGATACTGTGACCGCAAATTTGTCTCTTGTTTCTTGATTTTTTAAGATGTCCTACATTAAATTGTTGTCTATAATTTTGCATTGTTGCATATCTCTTGAGTTTCATTTTTACTTTGGCTATCAGAAGGTGGTGATCTGATGCCACATCTGCTCCTCTATATACCTTTACATCCTGCAATGATGATCTAAACTTCTTGTTTATGCATATATGATCAATCTGATTTTCTGTTCTATGGTCTGGTGATATCCATGTTGCCTTGTGTATTCTCTTATGTGGAAACATGCTTCCTCCTATAGCCAGTTGATTTGAAGCACAGAAGTTTGAGAATAGTTCCCCATTTTCATTCATTATTCCTAGCCCATGTTTTCCCATGACTTCTTCCAATCCGGTGTTGACTGTACCTATCTTTGCATTCATGTCACCCATCAAAATTATGATGTCTCTTCTTTTTACTTTATCCATAATTTCCTGTAGTCTAGTATAAAATGCTTCTTTCACAGACTCTTCTTTGTCATTAGTTGGTGCATAACATTGGATGACATTTATATGTATTTTCTTTTTAGCTGTTTTAAAAGTAGCTGTTATTATTCTGGGTCCAACAGCTTCCCATTCAATGAGTGCTTTCTGTGCTTCTTTAGATAACATAAGAGCTACTCCTTCACTGTGGTGTGAACTTTCGTCTTCATGTCCTGAGGACAGCACCAATTCACATGTGATGAGTTTCTTCCTGTCTACCCCCTTACACTTTGTTTCACACATTCCCAGAACCTCGATTTTATACTCCCTCATTTCTGCTGCTACTTGTGCCACTTTCCCTTGTTCGTTTAATGTCCGAACATTCTAGGTGCCAAATCTGGAAGTTCTCCTAGAAGAAAGAAGGTTAGTCAGCAACACAGACGCCTTTCGGCTTTCTCTGTGTTGCATCATACGCCTCCCTGCGAGAGGACCTTCCTCTGTCTTGGATGGCTGTGTTTTATTTTCCTTAATTGACTTGTCCATATTTGTTGCCGTTTTTTGTAGTTTAAATTTTTTACAGGATGGGGTAACCAACCCCATGCCCAACCTTCCTTAGTCGCTTTCTACGACATGCATGGCAGGGAGCAGTGTTACTATTCTTTGCTTCCCTTTCGGGCCCCGGTAACACACGGGTGAAGCTTGCATATACCAGGGAATAAGAGTGGAGTAACGCAATGAAAATACAGCTTCAGCTTAAAAAAGGTATAGGTAGTCTCATAGCAGATACTGCCATAGGGGAGTGAAGTATTAGAGACTCCGCCATAATAGTTCCAGAACGAGAGGTGGAATGATCAGTTCCCTTCGCTGCCTTTTCCTTCATTAACTCAAAGTCAGGTACCCATTTACATATGTACATCTTAATATTGAACATGAATTTAAGTATTAGATATACAAATCATGTATTAAAGTAAGAATGATAAAATTATGCATACCCGTCCCACGTCAACCACGAAGATGTTTGTCTTGGTGGCTTGCCTGGTCTTCTCAGCTCTAGTGGTCCACTAGTATTGGTCCTACCTTTTACATATAGTATCGTTACTACTTGTGTACACTGTCTCTTTTGAAGGCACCTAATTCTATTTAATTAAGTGTTTAGCAGAGTGCTAACGGCTTAAAAAGCCCATCTTCCCAATCAGGAAAGGCAACCGCCGTTTACAGTTGTTTTTTTTTATAGCAAATTTCTACTAGAGCATCTTCACAAAGAGTTTAAAGAGATAAAACCTGTGCTATCTTTTACCAGGCGACTTGGGGAATGTTTTTGCCCACAGTTTTCGGATGCATGTTTTTAAAACCCGATGGGATCCGCGCTGGTGTAATGGTTACCACACTGCGCTGGCGATCGGGTTATCCAGATTCAAGCCCGGGCGAGGACATGTGAACGAGTGTCGTCGACAGGGACTTGGACTGGATTAATTCGAGCCCTGGCGAAGACATGTGAAGCAGTGTCGTCGACCAGGGACTGGCTGCTCTTGAGCCGACCCAGCTCTAACGGGTACCCTCCGAAGACGGCGAGTATCTGCCTGAATTGCGAGTGGACACCTGTCAGTGTGCAGGGAAAAAGGGATTCTCACGTAAAAATCAGTCTCAGGTTAGATATTCTAACCGGATATTCTCGCCTCGAGTAATAGCGGGCGTACGTTTAAAAAAACAAAAAAAAACAAAAAAACTTGACGCTCTCAAGCTGACCAGCGTGCCCACGTGAGGAAGCGTGGGTCAGCTGTCAAAGCCATGCCCTGGCCTCATAAATTAACTCGCCCCTCTGGCCGGTGACTTAGCGTGGGCCATAAATAATTATGGCCGGTTCCTGGCCGCGGTCCTATTCAAAGACATAGAATTTCTTTGATTGCCCCGGCTTCCCGCTTGCTTCACGAGAAGGGAGAGAGAGGGAGAATAATAGACAGAAAGAGCGATTGTGAGAGATTTAAAAAGCAGAATTGTAGATGTTTTTTTTCTTCAGATATCGTTAGAACTGAAGAGAATTCGTCCCACAAAGTAAAGGAATTAAATGGTATAGCAAATTACTAGACAAAAAATGTAAATAGGCGAATTAATATCGTCACAGGTGTATAGCCTTTCGTTCCACTGCAACAAAAACAAATGAACAATTTGTTAAACGAATCTTAGTCTGGAGAATAAACAATCTATATGGTCACTGGACTGTCATGCTGGCACAGTGTAACACAATTCTAAACCTTTTATTCGGTGTAAAGCACCATTAACGAACGGCTGTAGCTGTTTGGTAGTTGTTTTTGTTGTCCTTCAAGTTTCTAAATAATACACAAGGCCTGTCTTAACAGTTGTGTTGAAAATCCTTACTTTAATGATGTACATCAGTGGTTCCCAAACTCAGGGTTGCAACACTTAATAGGGCTGCGAAGACTTTCAGCATGGTTGCGGGGAGGTTTCGGGAAAAAAAAACATGAGAAAACATAAAGTATATATTTTCCAAGGGTCACGAGAAATGACAAAAATCTAAATATACATAGGATCGCCAGCAAAAAGTTTTAGAAGCACTTTTGTACAACAGTTTTTGTATGTGTAAATTTCCGTATATCTCCCAGTGACAGCTTTTCTTGCCTTCTCTACCATTATTCTGATATCACTTTCCCTTTCACGAACTTTTTGTTGCTGCCAAGATGTATGTGTGTCTTCACATCCTGTAAGGGTGTTTCACCAGACGCTATCTGGCTTTTATTTGTTTACCATATTTATTCTCATTAACTTTTACATCCCGTTGTGCTTTTGAATTCTGGCTATCATTTACCATATTTTTCAAAATTATCTTTTACACCTCCTTGTTTCTTGCTATGCTTCTATTTTATCGTAGAACTCATTTACCATATTTATTATAATTATATCTAACGCCTACTTGTATCTGTTGTACTTCTGTTTTATTGTGGAACTATCTGCATACAGAACTATACGTTTCCCTTCTGTTTTTTGTGTGTCTAAGTTTGGATCTCGCTTCCTGTATGCATCGCTTTACTTTCGACTGAGTGGAAACCTTGTATCGTATTTCTCGTTTGCAAATATCGTATTGCCCTTAAAGCAATTATTCTTATAATTTTTTCGTTCGAGATATTGTTTTGTGAAAACCGTGTGACATAATATGTTAGTTTTTGCCTTGACACAAGTATTATGTTTCTTCCTTCCACGATATTTTCAGCACTTTGTTAAAACCACTGTGTATTAAGTAGGCGTGCATAAAAATCAATGACGGGGTTGAAAAAAAATTAAGACTATGCGGCTGAGAATATTAACCGGCTCTAGTCATCACAGTCATGCATTAATAGATTGAAATTAAAAAGTTCTCTTTTTGTCCTGTTTTTGTTTTCTTGTTGTCACGTAGGGTTTATATTCATTTAATTTCCTACATCTTCTTCCTATTCTTTCACCCGAATTCTCTCTTTTATTATCTCTGTATTTCCTTTTTCCTGTATATTTTTCATCCATTCGTTTTGCGAATATTATTTTCATATAATTCGCAAACTTTACCTGTTTTCCTTTCTCTAAAACTGAGAATCGCACCTGGGTGGTATTGCGTACATGTCAGTCGCGCTGGTCGGATGATAGGCGTGAATTTACAGCATTCGCTAGACATTCGTCTGAGGGTCTCTGGCCTGGGGCGTGAAAATTCACCCGAGGGACATGGAAAGTAGACGGAGAGTCTGCATTTCAGTAAACGCATGAGGTTTTTCGTCAGGAAAAACCCGGCTTAGCGTGAAAATCCACTCCGCACTGCAGACGGTGGTCTGAGATTTGCAACTCATGCAAGCCCTCGGCCACTGATGGCTGTTACGTCACGCGATAAGCGGACGAAGGTGTTATACGGACAGGGGAGACTATTTCGCTTGGCGAAATAAGATTAGGATCCTGTGTCCGATTTTAAAGATATTGGCCAAGTTTGAAACTTTAATTTCATTCTTGCTCATAGACTCACAGTAGATAGGTTGCTCGTAAACAGAATAGCTGTTAGCGAAGATCTCAGTTTGTTTCGGCAATTTGTCGAACTTCTAGACTTCCAGAAATATTTTCAGCATTTTTATTCTTAAGTTGTGCGACTACCTGTAATTCTGTGGTTGAGGTAATTAATATGATAGATATATAGATTTTGTGAGTGTTAAAGTGTTAAATCGCTTAATTCATTTTAATCTATTTCTTTAGCGCAGAAGAGAAATAAAGTGGTAGGCTATTATATTTTCTAGGGAAGCATTCAGTGGAAAGCAGAATAAAATTAAAATTTCTAGCTTATAACGAAAATTGTAGCTATTTATGAATTTAATTTAACCGCTAATACTCAGTCGAGTGTATTTTTCTAAACTAACGTATAACTCTAGAATCGAGCCTCATGAATGGTGACGGAATACGCACGTGTTCCTAATTCATGAGGATTGCTGATTTTTAAATATAACTTACGTCACGGGAAGTTTAAATGATAAGCAAAGCTCTCGGCTTGCAAGTTTAAATGTAAGTTATAACCAGTACATATTCTGTTTATTATATTATATGTGTTATTTTTTCCTCCACACAGTGAAAGTTTTGGGGTGACCCTAACTTTACCAGCACCTAGTAGTAGTTTCCATACTTGTGAAGAAATAGACAGTCCTTATTTGAACCACGTGGGTTTCTTAAGTACCACTGGTCTAACAGTGCATATGCAACCCGAGTTATCCAGAAATACTATATCCCAATAACGGGTTTTCAAAGACTGTAATGATAAATACTGGACCTTGGAGCCAGATCTTAATTTCTTCTAGAAACTCTACGTAATTTTTATGCCTGGTGGCGCGAAATACTTCAAGTATTAACTAACATTTCCCGACTATATATATATATTTTTTGTGGACAAATCTGTGGTGTGACTAAAGTGAATCCTATACTGAGGGAAGGCACCGACCTGACATTCATCATTTCTAGAAACCTACGCTATTGACACTGTGCTCTGCTAACTCCCGCGCCTGGAAAAATTTTAGGTGACTTAATCAGACATTTGAACAAATTTGCACACCCAAGTAGTCGTTCCCGGAGACTCCGAGTTAAATACGTCTTTTGGAACTGGGGACTTCTTGGCAGAAGACTGCATTTTTTGAGTCTGTGTGAAAATCTAAAATCAGTGTGTTCCAAGAGGCAGCGAGCAAAGTCGTGAGTACATGTATGAGAGGCCATGGCGGAATGAATGAGTGTACGCTGGTTTGAGTGATATTTTCACTATTATATCTTTGACACCCTGTTGCTGTCCAATTTTTTTTTTCAATCTGCATAATTTGTTGCTAAGGCTAGAGTTCTTGTGTTTTTGTCTTAGGTTAAATCAGATTTTTTTAAAAAAAACTCTGTGCATATAATTACGAGATAAAACAACGAAAACTCTTAGAATCAAACCCTATGTATCTGTGACTCTGACGCCATCATCTGTTCTCTTAACGGGGCTGGGCTAAACCTAGAGTTAACACTATAAGGGGGTTATCATCCTTGCAACATTTCCTTGAATTTTTATGACTATGTGTATATGTATTCTCCTTGATGTACTTTTTTTTTGATGTTGTGAGCCGATTTTTTCCTGATATTAAAATCGCTCTTGAACTTAATAATAGTGTTTGGTCAGCTCGTTCTAGATAATATATATATCATTGTTATAGTTTTCCCACGTCTGTGTGTTTACCGGTCGTCACGTGTATGTGCGTGCCTGTGAGTGATAGAAATATACGTAATCTGTATATTGGTGTAGTCTGTCTGACGCTGTAACAACTGTTGTAGAAGATAGGTGAGAGAGAGAAGAATTCTTTTCGCTTTCAGAGACAGCCACTATATCAAAATCTATCATCTCACGTGTGTGGAAATTCTATTACCTTTCACTAACTCTCACTGAGTCTATCACCTATTCAAACCTATTCAGAAGGGACCAAACCTAGTCTTAATTCTCCTATCGAAAATCTACGACACTTGTATTATCTTTTTTTTTTTTTACTGGAAAAAAAAAAATCAGAAAATGTCCACTTTTTGTGAAAAACGATATGGTCACCCTTCGTTAAGTAAGTCACAGGCTGTATTATAAATGTTATTAGACCAAGGTAGGAATTTCATTAATACTTCTTTTTTTACTTTTTCACTTCCAACAGGAGTGTCGATTCCGAATGCTACATCGTCGCTTCATTCCTAGCAGAACTAAAGCTTGGTTCGAGGCTGGATGTGCCCCTCGAGCGGAATGTCGTGAGCCTGACAATTTCTACGCCCATTTCTGCTGCCGGATAAGTTACTGCAATTACTTGCCTGTCGGAAGATAGACTTAACTGACATCTTCTAGATTAATGGAATACTGCGTGGACATTTTCTCTACTTCGGGATGTACATGCTTATTTCTTGTTTTTAAACTGGACAGACAGTAGTCGCAATTGTGTGAGATTTTATGTCAAGATCAGCACTTGACTTTATTACAGCAAGGAGCTCTCAGTTGTGTTCGGTGGAGAAGTGTATTTAGGGGAATTTTTTCGTAACCGGTTGTTCGGATTGAAGGCACCAAATCGGGGGCTCAGATCTGGAAACCTGTAAGCTATTTTGTTATAATATGATTTAAGTGACACTGGACATACTGTGTAACAGAAGAAAAAAAAAAACATCAGATCTGGAAGCCTGTAAGCCATTTTGTTATAATATGATTTAAATGACACTGGGCATACTGTGTAACAGAAAAAAAAACATCAGATCTGGAAGCCTGTAAGCCAATTTGTTATAATAGGATTTAAATGACACTCGACATACTGTGTAACAGGGAAAAAAAACATCAGATCTGGAAGCCTGTAAGCCATTTTGTTATAATATGATTTAAATGACACTGGGCATACTGTGTAACAGAAAAAAAAAACATCAGATCTGGAAGCCTGTAAGCCATTTTGTTATAATATGATTTAAATGACACTGGACATACTGTGTAACAGAAAGAAAAAAAAACATCAGATCTGGAAGCCTGTAAGCCATTTTGTTATAATAGGATTTAAGTGACACTGGGCATACTGTGTAACAGAAAAAAACATCAGATCTGGAAACCTGTAAGCCATTTTGTTATAATAGGATTTAAATGACACTGTGCATACTGTGTAACAGAAAAAAAAACATCAGATCTGGAAGCCTGTAAGCCATTTTGTTATAATAGGATTTAAATGACACTGGACATACTGTGTAACAGAAAAAAAACATCATTTAAAACAATTATATAACGTGTTTTTTTTTTAACATAACATGCATTCTCTCTTGCTGACACCTAGTTTCTGTTAATGTTTGTGACATCGAACCTCCAGTAACACTAGTCATCATCATCATTCTCTCTTGCTGACACCTAGTTTCTGTTAATGTTTGTGACATCGAACCTCCAGTAACACTAGTCATCATCATCATTCCTCATTCTGACTCTTAAAGAAGCAAGGAGTCCTCGCTGTATTTGCCCTCTTAGCCAAAAGCTTGCGCCAAATATCTTCATGTTAATAAAAAAAGGTAAAGGATCCCGTTACACGCCCATTGAGGCATATTGGGAATATAGTGTTAGGCCCATATTTTCTTGATCACCGGCACACTAGGGGTGATGTAGTCAGCATCACGCCGGCCGCCTTAACCTTCCCGGAGTTCCCTAGTACCCAATTCATGAGGCTGAGTCGACCCCGGAGCCGTTTGCAGTCTAAAAAAATCCCACTAGGGATCGAACCATAGACATCTTCATGTGCTCTTCCCATAACTCATTATGTCCCTTATCGCCCCTAAATGGAACATGGGTCCGCCATTGCCATTGGTCTCCTTCTATGAAGCTTACACCCAAGTACTCATGTGCTCCATTAGTGATGGTTCTTTTAGCAGGTTATTTTAAATGATGAACATGCCAGCACCTCATATTTGTCTCATCTTGTGACTTGCCTGAGGGTTCCATTAGTCCTGTACTTCCTTTGTCTACTGAGAAAAGTACGCAGGGTTCATGAGCTCTTGCTGTGGTGTTGTCTGTAGAATGTTTTAAAACATGATTTGATTGCCAACATTAAATCACAGTGGCGTACTAAAGGGGATGATGGGGTGGGGGGAGGGCGGTTCGCCCCGGGTGACAGCCATGACAGGGGTAAAATCGGACACTATTGTGATAGTATTCACCATTTAAAATATACTTGCAATTTGGGGTTTTTTTAAAGCGGGGGGGGGGGGGGGGGTGTGGGGCGGGGGGGGTTGCAAAGCTAGGCCCGGCCCGGGTGAATGACACTTTTAGTACACCCCTAGCACAGTCTCGTATTAGTTTCCTGGTATGAAATACTTGAAAAAAAGGGGAGGGGGGGGGGGGCGTGGTTCAGTTCATTAATACCTTAAATACTACGTGAGGTGTCTTATAATAGTGGGTGACTTATAATAACGTGTTGTACTGTCTGTGTCTTTTTTAAATGCTTGTAACATTAGGTACATTGTACTAATAATATTATCGTTTTTCGTCGTTATTTTTAAATGCGTGTGGCAATAATACAATAATAATTCTCTGTTACACTGCACCATATATCCTTAAAAATATTTTTTTAACTGCATGGCAAGAGTTCTTGCAAAACCACTAAGATCAATTTCTGATGATGAACCTTTTTCACTTCCCAATACATACACGTGTGTAAAATTTTTCTTATCTAGTATGTTTGATCTGGCTGACTTTACATAAATAGTCTCCTTGCTGTTTGAAATGCACACTACACGCAGAGCCACGTGCATGTCGGTGATTTGAAGATGTTAGACATTTTTAATACATGCTGACTCTTATGTGTATAAAAGTAAGAATCTCATCTCATCTCATCTCATAATCGGAACCTCTTCTACCCCGTGAAACGAGGTGTAGAGGGGACCCAAGTGCACAAGGCCCATGGGCAGGGCATGTAATCGAAGTGACTTGGCAAACAGGTGATTAGCCCATTGTGCCCGAACTTGCCCTCATGTGTACTCATATTCGCTATAAAACCTCCGAACCATCGAGACGTCATTCCAGCCAAAATGGACAGAGCCTCATATACCCGAAGGTGTCGAGGGATGTCCTTCCTCATCTGCACAAAGGCATTTATAGAGGAACACTCAGGACCCGTAGGTCTGAGGAAAGAGCTAAATCTAAAACGGGCACAGCAGTCTTTGTTACTGGGAGGTCTCCACTCAGAGTGGCGTACCACACACAGTCAGTAAAGACAAAGGTCACCTGCGGCGTTCTAAAGTAAGAATCATTAGCATTATATTTTGTAGTCGAATCTAACAACAGATATGTGTAAACCTATTATATTGCTATGTAGTCATTGGAAACAGTATTAGTAAAAATATCATCATCATCATCATTCCATTTCGTTCCCTGTGGAACATAGGGCTGAAACAGTTGCTCTCCAACGATTTCTATTCTGGGTTGTCTTTTTCAGCTGTGCCCAAGTCATTCCAATTTCCTTAGCCTCCTTTCCCACAGTTCTTCCCCAAGTTCTCCTTCGCCTCCCCACTCTTTTTTCCCTTGTGTGTTCCAGTCAAGGGCACCTCTAGATATGCTGGATTATTCTCTTCTGAGTGTATGTCCTATCCATCCCCACTTTCTTACTTTAATTTCCATTTGTATTGGCTGTTGCCCGCATCTTTTCCTTAGCTCTACATTTGTTATTACATCTGGCCATCTTATACGGAGGATCCGTCTGAGACATCTATTTACAAATATATGTCATACTACCACATATATTAAATGATTGTTTAAATTTCTGTGGTATATTTGTTTCTCTTGGAAAACGAGGTGGAAAAAATTACGTCACTTAAAAAAAAAAATATTTTTCAAAACTGTAATTATATCCCTTAAAATGTTGTTTAGATATGGCTGCTGAGCTTCTCGCTCTTCTGGCCCATTGAAAGTTGAAGACTCCTTGCTATTATCTACGCAGTAGATCTAGACTTCCTGTGGCTTTTCTGCCATTCCGAAACAAGTTGAGTTGAAGTCATGAGCTCCAGTTTCTTCAGCTTGGCTTACATTTAAAGGATCGTCACGTCTGATCTCACGCTAAGAGTAAGAAGCGCGTGTCATATTGTGTATTCCCCGCCATCCAAGGGGGGTCTCCAACTATGCAGAGCTAAAATACTGGGCATGGTTCTGGGCTCTCTCAAGAAATTGTCACGTCCTGCACATAGGCACTTCTCAGCTCCCCCTGCCTATCACTGGGTCCACAGTGAGATCCTCCTGCATGCAGTCAAATAAGGTCAAAGCTAATGAATTACGTCTGAGGCTCAAGGGACGTCTCCAAGCTTAGTGTGCAATGCTGGGTTCTCAACCAGTTTCACCACAGGGGGAATCCCTTGAAGTGTGTGGATGCTTTCAAGAGTCAGTGAGGGTGTAATTAGCCTCACAGACAGAGGTTCACTTCCACATATGGATATTGTAGCATTGTGCATAGTTGGCGGTTATATGAGGATGACTCCAGATATGCCATATATTCCATTAAAAAGAAGTATCTTCTTCTTTGGTCCTTGGCCACTGACTCATGACGAAGCAGTTATTGACCATCACGGCATGTGACAGTCTTGCAGGGCTACAGCAAACTGTCTCCACTTTGCTCGGTCGGCAGCCATCCTTTGTGTGATCCCCAACTCTGGCTCATATTTTGCATCTATGCTTCCACAGGTCTCCGCCGAGTTGCTTTTGGTCGGCATCTCTTGCCCTCTCTTCTGTGGTTCATAACGTGGCCGTTCTGGTGATGGTGTCAGAGTCTTTTCTGACGATGTAGTCAGCCGAATTTCAGTGTCTACCCGCTGTAATCGTGTGCACATCTTCTTAATGGCTCCGACTTAGCAGTTTTGGTAGGTGACAGCATTCGGCCAGAAAATTCAAAGAATTTTGCTAATGGAGGTTGTGTGGAAAGATGATAGTTTGGACATTTCATTTTATATTACTCTTCGGCATTCAGCACAGTGAAACGAAGTATGGAACAATGTGCTACAGAAACCACTTCTGCAAGAACATACAGCCTTATTTAGTTACTAGGGATTTCTGGGTTAGACAGCGAAATAATAGACCTACTACTCTTTTAGGCATGTCGCATCAGGTGACTATAATGAGTTTCGTAAAATATACAGATGTATTCACTGTTTTATGAAAGACTGCTGTATTCGGATTTTGCATGTTCATTGGTGTATTCAGTCTTGTGGAACAGTGGTGTATTACAAGTTTTTGCACAACCTTATGAGTCGCCTTACACGACATGCCCGAGGGTGCAGTAGTAATATTCTTTCTTTATCTCTTCTGAGGCCCCCGGGAACTACACGGGGCTTCGTGTATGATTGACGTATTCAAATACTTCAGGCACACTGCCGTACTAATTTTCGGCACCGCTGCGGTATTCAGAGCTGCATCATTCGAAAATGCTTGATAAAGAACTAATAGTCTTATTTCTTATTCCCTGAACCAAAGTCTAGATCCTGGCCATCATAGTCGGGGAAGGACCGAATGTACGCAATTTTAAAAGTCAATTCTTGTTTAAGTGCATGATTTTATAACAATTAAAATTAACTTTCGTCCTGTATGCTGGTATATATTACTAATCTAGTTGTACTTATTTCGTTATACTTGTTTTGTATATGATTTATAATTGGCGAAGTAAAATTATATGTTGTGTTTAATTGAACTGGCGTCATTTTATTTATTCTTTGTTAAAAATTGATACATTGTTTTGTGCAGTACTGTCACGAGATGGATTTGGGGCGACCCTTCTCGATCTCTCTTTCACTCCGGCAGTAGGGAGCCGCGCTAGCGTAGTGGTTAGAACACCGCTCTGGCGACCGGGTGATACAGGATCAAACCCGGGCGACGGCATTTGAGGATTTTTCGTCGACCGGGATTTGGACTGGATTAACTCGAGACCTGGCGAGGACATTTGAAGGAGTGTCGTCGACCAGGGACTGGCGGCTCCTGAGCCGACCCAGCTGCAATGGGTACCTCCGAAATCGGCGAGTATTTGCCTGAATGGCGAGGGACACCTGTCTCTGTACAAGAAATAAAGGGATACTCACGTAAAATCAATGTCAGGTTAGACATAAATAATAACCTGAGATTTCGCCTCGAGTATTAGCGGGCGTACGAAAAAAAAAAAAAAAAAAAACTCCGGCAGTACTTATTTTAAATTGTTGTACTGACTAATTGCGTGCTTTTCCATGGTCAGCACTTTTTTCTTTCTCTGCTATGTAGCAGATATTTTGTACTTTAATTTTTACACTCCTTTTAATAATAATTCGTCTTGTCTGTTTACCTGCCCATCCCTGCTGAGATAATAGACAGGTGATGCAATATTGAAACAGCAGTCATGTTGTTAAATTCTCGTGTACCAAACCTTGGCCGCGACAGATAAACACTAAAATCGCCCCAGCGTATTTGTTTAATCGCTGATAAGGCAAGAGTGCGTATTCGCCAAGGTGGTAAAGAGACAGGTTTTGTGTGCTCAAGCACCAGATAACGAGATTACTCGTCTGTGAGACACCTTATGGACAGACATAAATGACATAATCGTTTCCTGTCCGACTTTCTCGAAGACATTACTTTATATCTTCTTCTTCTTCTTCGTTCACCCTCAGATGTCAACTTGAATAAGTTCAAAGAAAGCAGTGGTCAGCCTGAGGCTGTTGATATCTCCGTAGATTTTCTCCAGGAATGGTACTGGTGATGGCCATATGCGTCTTCTCTGTTCCTCATATGTTGGGCACCTTTGAAGCAGGTGTTCGGCAGTCATTTTACCAGTGCCACAGTCACACTCATCCGTAGTTCCTATCTTTAATTTGTTGAACAGATGGTATCTCAATCTGTTATGACCAGTGCGAAGTCTGAAGATTACCACTTGTTCACTTCTGCTGAGCTGGTAATACGGATCATTTTTTGTGTGGCCTGGATGCTCTTCTTCCCACTTGTGCCTGTATCTGCGCTTGATAAAACTCTTGGACTCCTCATAGGTTATATTTGTGTCCAGCTGAGGAAGTTTTCCCCCTTCCTTTGCCAATCTGTCAGCCTCTTCATTTCCAGGGATGTTGCAGTGAGAAGGAATCCACTGTATCACAACTCTTTTGTATTGCTGACATAGTCTGTGAAGTGTTACTCTTAGGTCATCCAGTTCAGCATTTATTTGACTTTTCAGTGTTGTAATCACTGACAGCGCATCTGAAAAGATAACTACTGGTCTCTCTGAGCTTTTTTCTGTCATTAGAATTTCTGATGCAGTTTTTATGGCCTCTGCCTCTGCTCTGAAGTTATATGAAAATTTCCCTGTTGCGACTGCTATCTTTTTTTGTGTGCCATTGCTTAAGCTCAGGAAGACTCCTCCACCCCCATCTTCTGTTGCATTAGTTGCTGATCCATCTGTGTACGCATGGATCCAGGTGTTGCTTGGGTAATGTTTCTCTATATATTTTGTGGTTAGGACTCTCCTTTCTGTTTCAGTTTGACTGTTCTTTCTCTCAATACCAGGAACATTTTCTATCATTTCAGGGAAGCACTGTTGTTTCCAAATTGGTAGCTTGTGTGCAGTACATATTGGCGTAGCTGTTGATATTGCATTTATGGGGTCTGCTCTCATCTTTGTTTTGACTGTCTCTACAAAGTTGCTTCGCTTCAGTCTTCCCCTTCCAAGTCCATTTATCCTCTGGTGCATTGGGTGATCTATCAGCCTCCTGAATTTCTCGGCTTGTTGCTGGGCTCTGCTATCTCTTCTATCCTCCATAGGCTGGAGGTGAGTAATCTTTTCCATATGACCCACATTGTCGTATGAGTTTACAAATGTGTTGGTGAGTTTGCATGCCAGGCAATCGGAAATTTTATTACCATATATGGGAAAGGTGACCTCTGCAGCATGCACATAATTTTTCCATGTCGGACATATGTTGAAATTCCCCACACGACACGCATGTTTGAAAACTATTGGCGCTTTACTTAGCTTCATAACAAACAAATGCGGGGGCAGACTTGCAACATAATCTGACAATTTTTGCAAGTCTAGTTCACTGTGAGAAATCGCTTGCCAAAGACGACACCAGACTGCCAGAAGTTAGAATTCAGAATTCCATTTTACCAGACCTGACTTTTATTTGAGCATTTGGAAGGACTTACACAGCCCAGGAAAACTCTACCATTTTAATAAGGAACCGGAATATGAAGAAACCGAAACACACGAAGTCATAGTGGGAATTAATGTTAAAAGTAACGACCCCAAGAACACGTGTAAAAGGCCGAATCAAGTGCCTTTATTCATCTGAGCAAAAAAGTCTGTGAGCCAGGATTGGCGTAAGTTGTATATTTTACATTTTTTATTACACATGTGAACTAACATGTATATATTGCCATATGAATATTAATATTTGAGAATCGCTAGTGGATGTCCAAGTCATTTGAGGCTGGCAACCTCAGCGTATAGATTGATGATTTCATGAACCACCACTGCTAGGGCTGGTGGCTGCTTTATCGCTAGTTTCTTAAAGAGAATTAAATGCATAAGTAGTCCCAAGTTCCATATGGAGCAGGGAGGGAAAGATGAAAGAAATGATGTACATTCTAAGTATAATATTTACATTTTCAAACCAGTATAAATGTCTATGTAAACATATTTACTTTAAAATTAATGAAAGTTTCAAACTGTTCAAAAAGTGTAGATATAAATGAAAACATATTCAATTTATATTATTAACACTTTTCATACAGTGGAGATGTAAATGTAAACATATTCTATCTGTACTATTAACCTTTTCATTTAAATGTAAAATAAAGATAAAGCTATTCAATTTAAATGTAAAGAAAAGTTTCTCTCGAGGGATTAAGTTTAATTCTCATCGAGGATAAATTCGGAGGAAGATGCGATGGTGGAATAGAGAGAAGGGGACACATAATTATGTGTCGGGAAACGCAATACTCAGGACAGCGTTTCATTTCTATTCTTTTATCATAGTTATTGGTGTTACCAGTTGAGGGTACTATCTCTGGAACAAGAGGGGAACAGTGGCCTGAGCTTTAAAACGAGGGACTAACTTCGTAGACACTCAGTGACATTTCAGGGAACATGCTGCGCCCTAACAGCCTTGACCAGCAACGAGTGTGATCAGTCAACCAAGAACCAAACCATCAGCGGGAGCAGAACCTACCATTGGCAGATACGTTACACGTTAAAGCTGCACGTGAACTTCTTTATAAACTTTCATCCCATCACAACAGTGATGACAACGTTCTGTTAAGTCTTTATTCAAATTTTCTAAAACCTTGTTAAACCTAAATGATTATTAAATTTGTTATATGTAATTATACAAATTTAACTTCGATTTAATCATTTTAAATGTACTGCATGTTTGTCTCAGTCAATTTATTAAATACACTCTAAACAGAGCTATACCTTAACAATAAGAATCCCACTGACTAAATCAGGGTGGGGGCTTGACGAGCTGAAATTAATAATTTCTTAATTCTTCATAAAAGGCGGCGGGCCCATATAAAGGTAACAATTGCCCTGCCATTGCAGCATTGTTCTTGACTTTGGAAATATCTTCTGAACACTACCTTGAGATAGAAGCATCATTATCCTTCAATCTACAACTCTGCCAAGAGTAATCTTGTGCGAAGGTAGACACATTTGAAGGCCCATATTAGATACTCTTGAGTTTTAGCCACTGTTGGACTACTACTGCAAAGCAGAGGAGGCAATCCGTGATAAGTACTTCTTAATGATGAAGACTTTTGTATCAAACAATAATATTATATCATTACATTGCTGGCAGACGCTGGAGTTGGGTTCGCCGTGTTCCCAAGAGAGATCCCGACGCCATCACAAAAACTGCTATGCTACGGACCCCAGAAGGAAGGCGAAAGAGAGGCCGACCAAAAAAAACAACTCAGCGGAGAACTGTGGAGGCCGAGATGCAAAGCATAAACCAGGATATATATATGTGTGTGTGTGTATATATATATATATATATATATATATATATATATATATATATATATATATATATATATATATTATTTATTTATTTATTTATATATATATATTTATATAACGGTATTGAATCTGTTTTACAAATTAACGGTACACAGTAAACACGGGACGTTTCGGGTTTCACTCTTTGTCGGCCACAGTTACAAACAGGCAACATGGACAAAAAATATAGACGTGTAATATATATTAACACAGATGAAGAGCAATAATAAAGCAAGGACACTACACAATCAAAAGAAATTAATAAATACAAGAAATTCAACATTCAACGAAAATCAAAAGCAGAAAATGTGTGACGGAGTTCAAGTGTTTTGGCTCCATCATTCCTTGCTAGCCAAACATAAGATCCAAGAAGCTGTATTCCAACTACACTCGTGTGTTACCAGACATTGTCCAGGACTGTAAAGCTAAGTCCTAAGTGTTAATATTCCAAAACCTTCTGTGAGATCCCAAAAGAGACCGTGTAATGATGAAAAGTGCAATCTGTGTTAACCCAGTGCAGGCAAAAGACTTTAGGATTAACGTAGACATGAACTTTATGTAAAAAGTTATAAATGTCGTTGATTTTTGTATTTTTCATTTTAATTGAGATCTTCCGATTTTCAAAAGAGAAATAAGAAACTAGATGTACATTAATAAATAATTCAGTAAATTGTAATTTTATGACTTGTCAATTTCTTATTGTTGAAAGTTATATTTTGCTGTATTATTGTTGTCACAGTATAGTTAGGTGACGGTAGCACTCTAGAGCTCTTGATCTATACTAATTCCATCCAGACGTGTGCTCTTTACAGCTATAGCTATACCTGTGCCATCCTTACACCAGTGCTCTTCTCCGAGACTGGGATATACCTGTCTAGACTAAATTTACTTGTCTAATCTTCTACACTATCAACATCTGCCACTCTTATTAAAACATTACGTCACAGTACGTTATGTGTGATTTTTGTTGTGTTTATGAATTGCAAAAATTAACATTTCACTCGAGTGTGGCTGAGTCGAGTAACGAATCAATTTTTAGAACGCATTCATCGTCGCAGGGGTTCTCATATTGTGTGGTTGAAAACAACCAGACTTGCGTGTTTTGCTCGCGGTTAGGTTTACACCAATAGGGGTTCTCATCTTGGGTAGTTGAAAACAATAAAATAACTTCATATGAGTGTAATTTATCATTACAAGCCATGTACCCCAGGTGGCAACATCCCTTCACAGCCCTGATAGCGGGACCGACGGGTAGTGGGAAAACTGTCTTTGTGCAACGGTTCCTGCAACATATCCGGGACATGGTGGTCCTTAAACCCGACGAAGTTATATGGTGTTATGGAGAATGGCAGTCCATGTACCAAACCATGGAGGGTATTCAGTTTATTGAAGGACTGCCGGACATGGACAAGTGGACAGGTGATAAGAAACGCCTGCTCGTTATAGATGATCTGATGAGTGAGACGGATGATAGAATAACTAAACTATTCACGAAAGGCAGCCACTATCGCAATATTAGCCTGGTGTACATCGTGCAAAATCTATTTGGCAAGAACACAGAAGAAAGAACCATTAGCTTGAATTCTCATTATACAGCGTGTCCGGTAGAATCACTACAAATAACAAATATCAATATTTCCTCAACCATGTAAGTTAGAAATATTTTTTTATGGTTACCTCGTATAGAAACCATCACATTTTTAGGAGCAGTGAGATAATTGATAAATTGTCCGATAATGTGCAGATAACGCATACGTAATGCGCAGCCGCGGAATGTGATAACGCGTGTAGTTAAAATGGCAGAGTTCACGGTGCAGCAGAAAGTGCAATGCTGTTATTGGCTTGCGGAATTAAAGTTTCCCATTGTTGTGCAAAGGAGATTCAGGCAGGAATATGGACAGAAACCTCCAGAGCGACATACCGTAGTGAAATGGCACAAGCAACTGTTGGAAACAGGTTCTTTGTTGAGAAAGAAGGGAAGCGGCAATGAAGCGTTGTCTCCAGATAGAGTTGAAGCAGTTAGCGAAGCTTTTCAACGTAGCCCGCGGAAATCTGTTTGACGGGCAAGTGGAGAATTGGGTATTCCAAAATCTACTGTTCACGACATTTTGCACAACAGATTGCGGTTTAGAGCCTACAAGATCCAGCTAGTGCAGAAGTTACAGCCAAATGATAAACCCAGACGGGCCGAGTTTGCAAATGCAATGCTATGTCACCTCGATGATGACAATGAATTTCTCAATCGTATGATATTCTCCGATGAAGCGACCTTTCACACTTGTGGCAAAGTTCACCGGCATAATTGTAGAATATGGGGAAATGAAAACCCACATGTCGTAATGGAGCATGAGCGAGACAGCCCTAAACTTAACGTGTGGTGTGCCTTAACCTCGAATTATGTGATCGGGCCATTTTTCTTCGCCGAAGCCACAGTCAGAGGAGCAACATACCTAAACATGCTGCAAAATTTTGCAGTTCCTAGGATACCAGAAGGATTCATATTCCAGCAAGATGGAGCACCTCCACACTATGCCAATGAAGTAAGAAACTACCTTCATCAACAATTTCCAGACAGATGGATTGGAAGATTAGGTCCCATTGATTGGCCACCAAGGTCACCAGATTTGACCCTCTTAGATTTCTTTCTATGGGGATACTTAAAAAGCTTTGTCTATCAAACTCCGGTGCAGGGACTGGATAATCTTCGGCAGCAAATAATTGACGCTTGTGCATCCGCCACACTTCAGATGCTGCAAAACACGTGGAGAGATAGAAAACCGTCTTGACATTCTTCGAGCCACTAAAGGCGCTCATATTGAGATCTACTGAAACTTGGTGGAGATCTACTGAAACTTGGTGAGTTGCTACTGAAACTTAATGAGTTTGCTTAACAGAAAATCAAAATCCGGTCGGTCTGCTATTATTAGTATAAGAAATATTGACATTTGTAATTGGTAGTGATTCTGCCGGACACACTGTGCTTTTCAAAAACCCCCGAGACGGTTTGCAGATTACGAATCTAGCCAAGCAGATGTACCCGGTTCGTACTACCTATGTCCAAGAAAGTTTTAAAGACGCGACGGTGGCCCCACACGGCTATTTGCTAATCGACCAGCGCCAGACAACACCGGATGCTTTGAGATTGCGCAGCAATATATTTCCCCACGAACAACAAGACGTTTACGTCCCCAAATAACAAGATGGGAGAAAAGGTGAAACGTAACATATAAAACAGCAAAACTGTGATAGCAAAATTAAGAAATGGAAATATGAAAATTGTGATACCAAAATTTAAAAATATAAAAACTGTGATACCAAAATTAAGAAATGGGAGTGTGAATGATGTGGTGCAAAAATTATGAAATGGAAATATGAAAACTGTGATACCAAAATTAAGAAATGTGAATGTTGTGCTGCAAAAATTATGAAATGGGAGTGTGAATGTTGTGATGCAAAAATTATGAAATGGAAAGTTGAAAACTGTGATACAAAAATTATGAAGTGGAAATGTGAATGTTGTGCTGCAAAAATTATGAGATGGGGGTGTGAATGTTGTGATGCAAAAATTATGAAATGGAAAGATGAAAACTGTAATAACAAAATTAAGAAATATGAAAACTGTGATACTAATAATATGAAATGGAGATATGAAAAACATTATGAAATGGAAATATAAAAACTGTGATATCAAAATTAAGAAATATGAAAACTGTGATACAAAAATTATGAAATGGAAGTGTGAATGTTGTGATGCAAAATTTATGAAATGAAAGTGTGAGTGTTGTGATGCAAAATTTATGAAATGGGAATATGGAAACTGTGATACAAAAATTAAGAAAAATGAAAACTGATACCAAAATTAAGAAATGGAAGTATGAATGTTGTGTTGCAAAAATTATGAAATGGAAAATACACTAAAAATCCTGGTAGCAAAAGTATGAAATGAACACACGAGTTATGAAATGTAACGTTCTAAAGTGCAAAAACTGTTTTAAAATATCACAGAGAAAACTCTGAAAATACATTTTATGTTCCAGAAGATATAGTCTTTGTTTAATCTGAATTATTTTATTGCTATTAATATGAAAGATATATTTAAGAACGAAGTTCTTGCATTAACAAAGGAAATCGTAAAAAATGCAAGACCTAAATGGTCTGCCCAGATTATGGTCTTCAGTAATAAACCAACCTTTAATACTCCAATTAATCTTCCATTAGAACTAGATAAAGATAAACATTATGAGATTGCATACGTTAATTTAGAAACCTATTATTCCTTTTCTAATGCTCACAAAGAAAATAATCTTTTAAATTTTTTTCCCCTAACTGCCCACTAACCAGCGGTAGAGACATTAATCCCGTCAATAAGAAACCCTTGACTGAGTTGTACGAAAAGAAGCGGGAAATTGGCGAATATTTGAAGACCGAGTGAGATGTCAACTTGGTAGAAATGTCATTCGAGTCCCCGACTCCCTAAAGGAGCATTTTTCGGAAATGACGCCCATTTTCAAAAACGTCGGCGTCACGAGAGATGATATTGGTCCTTTTATGCGCGAATACGCAGAAAAAAATAAACTTCTGACTACCCCTAGAAGGACGTTGATCGGAAGTTACGTAAGTGAAAAGATTATGTTGGCGACGCCTCTGCTTCGTTGGTATCTGTCCAAGGGCTTAGAAGTCACGTGTATATACCAGGTGATTGAGTGTACGCCTGCGACTTGTTTCAAACCATTTGGGGATACCGTCTCCGACGCCCGCCGACAAGGGGATATAGACGCTGTTTACGCCATAACTAGTGAGACTATGAAATTGTTAGGGAACGCGGCTTACGGTAAAACGTTGACCAATAAGGCGAAGCACGTAGAGGTCTCGTACACGACGGGGGAGGGGACGTCTAAATTAATAAACTGTCCGCGTTTTAAAAAGATGAGTTTAGTGACGGATGACATTTTCGAGGTAGAGATGGTTAAAAACAAAATTAGTTGGGACCTACCCACACAGATAGGCTTTTTCGTCTACCAGTACGCCAAATTGAGAATATTATAATTTTATTACGACTGCCTAGATAGATTTGTAGACAGAGCTGACTTTCAGTTATGCGAGACTGATACCGATAGTCTTTACTTGGTCTTAGTACAAATAACCTGGCGGACGCCGTTAAACCGGCTATGCGAAAAGAATTTTTATAGCGCCTACGAGCAGTGGTTCCCATCCGAAGTGTGTCCCGAACATCGATCCGGTTTCATAGCTAGTGAGGGTAAAACGCGAATCGTTTGTCAGAAATGTCGCGACCAAAAGCTATACGACAAACGAACACCGGGTCTTTTCAAGTTAGAATATGAGGGCAGTGGGGTGGTTTCCCTCTGCAGCAAAACTTACCACTGTTTTGGAGATTATGACAAAACTACCACTAAAGGTCTCATTAAACATCACAACACACTAGACAAAAACACGTTTTTAGATGTACTCAACACGCAACACGCGCAGAACGGGAAAAATGTCGGTTTCAAGACACACAACTCCGCCATCTGCACATACGAACAACACAGAAATTCTCTGTCCTATTTTTATATCAAAAGACAGGTACACGACGACAACGTGACGACATCTCCCCTCAATATCTAAAAAATAGCTCTCTTCCACTATGGCCCTTTGATACTGCTGTTTACCAATAAATAAAAAATTGTACACACTGCCCGCTTTCCATCTAACATAACCGGTTTCCAATATGTGATCCTGTTTATATAATGTTTTTTGTTACTGCTGTTAGAAAATTTAAAAATTGTACACACCTCCCTCTTTCCATCTAACATATCTTCCAATATGTCCCCTTTGTTACTGCTTATTGAAAATATACCATAAAAAGTGTACACACCTCCCTCTCTCCATCTAACATATCTTCCAATATGTGATCCTGCTCATATGTTTTTGATACTGTTTTTTGAAAATAAAATATGTTTATTACAATTAAAAACCTTTGTTATCTATGGTGTATAAATATCGTATATATGTATAAATATTGTAACACCTGTTGTAAAATATGTTGTATAAATATTGTTTGTAATATAAACAAACACAATACCAGTACAACACACAACAATACCAGCACAACCTACACGCCCGCCATTATTGAGCGAAGTATTTCCTTATATAAAAAGTCACGCGCCTGCAGACTATATAAAAGTCACGCGCCTGCAGAAATGCTAACCGTAAAGTACCTACTATACTACTCTCCTTTCCTTTCTGCCTTTGCCTTCCCTAACCCAAGAGCTGAATCAGGTACCAATTTACAACTCAGTAGGTTGGAGAATGACGCAATCCGGCTTTAAATCCTATAACTTTGCCCTGAATATATCCAGCTGCGCTTGGGCTCTCGCCCTTTGACCCAATGCCATGTAATGATATCTACATGTTTTCGCACTTTGTTTTGTTTGTTCCATAACTTTGCTTTGTTTGTTCCATAAATTTGCTTTGTCTGTTCCATAAATTTGCTTTGTTTGTTCCATAACTTTGCTTTGTTTGTTCCATACCTTTGCTTTGAAAAGCAAGCTTAACCACTCGACCCTCAAGAGATAAAGAAGTTATAGGAAAGTGCTACGGACCAAGGATGATGATGACCAGAAGCCACACTTCTTCCCTAAAGAGCTGGTTTTTTTTTTTTTTCTTGAAATGATTTGATCTTTTCTTCAGTTTCCTGAGAGAATGGTTTCTGTACCTTGCAAGGAAATATTGCTGAATTAATAGATTTCACAAATAATAATATGGCATGCCAGAGAAAACACAAACTTCGGCTTTTTGAAATTTGAGAAAGTGGATTCTTTTTCACATACAAATATTTAAATCAAATTTCTAACTTCAAAAACCTTTGCCAAAACATTTTCGCTGGATACTCATTGTATTGCTGAATGATGAAGCAGTGCGATGGGATCCGATCTTACCTGTTCTCACAAAGATTTAAACAAACGGTGATTCAGTGCTTTCGCTCTGATGACATTCACTATTTCAACGACATTCAAAATGGCTTTCAAATTATGTGGTAGTGTCTTCGACGCTAAAGCATATTGATAACGGATACAGTGACTGGTAATTACATTTGGATTCATATTGTTTTAACCAGACCGGTAAACCCTGATTCACCCCTCCCCCCTCCCTTTTCCAGCATAGCAAGAGCACCACCAACACAAATTACTTCTACTTGTTACCATGGAGAAAAAAGCAGGAGATAGAGAAAGACAAAGAAAGCAGATACTGGGCAGTTTGACATCGTGACATGGAAAGAAATCAACAGCAGAACTGATAAATAGTACGGGAGATAAGAAGTTGTGGAGAGACGTAATTGCCTACGCCGCCAGGCATGGTACTTCAAAAAGAAGAAGTTTCCATAAAAGATCATTTGAATGAAAAAAATCATCCATTATATCCATAAAGCCTACAACCGTTTTTATTTCTTTCAAGGGTTTACACAACATAAATTCTTCTTTATTTGGATGTTTATATCCAGCAAAAACAAGGCGCTGTGCACAGCTGGAAGCAGCAGTTGATCTATCCAACGGTAAACCAATTTGTGCAGTTGATTTACTCCACTAGATGCACACATATATCTTCTTACATGCCTCGAATCCGGTCATAAATTGTATTTCTTGATAACAGAATTAGTGCAGTTTTCTGTTTTGCTGCTTTACATCCGCCATGACTAGTGCCCCTAGGTCTATAGAGAGTTACGTCAACTATGTCAGAATCGAAAACGAGGCTGAACGACGTAGACGCCATTTTCGGCTGGACAATACCAGGGCTAGTAGCGAGAATAAGCATCGAGTAAGACTTTTTTTTTTAAAATTAATTAAAATAAATATCCCGTTCAACTTCTGATGGGTTATAATTAGGATATATATTGTTTTCAATTCAAAATAATATGAACAACTGCCGATAAGAGAAAGTGGCATCACATTTGTCAAATCATTATAAATAGGGACAATCACAATTATGCTTTTACGTTAAATAAATAAACAAACAAACAAAACATTTAAAAACAAATAATTAAGAAGAAACTCTGAACAAGAATAATATTAAAATGAAGGGGTGTAAAGACCTGGTGGTTACAGTTATATAACTGACTTTAACAGATATTTAATTGACTTTCGCCTATTAAAAGTCATATGAATTGTAAGAACAGCATTAGACCTTCACATTCCCAGCCACTATATATTAACATTTGTTCGTATTAAATATTGTTTTATATATATTTAGACTATCATAAAAGCAGTCGAAGAGATAAAAAGACATTTCATCAATGAACTGGCCGTAGAAGCTGAAAATGCTGCAAGAACTGGTAATAGTAGGTGCCTTTATCAAATTACAAAACAACTATGTCACCAGCCTACTGCTATGGAAACACCTGTTAAAGGTAAATTAGGGAATTCAATACCAACAGAAAAAGAACAAATGAAGAGATGTGCTGAGCACTTCATGGAGGTGCTAAACAGACCACCACCAACAGTAACACCTGATTTTAATAATGAAACACCCACAACCACCTTGCCAATAACTTGCGATGAATTCACGCTGGACGAGATCAAACAAGCCGTTAAAAGATTAAAAAATTTTTAAGCTGCTGGAGTTGACGAAATTTCAGGGGAAATGATTAAAGCAGTTAATGACAACAACGTCTTGAGAATTTTAGATATTATAATGAAGTATGGAGAGAAGAACAACCACCACAACAATGGAAAGACGGTATTATTGTAAAGTGACCGAAGAAAGGTGATCTATCAGACTGTAATAACTGGCGTGGTATATCTCTATTATCGGTACCTGGAAAATTATTATGTTGCATGATGTTAGAAAGACTTAAATTGCATGCTGACGAAAAGATCAGAGAAGAACAAGCGGGTTTCAGGCCGAAACGATCATGTATTGATCAAATATTCACACTAAGAACAATTATAGAAGAATCAGTGGAAAGGCAATCGCCACTTATTATCACCTTCGTCGATTTTCAAAAAGCCTTTGATAGTCTACACCGCCCATCATTGTGGAAGATACTTACAATCTATGGTTTTCCAACAAAATATGTGAATATAATCAAAGCGCTATATGACAATGCAAAATGTTGTGTTAGAACAAATAAAGGGAATACAGAATGGTTTACAGTAGAAACAGGGGTGAAACAAGGCTGTATTATGTCACCACTACTTTTTGGAATAGCTATTGATTGGGTTATGAGAAACTATACCCACAATGAACAATTGGGTATAAAATAGACAAATGGAAAATTCCTGGGCTGGATTTCGCAGATGATGTAGCATTCTTAAGTTCAACACCAAGACAATCCCAAGAAGCAATAAATAATTTGTGTCATCTCTCGGTTAAAATAGGTCTCCAAATAAATGCCTCTAAAACTAAAGCTATGAACTTTTCTAACGAGACCTTTGATATCATCTTGAACGGGGAAAAACTACAGAAAGTTGAAAGTTTCAATTATTTAAGCAGTAAAATGACTCAGGATGGTGACACAACAAGAGAAATCCATACTAGAATTGCTTTGGCAGCTAGCGCCTTCAATAGATTATCTAACATTTGGAAATTACGATCATTGAATATACATACCAAGCTTCGTCTGTTTAATTCAAATGTTATCTCAGTGTTAACATACGGCTGTGAGAGTTGGAAAATAACAAAATCATTGGAGAACAAGCTGAATACATTCGAGAACAAATGTCTTAGAAAACTCATGAACATCAGTTGGAAAGAATTCAAGACTAATCGACAAATAAGAGAAGACTCTAGGCAGAAATATGTCTCCGACTATATAAGGAAAAGACGATGGTCATATATCGGTCATGTCCTACGAATGCAAAACAACAGAATACCACTACAGGCGCTCACTTGGGTTCCTGAGGGTAAGAGGAAAAAAGGAAGACCAAAAGAAACACTCAGAAGAACAATAATAAGAGAAGGAAGAACGTTGGGCCTAAATAATGTGCAAGAGCTAAGAGGAATGGCGTCACAACGAACAACCTGGAGAGCACTGGTTTCTGCCTTATGCGCCGTGTTTGGTGCTTAAAGAATTTATTATTATTATTATTATTATTATTATTATATATATATATATATATATATATATATATATATATATATCTATATATATATATATATATATATATATATATATATATATATATATATATATATATATATATATATATATATAAAAATTTATATGTATATAATTGTAAAATATAAAAATATATAAAAAAAATTATATAATATAATGAAATTCTATATTTGTCTCTATTTTGGCTTCCTTGTCCTCTATGTTTTGTTTAATCTTTTCAGTAAGTGAGTAGTCTATGATTCGTCTATGATCTCATATTATATATATATATATATATATATATATATATATATATATATATATATATATATATATATATATATATATATATATATATATATATATATATATATATATATATATATATATATATATATATATATATATATATATATATATATATATATATATATATATATATATATGTACAGTAGATGCTGGTATTGGGTGGGCCACATTATCAGAAGAAGCCCTGAAGCCATCACAAAACTGTGATGCTATGGACTTCATAAGGAAAGCGAAAGCGAGGCTGTCTAAAAGCTACCTGACGGAGAACTGTGACAACAGAAATGCAAAGCATGAAACAGAGCTGTGGTTACCACATGAACGATTGCCGCCAACCACGCAAAGGAGAGACAGTTTGTTGCTACCCTACAAAACACCGCCAGGTCACTGATAGATCTGTCAGTCAGCGGCCCAGGACCAAAGAAGAAGATGAAGATATTCATTGTTACACTTTACGATACAGAGGACATAATCGTGAGAATAATAGAGTGTGGGGAATATAATTGTGAGTAATGCGGGGTTTAAACCAGCACCACGAGCGATAAAGTAGTTCAAAAAAGTAACAAAACCTATGTAACTGTCGTGTGGTGAGTCACTGGGGCAACTACGACAGTAGTTTTTGCCAGGAATAGTCTATGAGATATTAGATATAAGGTCTCTAGAAATTGGCTCGTTAAGAAAGAAAAAAAGACCTATTCGAGATAGGGACAAGAAGACAGGAATGCGAATGCTTTCCACTAGACAGTGTTTTCTAATAAATTATGGAAAGAGTTCTGTTTCCCCACGACCTTAGCTTCTGCCCTTAGATCCCGTAAAGAAAAAGCCCCCAACCTCATCTGAGTAGAGAAAGGTTCCTATAGGTGAATATGTAACACCGACAGCACGAGTGATACATTAACAAACTCTTGATAATGATCAACTGATCGTTGGGTTTATTAATGAAATATCCACACATATAGGGTTAGTAATGGTTAGAACGTGATGATGGTGAAAGACGATTCACACAAAACACACAGATGAGATAATAAAATTACAGTTAATTAAGTAATAGTTAATTAAGGATGAACTGGTGTAGAGTGAAATGATGATGTGATATGATACGTGTTACCAAAATGGTGAGTACTCTACACAGTCCATGTGTCTCTAAATGCTTCTCCTAGATATGAGGATTCACATGTATGCATAAAATGTCCCAAGTTGTTATACGTTATGTCGAATGGGGTATCTCTAAGTCGAGGACGTTCTGATGAATACTGTTGTCGTACGGAGAACGCTGACGAGATATTTATGTATATTCCTTCACTGTTTGAGTATATCTCTGTAGTGTGGATCAACAGTTAATAGTTGTCATATGAACAAAAGGTCTGTGGTCTAATCTCCCGACGGTACTGGTCAGACTGGATATCTTCACGAAATGTTAGTGATATGTAGACTCATAATCTTGCGTATGTAGTCGTGATTCATATACTTTCGAGTCTGCTTCATAAAATGCGCTTAAGAGTGTGTTGCACGTGGTATAAATATGCGATTCCTCTTTTGAGCTCTTTTGCTTGACTTCAGATAATAATGATCTTTCGAGTGATTAGAGTTTATGATGACTCTGTATTGAACTTGTGATAACGATGTATTGAACTTGTGATAACTCTGTATTGAACTTGTGAGCAAGCAGTATATGGTGACGAAAAATGCTGCGTCCACCTTATGACTTGTGGGTGAGACAATATTCCTTTTAAATTGAGGAATGAAAGATGTCCTATGGCGAATTCTGCTAGCCAAATGTCCGTTTTTGATAACTTATTTCTGGTTAGACGTCAGACACGTTGCGTGTAGACTCAGACTTCTGATGAACTGAAGACACACAAAAGTCTTCGTAAGTTTTTCACATTTAACATCACTGGTTGACTTTCATTTAAACTACTGCTCATTATTCATCTCCCTCTCTCTGAGTTCAATTCTAATGATGTTAAATATCTTGTGCATGAGAGTGTGTGCATATGGGAGACTGTGATGATGATAAAGGTGAAATATGAACTATTAATTACCTTCTATCATCCTATCATCTTCTATGAAAATCTTCTGACTTTATTAATCAGTTATGCCAAGAATTATTTGAAACTTTATCTTCCGCACATTTTAGCTGTGAGGTTAAAATAAACAAAATTAAGAAAATGTATTAATAAGTATAAGATCTACTAACCTTCTTTTCCCTTCGCAAAATCCTTTAAGAACACAATTAATCACGGAACTGAATTATCATCCAATCTGAATAAACACGTGTATTAGGCTATGCGTTTTTGGGTTTGATCTCTTCCTCACAAGGTAAAAACCTGGACTGCCTCACTCTAGTAGATTATGCGGTATTATATATTTCTGGAAGTCACCCTGCCCAAGCTGGGCGTCCAATGTGGTCAACCCACGCTTGTCTGAACCGCGGCCACGTTTTCCCCTGGCCAATCTGGGCGTCCAATGTGGTGTCACAGAAATTACAGTTTGATTAGGATGACCATATGTGTTTTTACCAGATTTATCACGATACAATGTGGGCTTCACAGATTTATCACGATACAATGTGGGCTTCAAATGATAATGTCAGGCATGTGGACTCAATCAAAGGACTTTATTTCCCCCGATGAAAGAACAAATGTGGTTCTCTAGATACCGGTCGCGAGTAATCACAACAATCTTCTTTCTTCTTCTTCTTCTTCTTGCGATCGCATCTTTGATGATTACACCGTCAGACGAGTTCTCATGATGAATTCGACTGTTGTTTGAAGTTCCTCTTTAACTCCATATAGCTTTGAGTTTAGTGTTGAGTCATTGGGCCAGTATATCTTTCTTAACTGGTCATACAGAGGACAGTCCTGTAGAACATGCTCAGCAGTTTGTTCGCTTAATCCACATGTGCACAGTGGTGAAGCAGACAATCGTAGCTTGTGCATGTGTTTATTCAGTTTGTTATGCCCTGTCCTGAGTCGAAAAATAGTTGTCTGTCCCTGCCGGTCGAGAGTGTGATAGTCGTCTTTGGGTTGGTTCTGTTCTCTTCTGATAGTCTGGATAGCTCTCTTTTTCTCAAAGTATGTGACTTCATTATCTTCTTGTTCACATTCTCCTCCCTTTTTTGCAAGTTTATCTGCCTTTTCATTTCCGGGTACACCACAATGAGATGGTACCCACTGAAGTATGGTTCTCTTTTTGGCAGCTACCTTGTTTAGTTCATTTCTCAGATGCGGGAGTTTACCACCCTTGAGAGCTTGCAGGACAGACAGTGCATCTGTGAGGATGACTACCTGGTGGCAGTCAGAGTTGGTGTTATAAATCATATTTGCAGCTTGCTCTAGAGCTTGAACCTCAGCTGTATAGTTGGAACAGAATTTACCAGTGGGAATGTGCCTAGTCTCATAGTGGTTGTCAGGATATGAGATAAAGATACCGGCACCTCCATTCCTAACAGCATTAGTTGCTGATCCATCTGTATAGGCATGTATCCATGATTGATCGGGATAGCTTTCTTGGATCATACTCAATGTAGCAGTTCGTTTTTGCAGATCATTATACTCACATCCACTTGTGAGACCACTGACTGTTGTATTAATTTGGAGGGCACTGCTGGCCTGCTCCCATGGTACAGGGTATAGGGTGGGCTTCAGTGGTGTTGTCTTCATGGATAGGTCTTCTTGATGCTGTCTTATAAGTCTTTTCCCCCGATGCACAAAGCTGCTACGCTTTAGACGTCCCAATGCCAGATCATCTAGTCTTGCCTTCATTGGGTGCATTGGCATACTGTTGTACTTTTCCATCTGGATCATGGTTTTTGTGTCTCTTCTATGGGACAATGTCTGTAATCCAGCAACCTTCTGCATCTCTGTTATTGGTGTAGTTTTCATGGCTCCTGTAATGAGCCTGAGAGCTTGATTTTGCACCTTGTCCAAAGACTGCAGATGTGAGTTAGCAGCTGATGACCATGCTGCTGAGCTAAACTCTAAGTGTGGTCTTATTACTCCATTATAAATCTTCTTTAGATTTCGTTCATTTGCTCCCCAGTTGGTACCTGCTAATTTTCTGAGTATGCCTAGTCGTCTTCGGGCCTTTCCTTCTGCATTTTCAATATGCTTATTCCATGTAAGCCTTTGGTCAAATGTCACCCCAAGATAGGTGGGGTAGCTTTCTTCCTTGATCACGGTTGTCCCTAGGTGTATGTTAGCTGATTTGTCCTTGGGGGCGAGGGAGAACAGTGTTGTGGAGGTTTTGTCTGTGTTTATTGTGATAAGCCATTTCTCTGCCCATGACACTAGCATGTCTGCTGCCCGCTGCATTCTATAATTTGCTGTGGTGACATTTTCATCAGCGCACCAGTGTACTAGGTCATCTGCATATAAGGCAGCTTTAACTCCTGCAGGGAGATCTTTCACCAGGTCATTGATGTAAACAAGGAAGAGTGTTGGGGAAATTACTCCTCCTTGAGGTACCCCCTGATGGAGCAACACTTTTCTGCTCTGCAGACCGTCAAGAGTGACTCTAGTTCTCCTGTTATGCAAGAATGACTGGATCCATTTCATCATGTTGCCTTGGATTCCACTTCTCCTAAGTTTTGCAATGAGGCCATCTTTCCACACCTTGTCAAAGGCCTGCTTGAAGTCGACCCAGATCGTTAGGACCTTTTTCTTCTCCTGGAAGGTATCTTCTATTGCTTGAGACAAGTAAGTAACTTGGTCTTCTATACTGTAGCATTCTCTAAATCCAGCTTGTTCCGGCACCAGGATCTGCTCAGACTCTAAATACCATTTCAATCTGTGGTTGACTATTCGCTCCATAGTCTTCCCAACACAGCTTGTGAGACTGATTGGCCGGTAACTTGCAGCCTCGGTCTTACATTTCCCTTTCTTTAGTATGGGTATTGTGATGGCTTCTCTCCATACTTGGGGTACCGTTCCTTTCAACCAGCTGTGGTTGAATATCTCAAGCAGTTTTGTCTTTGCTGCTGAGCTCAGATTTACTAGCATTTCGTTGCTGATTTTGTCTGGGCCGGGTGACTTTTGAAACTTAAGCTTGGAAATAGCCTTCTGTAGTTCTCCTAGTGTGATGGGTTCCCTCATTGGGGCAGGAGTATCTGTCTGTCCCATGGTTGCCAGTATTTCTTTTCTTATCTCTCTCTGATGGTCTATGTTAATGGGTAAGTTGCTTTCTGAACTGTATCTTCTAGCAAACAAGTCTGCAGCTTGTTTTCCTCTGAAAAGTTTGCCACCTTCATCCAATGTGATAGTCTGCCTTGGTGAGGAATGCTCTTCATTTAGAGACTTGACTAATCTCCAAAGTTTCCTGCCGTCTTTCTCAAGGTTCAGCGATGCCGTTTTAGTTCTCCAGCTTTTCCGCTTTTCTTCTAGCTTTGTTCTCTGAAACTCTGCTACAGCCTTTTTCCATTTGTTGTGAGTTTCAAGTGAAGGCTGAGACTCTGCGTCCTTTCTAGCCTTGTCCATAGCTTCCTGACGTTCTTGGAGTGTGCTGGACCAGTATGGTATGTAGTTACGCCGGCATCCTTTGGGAATGGTTTCTTTTGCAGCTTGTAGTATGCATCTGTTGAAGTCTTTTACCACTTCATTAATGTCTCTGTTCTGTACCTTGAGGGTAGACAGCAGCGTGTTCACCTGATGCCTGAATAAACCCCAGTTGGCTTTTTTGTAGTTCCATCTTGTAATGGCTGGGCCTGTACTGAGAGTTGCACTCTGGACAGTAAGAAAGATTGGGCGATGGTCGCTTCCCCCTAGTTGGTCTCCTACTTCTCTACTAATAGATCCAGCTATATCTGGTGTGGAGAAGGCAAGATCTGGTGTTGAGGTTGTGTGCCATCCTCTGGAGTAGAAGGTAGGAGTATCTGTGGCATTATTGACTAGGATTAGGGAGTGATCATCTTGCCAAGTTTCAACCTCTTCACCTCTGTGATCCAGATGGTTATAGCCCCAGCTCTGGGAGTGGCTATTAAAGTCTCCAACTGCTATAAAGTTGGTGGCTGGTACCTGTATAGAGCTGAGACTCAGGGGTTTGTTGTTCGGACAGTAATAGTTCAGGAGTTCTATTTCCATCTTGTCTACCTTTATCTGCAACAGCTGATATTCTGCTCCATCCATGAAGGTTTTCCTTTCGTGTGCAGGAATGTTATTCCTTACAAGAGTAAGTACTCCTCCTTTTCGTCTATCTTGTCTGTCGGATCTGAAGCATTGATATCCCCTTATTTTAAAGGTTTGATCTGCTTTCAAGTGAGTCTCTTGGATACAGCAAACACTGACTTGCTTCTCATACAAGATGTTTTCCAGCTCTGTCTTTTTGCTGTATCCAGCCTGCTTGCTGTTCACTCCCTCTGCATTCCAGTGCATCATGACAAGTGGCACTCTGGGTTTCTCTTTTTCTGTTTTGTTTTGGTCAGTAGTTCTCCTCCGCCGTCTGTTGACTCCACAAGACGGTCTAGAGGGTCCTCCAGTAGCTGAGGGTGGGCTCTGTCGAGGCTCAGAGCCCGGCACTGCACCTGCCTGGTGGAGCTCCACAGGGCGAGCACCAGAACGAGATTTATTTGACGGTGTACTCTCCATAGAAAAAAAAAAAAGCGAGTTGCATGATACTGTGGTTTCCGGTGCGCCTTCTGGCCCAGTATCTACGACTTTAGCACCTGTTCAACGGGAGAGTGGGCTCATCCCTAATCTGTTTATGTTTCCAGTAGTAGACTATTCGCAAGCAGCCTGGGGGTGTCACTGCTCTGCGCGGACCTTGTTTACCGAGGCGGCGTCCGAGCTCGTATGGTGAAAATATGGTTGCGTTATCTTCAAAATAGCCCTGTCTTTCCCGTGGCTTTTCTGCCATCCTGCAACTTTGAGTTAGGGAGTTCTGAGCTCCAGTCTCTTTCCCAGGCATTTTATCCTGGCCTGGCACGCATACAGAGGACCCCACTTCTGGTTCTAAGTTAGCAGTTGGGGATAGGTGGGGTAGCACACTGTGCATTCCCCGTCATCCAGGGGGCTCTCCAACTATGCAGAGCTTGCACAATGCTGTGCTCTGGTTCGGGGCTCTCCCAAGGAATCCTCACGTCCTGCACAGAGCCACTTCCCGATACCCACCACCTGCCAACCCTCCATTGTAGAAATCTCCTGCATGCGGCCATCCAGTCAAGAGCCAGTATTAAGTCTGGTGCCCAAGTGATCCCCCCAAGCTCAGTGTGCAATGCTGGGTTCTCATCATGCTGCAACACAGGAGGGATTGTGATGCTCAGCCATCTCTCTCAATTCTGCACCGATAAGTGACATCGGGGACTTAACTTTGCCTCAGTACTGGGAGGCCCCGTTTCCGGGTACACCACACACAGCCAATTGAGGCAACGGTCGCCATGGGCGTGATAGACGACAAACAGTGAAGAATGAGGCAAGAAAGCATTTAACCCATGAAGTGGGGGTGGATTGGTGCAGACCAGAGCATGTACCACTCGCCGGTGGGTTCTGCATCTACACCTATAGGGTTCCACCCACTCCTCAGCCCATTTAGTCTGGCCCCTCACCCAGGACCTGTCCGGCTTGGGTGACCCTGCCAGGAGTAAAACTCCCGCCGGCATAGCTCCCGGGATCATTGAGGCGCTCAAGCTCTCCAACCACGGCAAGGTAGGCTTACATGTGGAGAGATCACAACAATGAAATAGCAAATGTGGATCGCAAATATGAGATGAGAGAGCAAATGTCGGAGAAAATACAGTATGAAGAATGTAGGAAAAGATGGAGCAATAAGGCCTTTGCGCTCGTTTATCACAGTAACTTTAATGTGTTACAGGTTAAAAGGTCACGAACGATTAATTTATTGAGCTGGCAAACTCATTCGTTCTCTTTTCTTCGTACAAGTTTACACTAGTGGCTGAGTGTTAGTGGTGATAACGTGGGACACAACTACAAGTTTACACTAGTGGCTGAGTGTTAGTGGTGATAACGTGGGACACAACCACATGTTTACACTAGTGGCTGAGTGTTAGTGGTGATAACGTGGGACACAACCACATGTTTACACTAGTGGCTGAGTGTTAGTGGTGATAACGTGGGACACAACCACATGTTTACACTAGTGGCTGAGTGTTAGTGGTGATAACGTGGGACACAACCACGTGTTTACACTAGTGGCTGAGTGTTAGTAGTGATAACGTGGGACACAACCACGTGTTTACACTAGTGGCTGAGTGTTAGTAGTCATAACGTGGGACACAACCACGTGTTTACGCTAGTGGCTGAGTGTTAGTGGTGATAACGTGGGACGCAACCACATGTTTACACTAGTGGCTGAGTGTTAGTAGTTATAACGTGGGACACAACCACGTGTTTACACTAGTGGCTGAGTGTTAGTAGTGATAACGTGGGACACAACCACGTGTTTACACTAGTGGCTGAGTGTTAGTGGTGATAACATGGGACGCAACCATGTGTTTACACTAGTGGCTGAGTGTTAGTGGTGATAACGTGGGACGCAACCACATGTTTACACTAGTGGCTGAGTGTTAGGAGTTATAACGTGGGACACAACCACATGTTTACACTAGTGGCTGAGTATTAGTAGTGATAACGTGGGACACAACCACATGTTTACACTAGTGGCTGAGTGTTAGTAGTTATAACGTGGGACACAACCACGTGTTTACACTAGTGGCTGAGTGTTAGGAGTTATAACGTGGGACACAACCACATGTTTACACTAGTGGCTGAGTGTTAGGAGTTATAACGTGGGACACAACCACATGTTTACACTAGTGGCTGAGTGTTAGGAGTTATAACGTGGGACACAACCACATATTTACACTAGTGGCTGAGTGTTAGGAGTTATAACGTGGGACACAACCACGTGTTTACACTAGTGGCTGAGTGTTAGTAGTGATAACGTGGTACACAACCACATGTTTACACTAGTGGCCGAGTGTTAGTGGTGATAACGTGGGACACAACCACGTGTTTACATTAGTGGCTGAGTGTTAGTAGTGATAACGTGGGACACAACCACATGTTTACACTAGTGGCTGAGTGTTAGTAGTTATAACGTCGGACGCAACCATGTGTTTACACTAGTGGCTGAGTGTTAGTGGTGATAACGTCGGACGCAACCACGTGTGCACACATGCAGAAGGTTTACAGATCGAGAAAAGCAATCATGAAGATTCACTATTCAACAATGCGAGTGAGATCTATATTCCAAGTCATAATCGAAGGTAAACCGTTTACAGTTCAGAGAGATGAATTCTACACGGAGAAGATTAAATACAAGTCATCAAATAAGTACTTCGCTAGATAGAATACATTTGTAAAAAATATTGTAGGAACGTGCTACGAGGTTTTAGACTCGTGAGATCATCATATTGGGTGATTTTTCGTAGATCAAGCAACTAGTTATATAAAGTTTGACTCTTCAGTGATGTTTGTTCCACTAAAGAAAATTATAATGAAGAGAGAAATGTGAGAATTTACTATTCAACGTTTTATATTCATCATTCGTCAGTGCTGAAGAGACCATTGATGTCTTAGTCAAATTATCATCTCTGGAAGTTGACATTTGAAATCTCGAAGCTGGTCACAAAAGACAGAATAGAAAGTTGAGTACAGAGGGAGAATCATTTTTTGTAAGACAGAGAACATTGCTTACAAGTACTTTTGTTTTAAGTCCAGGTTGAGACACTGTTTATGAGAAATACACGAGCGGATATGCATACATACATATATATATATATATATATATATATATATATATATATATATATATATATATATATATATATATATATATATATATATATATATATATATATTTGCATATCATAGTCTGATTGACGCAGTAAATGTGCAGACACCGAGTCTTATTGTTCAACTCAGGGAGGATGTCATGTGTGTTCTAGCATTCATCCGAATGTACACACGTTCCACGAATAAAAATTGTTTAAAACCGCCGAGTTCACAAATACCAGCCAGTAGAGCACGAGAGTCATGTTGAATGGACGCAAGGTAGTTTCAAATAGAAAATAAAAGTCAGAAATAACAGAAAGTATAATCATAGTAAAGAATCTTTGGCCTTATTAATCACAAGGTAGCTATACTACCTGATGTAACACACTGACACATCCTCAATGCAACTGAAGCTTTTCTTGCCATTTGAATTCTTTTTCCTCATATCAGTATAGATTCCGTAAGTTTTGTGTTTTCTGCAGCCAAGAAAAAGAGATGAGTAGCAAATCGTGTATGGGTGTTTCTCCATGTGGAATATGGCGTTCATTTACTTCACTTATTGTAATAAAGTAATAATCTCTGTATATTTTTAGACACAAATGTTCCAATGGCTAATGAAGTATTACCATATATATATATATATATATATATATATATATATATATATATATATATATATATATATATATATATATATATATATATATATATATATAAAATGAAAATTAGAAAAAGAAAAAAGTAAAGCACTCTGATCAAAAATATATAGTATATTTAATACAGTCCTACCTCTTTGTCCTCTCGCTACACCTTTTAGAAATGCATTTGTACTTGGTGTGTCCACCACAGCTAGTTGTGATTTGGATTCTGAACAAAATGCCTGATACGAAAAACAAAACAAGACATTAATATTGCGAGACAGCAGACTTGTATCTTACAAGGAAAACTCATGTTAAGATAAAATAATATGGGGAAAAACGAGTTAAATATTGTTGGGCTATTGTAGGTTTATTCCCAAGTGCATACGAAATACGAGGGAACAGGATATTGTACAAAACACTGTCACACTGATATGCTTGGATCATAATCAAATCGACGAGTTGTTTTCAGCATAACAGCATGTTATGTCAAAGAAACAAGCGAAGACAACAGAGTGTAGTCTAAGGGAGATAATCATACTTATAATTGAGAAGAGACTAGCAAAGTAATTATCGTACGCGAAAGGGAGAGTTTATTGTAGAAATATGATTGATTTCTGAGCGGTAGACACGTGATTTAGCTACTAGAAATTTCGACCACAACTCTATTTAAGATGCGGCAGCACGTGCTCAGGGGCTTTTTTAAAAATAGTTCTTACAGCTTCAACATATAGTGCTTAGCAGTGATAGCACGCTAATTCAAGTTATCTCGCGACGCAGTTTGAGTCGTGTATGGCCGTGTATGTTTATACGGCACTAGTAGTTATATTGATTTTATTTAGTCAGAGTTAATCCTTCATATGTTGTGGTGGTTCAAGTGATAACTGGCCTTCCGCCAGAGATGGTGATACTTGACCTTTTGTTAATTTATTTCAACCCAGGAATGTTCTTCCCTTTGAGTTTGGTGATAAGCAAAACAGTTTCAGCACAACAACTTATATCCGAAAGAAATTACTGTAAATTTCCACAAACAGCAAATGTAGAAAATCATATTAGAGTTTATTGATGACATTAGACAAACACTGTAAATTTCACAATGATGATTGGTTATCCGATATGAAAAAAATATGTAATCCAACTGAATAATATAGGTACATCCAAATAGAATAATATATGTATATCCACAAGAAATATATACTGATTTGTCTACTCAAAAACTTGTCTTGGTATCCTCAAAGACGAAGTTCTCCTAACGCTATTTGTAAAAATCCTCTAGTCTAAAATCATGGTATCCTTGGAATCATAAATCCTAAAATCTCTGCCTATCGCCCACAACTCTTCTATTTATACTCTTTCTTCTTTTTTCCCGCCTTTTTTCACAAGACCCGTTCTTTTTTCACACGACACAGTAATTAACATTTGCACTCCTCTCCTCAGCTTTTCGACCTTTTTGCACACGACATTCTGTTATTTCAACTTTTTTCACATGTGTGATCTTTTCCAACTTAACAATAGGATTAAAAAAACCCAGATCACACAAACATTCATTTCCCACTTTCGCGCTTATAAAACCCATTCATTATTATCTGGGACTGACCTACGTTTGCCCTGTCAGAGCAGTAACGGCAACTGAACTTTGAATGAATACTGCGTTTTGTGTAAAAACGTCTTATTTGCATTTAAGGTCAGTCATTCTTACATGTATCATCTTCTAGCACATATAAACGCTTAGCGTTAAAGTAGGAGGGACAAAGCTAGCGTGAAAAGCCAAGCGGTCACATACGAACCTGGCCACACAAATGTATCCCAGAGGGAGACATTTGCGTACTATCAACTAAGTACCTCATGCTAGTGACTGTTATAAACGACTAATCTATTGGTAGAGTATCTTAGAGAAAGAAATTTTTTTTATATGTTCGTAAAACGAGGGATCCCAGTATATTTATAATGCGTAAAACGGGGGATACATAAAATTTGTTAATACACTTCGCCATTGAACAGTAATGATGTACACTACTTCTTAACAATATCAATATGAACAACGCTGTGCATTAGTCATTACCATAATGATAACATTTAAATAAAAAAAATAAAAAAATAAAAAATAAATAAAATAAAAAAAATAATCGCATACGATTTTCATGGGTTGTGCAAACAACACAAATAAAAAAAAAAAAAAATACTTCGTCAATATTTAACAGAATTGACTAATATTCATTAAGTGTTTAACAATCTTAAGTGTAGTAGCTGCAACGAACATCAGCATAACAGCATAGAACTAATGGTCAAACATCAGACCGTGGGACGCAAAAAAATGTAATATACGAGCTCGTATATATATATATATATATATATATATATATATATCTACATATATATATATATATATATATAATATATATATATATATATATATATATATATTATATATATATATATATATATATATATATATATATATATATATATATATATATATATATACAGTAGAACTCCATTTATCCGAACCCCAATTATCCGAACATCCAATTATCCGAACACTTTTTCCAGATAAAAAAAAAAAATCAGGCGCCATCAGTCACGTTAGACTACAATTCTGAATCTTTTGATGCGGCAAGCTTCAAATGTGTGCGAACAATTTGTAGAGAATGGGATGGGCTAATGGTCGGTCGCTTACGTACAGGAAGTCAGTTAGATCATAAAGTCAGTTAATATCTGGTTTACCAATCCAGTGTACGTGTGCGTTCTAGGTAGAACACTGGCTAAACAGACAGTTCAACTTAAAATAATTGTGTCTGCTACTACAGCAGAATAATTTTGGTGTACAAGTATTTCTCTGTGCGATATGGCATCTTCCAGTAGGCCTAAAGCATATAAAAAGAACCGCAATGTTTTGTCAATTGAAACGAAAACAGAAATTATCAAGAGACTAGGACAAGGTGAAACTGTGTCTTCACTTGCGAGGATTTTCAATGTTGGGAAAGCTACCATCTCTGACATCAAAAGTAACAAGGATAAAATTATGAGTTTTGCATCGAAATTTGATAGTGAAAATGGGTCGAAGAAACGTAAAACCATGAGAAGTGCGAAAGATGTGAAATTGGAAGAGGCTTTGTATATATGGTTTGTGCAAAGAAGAAGCAAAGGGGAACCTATCTGGTTCTCTGTTGTGTGAAAAGGCTCTTCAGTTCAACAATCAACTTGACGGTCCTCCTGACTTTAAGGCTAGCCAGGGATGGTTAAGAAACTTTAAATCTCGTCATGGCATACGAGAATTGGAGATTCAAGGGGAATCTTTATCTAGCGATGCAACTGCCGCTGAAAATTTTAAAGAAACATTCTTGGCTTTTTTGGAAGAAGAAGGTTATTCACTCGATGATGTGTATAATGCCGATGAGACTGGCTTATACTGGAAATCATTGCCTCAAAAATCACTTGTATCTCAGCGCGAAGCAGCTGCCCCTGGGTTTAAAAAGTGCAAAGAGAGAGTAACAATTTTGGTAGCCGCGAATGCCAGTGGAAGTCATCGTTTACCGGTGCTAATGATCGGCAAAGCCAAAAAAAACCACGTTGTTTAAAGAATGTGACATGTCTCCCATTGTGTTACAAAGCACAGAAGAGTGCTTGGATGAATAGTGAAATATTTCTTGATTGGTATACAAATCAGTTCATCCCAAATGTGAAGAGGTTGAGAGAACAAGAAAAGAAAACTGGAAAAGTAATTCTTCTACTGGACAATGCACCATCTCATCCAGAGACGGATACATTGAATGCAGTTGATACAAATTTTAAAGTAATTTTTCTGCCTCCCAATGTAACAGCACTGATTCAACCAATGGATCAGGGTGTTATAGCAAAGCTTAAAAAGATGTACAAGAAGGAAGTCCTGCGTCGTTTATTGTTGGCTGAAGATGAAGAAAGTGTGGTGGCGTTTTCCAAAAAGCTTAATCTCAAAGACTGCTGCTATTTGTTAGCTGATGCTTGGACCACCCTGTCACAAGATAATCTCATCAAGGCTTGGAATAGATTGCTTGGGAAAAAAGGAGGAAATGAAACTACTGCAGTGGACACAAATGATGATTGTATAAATGAGGTTGTGGAACTGTTTCAAGCAATGCCCGGATTTTCGGAATGTGACAAAGATGATGCACACATGTGGCTAGAAGATGATAATGATTCTGGTTTTCAGTTTTTGAATGACGAAGAAATTTTGTCTTTTGTGCAAGAAGAAAACCAAATACATGTAGTGACCGATGATGAAGACTTCTCAGAAGTACATGATGTACTTGTAGATTATGAAGAAAAATCAAAACGTCGACCAAGTCCTGAAGAGGCCTTTATGGCACTAGAAACAGCGATGGCTTGGTACGAGCAAGAAGATGACAGCTGTCCTACACAGCTTCTGCTGTTGAAGAGAATGCGGGACTTAGCAGCCAAAAGGAGACTATCCAGTTTGGTGCAAAAGAGGATTCCTCATTATTTTAAATAGTGGGCTACATCTGTGCAAGTACATGTATACGTAAGTTGCGCCTGGTTTTGAATCGTTTGTAATGTTATTTTGAAAACATTTCTCTTTCTTAACAAAAATAATTAATACAAGTAGTACATGCACTGCAGTGTAATAAAAGATTTTGGTGATACAGTGATCTAATACAGTGTGGGTATTATTATTACAGTACAAGTAAATATGTTTTATAGTGTATTTTCCTTGTGATGGTTAAATATTTTTAGACATATGTGTACATGTACTCGATACATTATGTAATCCAATTATCCGAACATTTGATTATCCGAACTATGCTCGGTCCCCATGGGGTTCGGATAAATGGAGTTCTACTGTATATATATATATATATATATATATATATATATATATATATATATATATATATATATATATATATATATATATATATATATATATATATATATATATATATATATATATATATATATATTGTGGTGAAGTGGGATGTTATAAATATTTATAGGGGACTTAGTGTACTGACTGAGATCAGCTGTGAAGGTATCTATATCTATTAAAAGTAGTGTATTATAGATAACCTTACTTGCTACCACATATCTCTTATCTCAGTCAGAATTATTCTGGAATAGTGTGATGCTACGTTATGTGTCTAGGGTATGAGTATGGTGAAGTGTAAGTCACAACAACAGACAGATAAACAATTTAATTTAATCCACTACTCTTAACAACACTGTGACACTCACATACATATAACACTCTATGAGAATAGCTTAAAGAAGTCACTCGTAACGGTTCAAATAACAATATGTATTCATTACTAGCATGAATGAATATGTGTCCTGATTCAACTACAAGGGAACCAGGAATCACAATCAATTTAAATTACAAGTTATGTACAGAATGTATTTAATATGAATATTGTAGTGACATATATTATTACAAATGTTCTATGTGTGTCAGTTTTGTAGTAGTAAAATGAGGTAATACTGGTTTTGTTTTGTTCAAGCTCTGTTGGTATTTGTCATCATGACTTCAATAGTTTGTCTTTAGGGACTAGTATTGGAGATGTTCACAATTCCTGATTTTAAGATAAGTAAATTCCCCTCTGAATAGTATTTTTATAAAGTTATTTCAAGATGAGGGGGCATAATGTTGAGCTCAGCTGGCCAACTCTGCTTATCTTGAGTGATGGCGGCAGGAGAGGACTCCTCTGCTCGAATTCTCCTCTGGGCTCAGGAGACACCTCACTGATAGCTAAAAAGACCAAGGAGTATGCTGTCCGACACTGGATTCAGCAAATCTCTGACCAGATGCTGCTCAGTACCATCAAGACCACTGTCCCTGAAATCAAGAAGGATGTACCTTCTACTTCATAACTAATTTATATTTTCTTTTTACACTGATCACAATACATCACAAACATTGCGTTCAGAGCGTTAGGCCAACAGTCAGCTTCATCTGAAATACTTTATACCAGCATTACCATCCTTAATGGTCACTACGCCTCTGCACTTCCAGCATTATTTCTTTCTAGTCAATCATCCAGGTGTCAGTGTACTGTTTGGCCATTCCATGCCGTTTTACTTCTCTCCGACACCCTCTGTTCAGGCTGGAGCATTACAGGCTTTACCTCACGTTGGCCACTGAACTACACATATATATACAGGCATAAATCAACAATTCACATTCAATTTTCATTAAAAGATATTAAATGGTTCAAGCTTACCACAATTCATACGAATAACACAGATACGTTGATTAGCAATGAATTCTGGCACAAACTGGCACAAACTTCCATCTGCCTATGTTCCAGGCTTTTATTGAGCCAAATATATGCTGGCTTCAACGCACTGATGCTTTATCAAGCTATTTTAAACAAGTGGTTTCGAACTAACGCTCCCAAGTGTGTAGATCAGCGAGTCTGACCAATGAGCCCCGTTTCGACAAGTGTTTGAAAAAATGTTACCTTTCCCCGTTTCCCCTAACAACCAAGATAGTATTTATAGCCTGACCAATCGTGGTTAGGCTTTCATTTGTTGCGCTCCAATCAATTTGGAGTTTACATGGTAGGCTATTTATGTAACGTAAGGTTTTTTTCAAACACGTTATAAAAAATTTTTATGAGCAGAAATGATTTCATGCTGTCAGGCAGCCTCACTATTTTATTTTGGGTATAATTTATTAATTCCTGGACTATTGGCGTAACGTTTTACATATTATTTGTCAGCAAGCCCTAAGGAACCCAATAATACTAATTTAAAGGAGCTACGTGGCTGCGTTCAAAATATGCAATTTCTTCTACCTCCTGTTTGGAAGATGTGCTGTCTGGGTACTGTTATGTGTTCAAACGTAAACCCATCTATTGTTATCTTTTCTAATAAGAGTCTGTAATGATTTATAAACCTAACTCTGGGAAAGGGTAGTGTATTTTATCACTGTCCGTCTGAAAAAGTTAGTGCTTGTAGACTTACACGCGTGATGCCAGCATTTGTATATCGCGCGTCGCGTGTTGCATGCGTTCCTGATTTTCAGCCCTCCCCTCTCGCTATCCTTTTGTCCATCTGTTCGTTCGTTTTGGTAACGTAATATAATTAATGTTAGGATTAATTTAGGTCATTACGCAGTCTCTCAATGTTTTTCTTAGAAATGCAGCACACGTTTCATTGAAGAAGGCGGGTAATAATACAGTAAGCTTTTATATCAACGTGAAAGCGTTACAATTTGCAGACGAAGCAGAAAACAAGGGGATTTCGAGTACATTCTTTGTGACAGCACTGTTATTTTACCATTGCTCTTCTCTTTATTAATTTTATTTGTTAGGCTTCATATTTACCTAATAATTTATATATGTGGATTAGAATATTTCATGACATATATCTATATATATATATATATATATATATATATATATATATATATATATATATATATATATATATATATATATATATATATATATATATATATATATATATATATATATATATATATATATATATATATATATAATAAAACTGCAATAAAATTGTAATTAATTTTTATTATATTATTTTACAAGGTAGTATGTTTTGCTAAGTGTTGCAATTCGTACAAAATACTTTCTTACTTAGTCGTTCCCCTTCTACCGTGAGGTGTAGAGGTAAGTACGAAATATTTGTTTCTAAATAGTGAAATTCTAACGGAATTTAAAATTCACTGGAGTATGTGTAAAAAATTCACGCTACTGATTCTATTCAATAAAACGGTAAGTAAACTAGTTTTCTTCTTTTTGTTTTGTTAGTTGAAATACAAAGAATAGTACAAATATGTGCTACTGTATTTGCATCTAATTTTATTTCAAATTATTAGTTAACCTAAACGAAAATGCACATTAGGTCTGAAACACGCGATTGGGTCCATTTTCCTGCTATTCGGGTACAGCCGAAAATGGTGGCCACATTTTAGTTGGCATAACTCTTATATGATAAAGGAGCACTAGCCATGACCATAGCACGAAGTTTCACTAATGTATCGGCAAATGTACTTAGTTTTTGTTTTATAAGCGATTATCAATGCGATACCGTAACTAGCCTCCAGTGCTGGAGACTTGTTCGAGAGAATAAATCCATGGTAATGAAGCGTTCCCAGTCTCGTTCCCTAACGCCAAGCTCACCATCACCCATGGCTTCACATGTGAGTCACGCAACGCCATTTATGCTATTATATGCAAACGTTGCACCATTACTTACATCGGCCAAACGAGCACACGACACGACTGGGCGACCGATTCTGCAGACACCTCTACGACATCTCTCAGTTTAAATCCACACCTGTGGCCATCCACTTCAATGGCCCTGACCACCACGGTGCCACTGACATCCAGGTGACAGCCATCAGATCCTGTTCCTCGGACGCCAACAGTCGGTTTCGCCAGGAACAACGCCTCATCCATCTTATGGGTTGCCTTAAACCACACGGTTTGAATACCCAACATTATTTTGTCTGAGACGCCTTTCTCTATCTAGTCCCTATTGTATTATGACTGCCTACTTTGATGCGATCACCCAAAAATGTTTTTTTTTAATTTTATTATTATTATTATTTTTTTTTTAAATTTATTTAATTTTTATTTTTTGTTAAATCGCTTTTCCCTCACTTTATATATTTTAATTTCAATATATATTTTTTCCCCTCACTCTTTTCCGGTCCTTGTTTTCATTATTTCTTATTTTTTGTTTTAATGTACTATCGACTTCCGCTTTCCGGTTTAGTGGCAGCCATCTTGCTTCACCATGTGACTGGACATAAGGGAGTTTTTTTTCTCTTATTTTTATAGTTTCATGTTCTCTACTTAATTCTCATTTTCTTTCCCTCCTGTCTCTTGTTTGTCTGTCCCTGACGAAGGCCTTGTGGCCGCAACGTAGGTTTTTCTTGTCCTTTCTCCTTGTAAGACGTATTACTATTTGTGTGTGTGTGTTTTTTTTTCCATTCAACTTATTTTTACCAGGTCATCGAGTATCAACCAGTGAATCTGTGTTAAAAGAAGTGGTGAACATTGTTAATACGATTAAATCGCGGCCCCTGAATGTACGCCTTTTCAGTGTGCTGTGCGAAAAAGCGGGCAGTGAGTACAAAAATGTGCTTTTCCACACTGAAGTACGCTGGCTTTCGAGAGGAAAGGTGCTCACGCGAGTTTTTGAATTGAGGAACGAAATAATGACATTTCTTCATGACGCCGATAATGTCAACAAACAACATTTTCTCGATTTCAAATGGCTTGCGCAAGTGGCATATCTCAGCGATATATTCAGTATTTTAAATAATCTCAACCTGTCACTTCAGGGTCGAAATATTACGATCTTTACTGTTGTGGATAAGATATCAGGATTACTTAAGAAGACCGAACTGTGGTGCAGACGACTGGATCGCCGAGAGTTCGATTCATTCCCAACACTGGATGATTTTCTTGCCTCGTCAGAAGAAGAACCGATGATGAATTATTGGGAACATTTAAAACACACATACAGATGTTGCAACCAAATTTGAAGGAGTTGATAGTTTCGACCTTCCACCTTGTGAGTGTGATATGCTCGTCGACTTAGCTTCTGACAGAACTCTGAAGGTATGTTTCAATGAAAAATCTCTTCAGAATTTGTGGGTGTGTTCGAGCTGAATATCCAGCATTATCCGACAGAGCTATGAAACACTTGTTACTATTTCCGACAACCTATAACTGTGAATTTGGTTTTTCAAACTTGGCTGAAATAAAAAGCAAAAAAAAAAATAAACCGACTGAACGTGGAAGCTGACCTACGTCTCGAGATGTCCACAATGACCCGGATATAGATACCTTGGTCAAAGTTTTTAAACAGTATCATGTGATTAAAGTAGTTATTGTTAAAAGTAAATTTATTATCGACTGTTTTCGAATTAAGTTTGAATTATTGAATAAAACACGTAAATAAGCTGACTTACAGTCACTAAAGTGCCAACTTTATTTTGTAAAAATTATAATTAATTTTTTTATATATTTAAAAAAAAAAAAATTAAAGACGTCAAATATCTCAGTAAATAAAAAAACTAACTTCAATATACGTGTTCAAAGAATAATTTTACCGAATAATTCATTTATAAATTATTTTCTTTGGCCACTTGAACTGAGTTACAAGTCATGTGGCAACGTCACACAAGTTCAAATTATGCTCCTTAATATAGTTGATACCAACTGGCATTGATAAATGCGTAACCCACAAAAATGGCATGTGTCCACTTTGACAAAACTAAATACTAAATCTATGACAGTAGACTCGAATAGTTTGTCGTGATGTCATCGAAAATTATTTATTACAAAACACACACAAAAAACACCTACGGTAAAAAAATTAATTTTTTTTCTTCAAATAAATAACTAATCGCATTACAAAGAAATTAAATATATCTATATTTGACAAATTATCTTTTCTGCAACGGGATGATATCTGCATATTAAGTGTCAATGCAATCTGTTTGCCTATCATTTTCGAAAGATTGGCATCATTTTCGCATAATAAAATTCTAACATGCGGAGTTTGGCGTATTGGTAGACGAAAAATCCTATCTGGAGAGGCAGGTCCCAACGAATTGTCTTCTTGAGCATTTGGACTTCGAAAATGTCGTCGGTGACCTCGGTCATGTTTTTAAAAAGGGGACTATTTATTAATTTTGTCGTCTCTTCACCCCTAACGTACGACACGGTTACGTGTTTCGCTTTATTTGTCAAGATCCTGCCGGAAGCCGCGTTCCCTAACAGCTTCATCGTTTCACTCGTTATGGCGTAGATATCGTCTCTACCCCCCTGTCGGCGTGCGTCAGAGACGGTATCACCGAACCGCTCAAAACAACCCACTGGTTGATACTCGATGACCTGGTAAATATTGGTCGATACCAGACCATGTGTCAGATACCAGCGCAATAAGGGGGTGGCCAACATAATCTTTTCCCCCACGTAACTTCCGATCAACGTCCGTCTAGGGGTTGTCAAGAGCTCGTTTTTGAGCGCGTGCTCACCCAAGAAAGGGCCGATATCGGCTCTCGTGACGTCGACATTTTTGAAAATGGGCGTCATTTCAGAAAAATGGTCTTTCAAGTTATCGGGGACGTGGATATCACATTCGATGACGCCAAAACACGTCTCGTCTATAACAGAGGCTAGAAGCTGTTGTTCCGTTAGACTTAGAGGATATCTAAATTTGCCGTAGCTCGGCTTTACACGGGTGAACGTCGTGCGCAGAAAACGATTGATTGATCGATCACTTTGCTTAAGTTGTCGCCATTGACACTCCCACAGTTCAACGACGAGGACCCCGACTTCGTTCGTCAAATATTCGCGAATTTCGCGTGTTTTTTTCAAACAGTGCCGCTAGGGGTTTCTTATTGACGGGGTTGAGCTCACATCCACGTGTAATAGGGCAGTCTGGATGCCCGTGAAAAAAACAGCCGTGAAACTGATAGACTGTTCTGGTCGCGCTATCCCAACCATCGACCGGTATGCGACGACGAACCAGGACCATCTCCCGCCCATTGAGTTGCGTTTGCAAATGAAAGATTCACCTGGTGGGGTTTAAACCCGTCTTCATTTCGACGGGTGATGGTAAAATCGGTGGGCATTTTCTGCATTAAAGACCATAGATTGAGAGCGTTGGCGTCATAGCCTTTAATACCCTAAACAACTTTACCACCTCTGATACGGGTTTCCCCCGTTTCATGGTACCGGTGGAAGATGATGGAGGGGCCACCTGTGATGTTGTTTCTAATCGTATTATGCATGTCTCGTTCCCCTTTGGAGCACAGGGCAAACCCTACATCTTTAGGAAGTATTTTGAATAGGTATCTCAAAGTTATACCCGGCACAGAGATGTTGTCCTTAAACATATCTACGCCTAGACCCGCGTAAAAACTCGTCTGTTTTTCTAGCGCCTCCAAAAATGGTACGACATCTTTGTTGTTATACCATACCAACAAGTCTCTTAGGGTTAACATACCCTGGTCCACCCAGACCTTTTGGCATTGCGCGTACTCCTCGTCAGAAATATTACAGTTTTTCAACGACGAGAAGAAGGCCGAGTGGGGTGGTAGCGTCGTTTCGTTTAATTTACGCAAATCGGTTACGTATTCGTAACAGAAAACCCCTTTCGTTTCTTTAACTTTATAGGCTGCGAGGTACTTGGTATAACTGAAACCTGGAGCTAGGTAAATGATTATATCTAAAAATTTCAATTTTTGGGTAGAAATGCACATAAAGTTATTATTTCTTTTAACTAAAAATTTGAAAACCACCTGATCCTCTTCTTCTACTTCTTGGGTGTGTTCAGACACGAAGTATTTTACTAGATACGGCTTGAATAGGTTGACGTCGTACTTACCCGCATTAAAGCCGATAACCGGTAACTCGCACAAATACGCGTCGAATTTTGTGACGAGCTCGGGAACGTCTAATTGTTGGAGTTGTTCGTACACGTAATTAAAGTCGCGGCGCAGTACGCTTTAGGCCTCGTTTGCCCCTCGTTCCAAATAATCCATAACACGCCTTACTAGGGTCTGTGGTTCACCCTCGCTCACGAAACAAACAGGCTTCTCCATCCCAGGGACATTGAAAGCCACTGAACAAGATAGCGGGATGTGTTTGGCTGTATATTTTGTCACCCCGGTCACCGTACCTACAGAGGTATCGAAAAAACACTCCCAGTCCCAAGTAGCTCGGTACCCAACGTTTACCTTTAGCCCGTGAGCAGCGAGCGTTTCCCAGACAGATTGCGGCGGGTTATAGACACCACCCCTATATTTCCCTTGTTCGTCCACCAGTGCACGTTTTCTGGTGTCTCACAAGTCGATAATAAGCCTTCCATAATTTCCCACATTTGGGACACGAAAAATCGTGCGTCGCCCTATCTATATCAGCTATGTACATAAAATGATTTTTATAAACTAAAAGGCGCAAAGTTTCCGTATAACTATTACTACCTCTGATCTTTGGGGAAAGGGTTTGTTTGTCGTCAAAACGTCAAAGTTTACCCCGAAACATTGTTCTAAGGCGGGTATTTGGGTTAAACTCACGCCGGGAAAATCGATTAGTGACTCTATGCCCTGATTTATTTGCCACTGTTTAAGGAGATGACGCGCGCTTTTTCTAAGTCCTTAACGGGATCCCCACTAGAGATAGCTAAACACCTGAAAAAACAAAAGTTATCTGTAAAAGGTTTTGACTGCGAGTCTTATTGTAATGTGTTAATGGCTTTGTTGGATGTAATGTGTGTGTGTGTGGGGGGGGGGGAGGGGGGTGGCATCCTGTAAACAACAGCCTATAGGAAATTCGTTTATGTTGTAAATGTAAAAACTAGTGGCGGGTATCGATTCTGCATAATACTTTGTGTTGGGTCTGTTGTGAAGTGCATAGTTAAGAGCGTCACTGTCGTGTAGTTGATCTACAAAAGCGTTCAACTCCGTTATGTTATTAACTAAGTGCGGTCTGTCCAAGACACATGCGTTATTGTGAGATGCATGAAAGAAGCGAAGTAGGTTCGTTTCTCGGTGCCTAATAATGGTGTGGTGACTGTAATTAATCTTGAACCGTTTTGCTTGCTTGTTAAAGATGGGCCTGAGCAGGGAACATCACTCTATTGCGTGCGTGTTGTCTGGACTATGGAAAAAAGTAAAAGACGACAAATGTTTGTTGATGTTGTTGTGTATGCGAATAGCCGTCCAGTTGTCTGAATAGATCTGTCTTATATCAGAAGGGACGTCGCGTAAAATGCAATTCTCAGCGGCCAAACGCGATCTCTTATTAGGTACTTGTTTGCCGGTCATTGGGCGTGTGTAAGAATTTAAAGACGAGGGGTTTCCGGGACTGCAGCTGATGAAGGTCCCTTTGTTGAAGATGAAGAAGAGGGAGCTCCTGCTGATTGTGTCTGCGGATAGTGTTGAGATGATGTGGAGGGAATTGTTGACGAGGGTCCCGTTGTTGAAAATGATGTGAAGTACGCTCCTGATGATGATGATGATGGATTCCGCATAGTGACAGAGGAGTGTTGTTGCTGTATATGGACCCGTAAGCTATCAGCTCGAGTAAAGGTTTTATCACAGATCTCACATCGACACGGATTCATGGAGTGCGCGGCTTCAATGTGCCTTAATAGATTATCACGACGTTTGAAATTCTTCCCACAGAGAGCACATACCAGGTTAGTTAAAGGTAACGTTGATGCTTCAATGCGAGTAATTGAGACGGGTCGGTGCTCATTCTCTGTATGGCGTTTAAGATTAGAAACTAGGGTGAATTCTTCACCACACAGAGAACACTTATGCCTTTGCCTCCCATGCACACTTACAAAATGTCGGGTGAGATTACGTGCCCGGGTGAAAACGCGCTCGCATTCCGAGCACGCCTGTCAGTGGTATGTCAGGTACGCTACGGGTACGATTCAGGTGGATGCGCGGACTTTTTATATAGGAAAATACTCCGATCGATTCAGGTGGATGCGCTGACTTTTATATAGCAATATTTTAGCTCGATAATGGCGGTGTTGTTGTATTGTGTGTTGTAGCAAGTCGGTGCGGGTGGTATTGACTTTGGTTGGTGGGGGTGTCGACTCGTGTGTTGTAGCTGGTGGGTGTGGGTTAGTAGATAGGTTGTATTGTGCTGGTATTGTGTAGTTTCTTCATACTATATATATATATATATATATATATATATATATATATATATATATATATTTATATATATATATATATATATATATATATATATATATATATATATATATATATATATATACACATATATACAACAGACATAAAAATCGATAAAATCCGGCACTCTTGAGATAAAGACGAAAATATAAAAAATCGATAAATTCGCTTAGTATGAGTTGTATAGAGGAAGCTGGCTAATGAGCATGGTGTGGTGTTGATTTTTGAGTGCGCGAGTATTGGTTTTGGTTGGCGGGGGTGATGACGCCTGGGTGTGTGTTTGGGTGTAGTGCCGGAGTCTTCTTCTTCGATCCTTAGCCACCGACCATCAAAGCAGTCAGTGGCCATCACGCCTAGTGGCGTCTTGTAGGGCAACAACAAATTGATTCCACTTTGCTCGGTCGGTGGCCATCCTTCGTACAGTGCCCCAACTCTGGTTCATTCTTTGCATCTCAGCCTCCACAGTCCTCCGCCAAGTTGTTTTTGGTCTGCCTCTCTTTCGCTTTCCTTCAGTGGTCCAAAGCATAGCTTTTCTTGTGATGGCATCGGGGTCTCTTCTGAGGACATGACCAACCCAGCTCCAGCGTCTGCCAGCTATGATGGTATGCATGTCCTCTTGCTTGCTACGAGTAAGCAGATCTTGGTTGGTGATGGTATTCGGCCAAAAGATTCGGTGAATTTTTCTTAGGCATGTTGTGTGAAAAGAGAACAATTTTGACATTTCCTTCTCTGTGACTCTCCAGCATTCCGCACCATAGAGAAGCACAGAAAGCACGCAACTCTGGTATAATCTTAATTTTGTGCTTGTGCTGTATTGGGAGGACTTCCAGATGTTATTAAGCTAAAGAAGGCTGTTCTTGCCTTATTCATTCTGATGTTGATGTCTTTGCCTGCCCCACCGTCTGGTGTTACTATGCTTCCTAGGTATGTGAAGGTATCTGTCTGTACCAGTTGCTGATTCCTTACTGATATGGGCTCAGGGTTGCTCACATTGAGCGTCATGACCTCAGACTTCTTTAAATTGATGTTCAAGCCCACCTGCTGGCTAAATTTATTAAGTCTATCCGTTTTTTCCTGGATGTGTTGATGTGAATGTGCCAGCAGTGCAATGTCATCTGTATATTCCAGATCTTCCAATGTAGAAAATGTAGTCCATCTTATTCCTCTTGGACTGCCCTCTGTTGTCTGGCGCATCACCCAGTCTATGACTGTTAAAAATAGAGTGGTTGATAAGGGGCATCCCTGTCGTACTCCTGTCTTCACCTCGAAGGTTAGGTTGCTCTGCCCAACACTACACGTAAAGTTGGCATAGAGGCTTTTTATGATTGACACTATGCAGCTTGGAATTCCATAAGCCCTCAGTATTTTCCATAAACTGTTCCTATGTATGCTGTCAAAAGCCTTTTCAAAATCAACAAAATTTATGTAAAGCTGTCTTTGCCATTCTGAGCACTGCTCTATAAGGTTCCTGAGAGTGAATATATGGTCTACACATCTTCTGTTCTTTCTAAATCCTGCTTGTTCTTTCCTCAGTTTGTAGTCTACTGCCTTTGAAATTCTCTGTATAATTATCCTGCCTAGTATTTTGCTGGGAACTGAGAGAAGAGTGATTCCTCTCCAATTATTAGTGCCGGAGTAAGACAATATATAAGCGGTGTAGTTTCGGTGGAATTGCTTTTGGTTTGTCTGGTGTTTTGTGTGTAGGTATTTTAAGTAAATGACTAAGCAGTGTGTTGTTTCTTTATACAACATATATATATATAATAATAATAATAATAGCCCCTTCAGTCATAACTGACTATGGGAATGCGCCCCTGAGGTGACAGCCCTCAGCTGCTTATTTTCCTGGTGCTCCTTTCGACGTTTTCTCCTCACCTCTGCTTCCTGTGTGAGCCTCTCTTCGCCCAATCTGAGGCGGTGCCGTAAATAGCATCGCCACTTAGTGCGATCGGCAGCTTCATCCTCCCATGTTGCTGGATCCATGTCCAGTGCCCTCATATCTCTCTTGCACACATCTTTGAACCTCAGCTGTGGTCGCCCAACTGTTCTCTTGCCATCTGCTAATTGTCCGTAGAAGATATCTTTTGGGATGCGACCATCTTCCATGCGGCGAACATGGCCAAGCCAGCGAAGTCTGCGCTGTCTAAGAAGCGTATACATACTTTGAAGGCCAGCACGTGACAACACGTCGACATTTGTCACTTTATCTTTCCACGAGATGCCGAGGATGCGGCGTAGACACCGCAAATGGAAGGTATTGAGCCTTCTCTCTTGCTTAGCATAGGTCGTCCAGGTCTCACTGCCATATAGGAGTGTGCTGGTGACGCAGGCATTATATACCGCAGCTTTGGTCTTCATTGTGAGTTTAGAGTTTCCCCAAACACGCGATGTGAGGCGGGCAAAGGTAGCTGCAGCTTTGCCAATGCGGCTGTCGATTTCTGCATCCAGTGAGAGTTTGTCATTGATGGTAGACCCTAAGTATGTGAAGTGGTGCACCACTGCCAATTCATAGTTATCGATAGTGATAACTGGTGCAGCACCCACATCCTGACTCAGCACATTCGTTTTCTTTAGACTTATTGTGAGGCCAAAGTCCTTGCATGCTTTGGTGAAGCGATTCATCAAGCTCTGAAGCTCCTGTTGGCTTTGAGTGACGACTGCAGCATCATCAGCGAACAACAAGTCTCTTATAGTGACCCTTCTGATTTTTGTTTTTGCCTTCAGCCTTGAAAGATTAAACAGACGGCCATCTGACCTAGTGTGAAGGCATATTCCTTCAGTTGCATCTCTGAATGCATGTTTCAAGAGTAAGGCAAAGAAGATTCCGAAGAGGGTCGGAGCCAGAACACAGCCTTGTTTAACGCCACTTCGTATATCAAAGGGCTGTGACGTGCTTCCAGCATATTGGACTGTTCCCTTCATGCCGTCATGGAATGACTTTATCATTTCCAGCAATTTAGAAGGGCAGCCTATTTTCAGGAGGATTTTAAAGAGTCCATCCCTACTAACCAGGTCGAATGCTTTTGTGAGGTCTATAAAGGCGATATATAATGGTCTTTTCTGCTCTCTTGATTTTTCCTGAAGCTGGCGGAGAGAGAAGATCATGTCTGTTGTTGATCTGCCAGCTCGGAATCCACACTGTGACTCTGGATATATGCGCTCAGCTAACTTGTGTAGTCGCATTAAGATGACTTTGGCAAAAACCTTACCAACAATACTAAGAAGAGAGATGCCTCTGTAGTTATTGCAATCACTTCTGTCTCCTTTATTTTTATACAGTGTTACAATCTTGGCATCTCGCATGTCTTGAGGAATAGTTGTCTCTTCCCAGCACTGGCTCAGCATCCTATGCAGGGGATGTAATAGCGTGCTCTTACAGCATTTGATTAAATCAGGAGGAGTCCCATCACTGCCTGGTGCTTTGCCAGAGGCCAAGCTATCAATGGCCTTGCTGAGTTCCTCTAATGTTGGTTCGGCATCCAGCTCCTCCATAGTTGGCAGACTGTTGACACCATCAAGGGCTGCAGGCGTAACGGTATTGTCTCTAGCGTAAAGCTCAGAGTAGTGCTCGACCAACCTCTCCATCTGCTTACCCTTATCGGTTAGCTTCTCTCCGCTGATGGTTTTTAGCGGTGCCGTCTTACCTTTATGGGGGCCTAGTGCTTTCTTTATACCGTCATACATTTGTCTAATGTTGCCTGTTTGCGCTGCGATCTGGATGCTCTCACTGAGCTGGAGCCAATAGTCATTTGCACAGCATCGAGCAGTTTGTTCAACTTTGCTTCTCGTAGCCCTCAGGATCTGTAGGGTTCTGGCACTCGGTGAACGTTTGTATTCATTCATAGCACTGCGCTTAGCTTCAATGACAGGTGCCATCACATCTGATGAAGCATCAAACCAGTCATTTGACTTTGCTGTTTTCTTACCAAAGGTGGCAAGTGCAGTACTTTGAATGGTGTTCCGTAGATGCTCCCAGTTCTCTGTAATAGTATCACCATGCTGAGGGCTACTGAGCACTTTCTCGAAGGTCGCAGTGAATTGAGCGATCATGAAAGGGTCTGATATCTTGCTGGTATCAATGCGTGGTTTCCCTTCATGTCTGACACGATAGAGTTTTCTTGGTTGTGCTCTGATTTTGCAGCAAACCAAGGAGTGATCTGTATCACAGTCTGCACTATGGTACGAGCGCGTGGAGAGCACAGACCTGAGGAGTGGCCTTCTGACGAGAATCAGGTCAAGTTGGTGCCAGTGCTTGGATCGTGGGTGTCTCCATGACACCTTATGCTGGGGTTTTGTCTGAAAGTAGGTGTTGGTCACGCAGAGGTCATGGTGGACGCACAACTCTAAGAGCCGTTGTCCATTTTCATTCATCTTGCCAATACCAAACCTGCCCAGACATGAAGGCCATGAAACATTATCGGCACCCACTCTAGCGTTAAAGTCACCAAGGAGAACAAGCTGTTCTTGCCTAGGTATGCTTTTGATAATTGCTGTTAGATTCTCGTAGAACTCATCTTTAGCTTCTGAGGCAGAGTACAGAGTAGGAGCATACACACTGACAAGGGTGATGGGACCTGTGCTAGTTTGCAGGCGGAGCGTTAACAGGCGTTCTGATCCATTCTCGCCTGGTTCAACCATTTTAGTTAGCGATTTTTTGACCGCAAAACCTACTCCGTGTTCTCTAGCTTTATTAAGATCTTTCCCTTGCCAATAAAATGTGTAGTCCTTCTCGCTCACCGTTCCAGAGCCCGCCAGGCGCGTTTCCTGAAGTGCAGCTATATCCACCTGAAGTCGTTTAAGCTCATCATTAATTATGGCTGTCTTCCTTACATCGTTTACATCCTGTAGGTTTTCGGATAGTCCAGTCAACATAGTCCGGACGTTCCAGCATCCCAATCTGAGAGTTTGCTTATTTCTATTTTTTCGATAATTGCTTGGTGCAAAATTTTCTGTCCACAGTTCGGGTTTGACCCTAATCCCCATGCACTCAATGGGGAAAGCAGACAGTGTCGGGACAACACCTTATTGACTGGGGGCTGCCCAGCTTGAAGCGGGCGGCAGCTGTCCAGTGAGATCCTAGAACCTCTCCCACTGTCGGAAGTATCCCCTGGCGCCATGCCCTACGCCAATTGGGCAAAATGCTTATAACCGGTAACTGCTACTTCCCGTGTTTTGCCGACACCTATAGGGTGAAGCTGGAGTGTCCTCTCCAGGGCGCGAGCTTGGGCACAGTTATATGGAGATCAAGCTGTTGCCCATGCAGCATGTTCCCCCTCTCCACACAGCCGGTAGATCCAAAGGAACGGCAGTAGCCGATACAGTTTGGTACAGCCATGTTGCAGGAGTTGCCAGAATAATGTCGAATCGACATTAGACTGCCTTAGGGACTCCGACTCCGGATTTATCCTCAGGGTTTACTCCCGAAGCCAATTCCATAAATGGATATTCCCGCAAGGCAGCGGTGGTTTGAATTCAGAGTTCCTTCTCTTAGATAAGCTACCAACCAAGGATCACGAGCCCTATCTGCCCGAAGCTGCTGGTTTTAAGGCGCCAGTCGCTCGCCTTTGCCCCTTCTCCCGTCAGTGGAAACAGTTCCGCCGGGCTCAAATTGAGCCACACGTGAAGGCCGGGAGCTGGACTTGGTTGTCAGAGGCTGTTTGAGGCGCGTGCCATAGAAGTATTTTATCTGTAGTGAGAGCTTATCCTCACTACAACTCCCGGCAATAACAACCTTTGGAACTATATATATAGTTTTTCCGCCGGGCTATATAATATATATATTATATATATAAATATCACCCGCATATATATATATATATATATATATATATATATATATATATATATTGTATGAAGAAACAACACACTACTAGCACAATACAACCTATCTACTAACCCACCAGCTGCAACACACGAGTCGACACCCCCACCAACCAAAGTCAATACCACCCCCACCGACCAGCTACATCACACAATACAACAACACCGCCATTATCGAGCTAATATATTGCTATATAAAAGTCAGCGCATCCACCTGAATCGATCGGAGTATTTTCCTCTATAAAAAGTCCGCGCATCCACCTGAATCATACCCGTAGCGTACCTGACATATTACTCCTGTCTTCGTCTCTCGGGTTGTTTGTTGGTAGCCATCTGTGAAATAGAACATAAAATAGATTAAAATAAGAATTTTAATCAACAGGCACACGCATAAACACCCACTGTACTGTTATATAATAAGCCCCGCCCTGAGCGCTATGGCTCACATACAGACAGACGCAAACCAACTCGCTTTGTCTATAATTCGTGGTTCTAATAATAGCATTTACACAAGACGAAAACTGGTACATGTCATATCGATCAGACAAGGGACCCCAAGACGCAGCAATAGAGAACGCAGTCAGCGACTCATAGCTTGACTGCCTGCGTCAGGACCAGCGAACCAGAGCTGGTCAAGACCGCACTCCACCTCCACGTGGTGGTCCTGGAAACAGTCTGCAGCAGTGCAGTCTGGCTGAGCGAGTGTGGATCGAAATGGGAAGGCAAACCCGGTCCTAAAAAATGCCGTGCAGAAGTCGGATGTGTCAACCGAAAGGTGCAGATATCACAGCTTAGGCGTAAACAGACACAACGCAACCACCGTCCTTTTCAGGACGAACGAAGAAGAAGAAGATATCGATCAGACATGACGCCTTATTCTCCACAATATGTGAGAAACTCAAGGGAGATAATGTTTTTGAACTTTTTAAACTAATTGTCGACGAATTGTTTTCGGATGGAGTTATTAATTGGGGAAGGTTAGTTGTCCTATATACCCTCGCGGTTCGAATAGCCAAAAAGCTAAACGAAACCTTAATTAATTCTGATGTGGATGTACAGGAAAGTGAAGAAAAATTCGCGATGGATGTCGCGAATATATTGATGACAAACTGGGACCTTAGCTTTCTCAAAACGGGGATTGGGCAACACTTGTCGAAATTTTTCAGAACCAAGACGGAGTCGAAGACGGCTAGCTATTTTAACACAGCTGCTAACCAGCTCCAGCGTCTGCCAGCTATGATGGTGTGCATGTCCTCTTGCTTGCTACGAGTAAGCAGATCTTGGTTAGTGATGGTATTCGGCCAAAAGATTCGGTGAATTTTTCTTAGGCATGTTGTGTGAAAGGAGGACAATTTCGACATTTCCTTCTCTGTAACTCTCCAGCATTCCGCACCATAGAGAAGCACAGAAAGCACACAGCTCTGATATAATCTTAATTTTGTGCTTGTGCTGTATTGGGAGGACTTCCAGATGTTGTTTAAGCTAAAGAAGGCTGTTCTTGCCTTATTCATTCTGATGTTGATGTCTTTGCCTGCCCCGCCGTCTGGTGTTGCTATGCTTCCTAGGTATGTGAAGATATCTGTCTGTACCAATTGCTGATTCCTTACTGATATGGGCTCAGGGTTGCTCACATTGAGCGTCATGACCTCAGACTTCTTTAAATTGATATTCAAGCCCACCTGCTGGCTAAACTTGTTAAGTCTATCCGTTTTTTCCTGGATGTGTTGATGTGAATGTGCTAGTAGTGCAATGTCATCTGCATATTCCAGATCTTCCAGTGTAGAAAATGTTGTCCATCTTATTCCTCTTGGACTGCCCTCTGTTGTCTGGCGCATCACCCAGTCTATGACTGTTAAAAATAGAGTGGTTGACAAGGGGCATCCCTGTCGTACTCCTGTCTTCACCTCAAAGGTTAGGTTGCTCTGCCCAACACTACACGTAAAGTTGGCATAGAGGCTTTTTATGATTGACACTATGCATCTTTCTCGCGCCAGTAACTCGAGGTTATTATTCACGTATCTAAGGTCGCGCCACTTAGGTAAAAAATTACGAATCGATGTATCTCCGGTGTTTAAAATAATTTGAGATACTTCAAAATAGAAAAATGGAACTAGGCTAATTACAGTTATGTTCGCTTTTTCATGTACGAATCCGGAAATTACGCTAATAGCAGATTATTTGTCGGGGTCTCAGGTGGGTGTGAAAACAGAAATTAGTTAATTGCCTATCATTTTAAGAATGAAATACGCTGGGCTATCGAACCGTAAAAGTTGAAAAAAAGGGGGGATAATGACATACATTTTCACAAAAAAACTAGGTCGCGCTATTTCAAATAGAACTGTGAACTATAATTATGATTTAGTTAAAATATAATTACTTGTCCCCAAAAAATAGATATTTTGTTTGTCCGTTCGTCACACTGCTGTATATAAAAATATATACTTGTATGTATATTCAGAACTTAACTGGGTAACACTTCATTGTAAGTTTTAAAAAATGGCCAGTAATATTGTATACGAGATGGGTGATATTTTACTTGCATTAAATCAAAGCTCCCACCTTTATATTAGAGCAACTGATATCTTTAAAAATCAAAATGGGATTAAACCAAGCCGCAGAGTACGACTCGTAGAATATTTAGCAGATATTTGTCGTGTTTATGAATTGCAAAAATTAACGTTTCACTTGAGTGTGGATATTTTAGCTAGATATTATAAAGGTAGAAACAGACCAAATACAAACCAAAGACTTAGAAATCATAGGATTAGCTTGCGTCTGGGTAGCGAGTAAATATGTGGAAACTCGTCATCTAGCAATGACACAACTGTTACACAAGTAGTAGGGAATGCGCAACTTAGGTATCATTCTGCAGGTGGAGCGTGACTTTTATATAACAAAAAACTCGATCGATTTCTGCAGGTGGAGCTTTTGCAGGTGGAGCGCTGTGGCGGGGCGTGACTTTTTATATAGCAAAATACTCGATCGATTTCAGGGGGTGGCGTTCTCACGCGGCGCATGACTTTTTATATAAGGAAGATGTGGCGGTGCACTGTGGTGGGGCGTGACTTTTTATATAGCGCTGTATTTTAGGCGGGGGACTTCCTCTGACGATCAGACGCATGACTTGTTATATAGCAATAAATTTAGTATACAATGTTGGACTTAGGAATCATCCGGCAGGTGGAGCGTGACTTTTATATAACAAAAAACTCGATCGATTTCTGCAGGTGGAGCGCTTGCAGGTGGAGCGCTGGTGGAGTGCATGACTTTTATATAGCAAAAAAATGGCGGCGTGCTGGTGGAGCGCATGACTTTTATATAAGGGAAATGTGGTGGGGCAAGATGGCGGACTTGATATAACAAGAAGAGGGGTATATGGCGCAAGATAGCGGGGTGACTTTTTATATAAGGAAATACTCAGTGTGCAGGTGGAGCATCAGGTGTTGGTACATGACTTTTTATATAAGGAAATACTCAGTGTGCAGGTGGATCATCAGGCGGAGGGTGATGACTTTTTATATAAGGAAAATGTGCAGGTGGAGCATCAGGCGGAGGGTGATGACTTTTTATATAAGGAAATAATCAGTGTGCAGGTGGAGCATCAGGCGGACGGTGATGACATTTTATATAAGGAAAATGTGCAGGTGGAGCATCAGGCGGAGCGTGATGACTTTTTATATAAGAAAATACTCATTGCGCAGGTGGAGCATCAGGCGGATGGTGATGACTTTTTATATAAGGAAATACTCAGTGTGCAGGTGGAGCATCAGGCGGAGGGTGATGACTTTTTATATAAGGAAAATGTGCAGGTGGAGCATCAGGCGGAGGGTGATGACTTTTTATATAAGGAAAATGTGCAGGTGGAGCATCAGGCGGATGGTGATGACTTTTTATATAAGAAAATACTCATTGTGCAGGTGGAGCATCAGGCGGAGGGTGATGACATTTTATATAAGAAAATACTCATTGTGCAGGTGGAGCATCAGGCGGAGGGTGATGACTTTTTATATAAGGAAATACTCAGTGTGCAGGTGGAGCATCAGGCGGAGGGTGATGACTTTTTATATAACGAAATACTCAGTGTGCAGGTGGAGCATCAGGCGGAGGGTGATGACTTTTTATATAAGGAAATACTCAGTGTGCAGGTGGAGCATCAGGTGGACGGTGATGACTATTTTATATAGTAATATGTGTTTATTGAGATAACAAGAAGACGTTATTTATAGATATATATTTAGATAACAAGAAGGAAAATGTGGAGGCGCGTTGCAGGTGCAAGATGGCGGGATGACTTTTATAAAAGGAAAAGGTGGCGGAGCGCTAGCGGAGCTCAGGAGCAGATGACTTTTTATATAGTAATATATTAGTGTTTATTTTTAGATAACAAGAAGACGTTATTTATAGACATATATTAATTCTGCAGGAGTGAGGCAGGGGTAAGATGGCGGGATGACTTTTTATATAAGGAAAATGTGCAGGCGCGGTGCAGGAGGAGCATGATTTTTATATAGTAATATATTAGTGTTTATTTTTAGATAATAGGAAGACGTTATTTATAGATAACAAGAAGAGGATATATTTAGACTTGAGATAACAAGAAGACTTTGAGATAATAGGAAGACGATATATTCTGGAGGTGGGATGGAGGTGCGCTGCAGGCGCAAGATGGCGGGATGACTTTTTATATAAGGAAAATGTGGCGGAGCGCTAGCGGAGCACAGGAGAAGTGGATGACTTTTTTTATATAGTAATATGTGTTTATTGAGATAACAAGAAGACGATAATAGGAAGAGGATAATAGTTAGACTTTGAGATTTTTAGATAACAAGAAGGCGCGTGACTTTTATATAACACTATATTAGTTCGCTAATAGTGTGTTGTGGTCGAGTGGAGGTTTTTTGTGGTGGGGGTGACGAGGCATGGGTGTAATGTACCAGGTGGGGTTAGGTTAGGGGTGATATTTTTGTGTGATGTGGTATGGTTTTGGAGGTGGAAGAGAGATATTTTAGATGTTGAGGGGAGATGTGGTGACGTTGTCAGGATGCATCTGTGTACATTTTTGGGGTGTAGCAGGCGAGTGGACCAGCATTGAGAGGTGGGAGTGAAGAGGCGTCGGTGACGAGGTACGGGTGTAATGTAGCAGGTGGGGTTAGGTTAGGGGGGATATTTTTGTGTGATGTGGTATGGTTTTGGAGGTGGAAGAGAGATATTTTAGATGTTGAGGGGAGATGTGGTGACGTTGTCAGGATGCATCTGTGTACATTTTTGGGGTGTAGCAGGCGAGTGGACCAGCATTGAGAGGTGGGAGTGAAGAGACGTCGGTGACGAGGTACGGGTGTAATGTAGCAGTTGGGGTTAGGTTAGGGCGGATTTTTGTGTGTTGTGGAATTGTTTTGTTATGTGTGTTGGTGTGTTTGTTTATACAGTCTACAACTGCGTGACTTTTATATAACGAAAATGTGTTGGAGGAACGTGGAGGAGGAGAGGTCTTGGTATATAGTAATATATAAGTTCATTAATGGCGGGCGTGTTGTGTGATGATTATTTTACAAACAGTTATACATACATATTACAGATAGGTAGACAATATTACAACAGTTAGAAGCTATTTAGTTATACATATATAGAAATATAAAAGAGAAAACACTAGATACATTTTATATATTTATTGACAAAGTTAGTTGATCTATGGGTGACGTATAACTTACTTACTTACTTAGTCGTTCCCCTTCTACCGTGAGGTGTAGAGGTTTGGAAGAGAGAGCGCCAGACTATCCTATCGGCTGTGTTCCTCCTGGCCTGGTTCCATTCTAGTCCTGGATCCTTCAAAGATTGTCTAATGTTGTCCTCCCAGCGGACTCTGGGTCGTCCTCGGGGTCTGGATCCTTGGCTCTTTGTTTCCCATGCTTGTCGTGGTATCCGATCTTCTCCCATTCTGCAGACATGGCTAAACCATCTTAATTGGGACTGTTCTACTTGGGTCTGCAGGGGGTAGGATTTAAGGCCTTGACGTATCGTCTGGTTGCGTACCATGTCTCTTCTTGTTACTTCAACCACCTTCCTCAGATACCTCATTTCTGAGGTTTGGATCTGGCTTTTATGGGTTGTAGTCATTGCCCATGACTCGCATCCGTATGTCAAGACTGGGACATAGGTGGAGCGGTATACAGCCATCTTCGTTTTCTTACCAACCTCTCTCTTGCTGAGGAATCCTCGATTTATGGCCTGAAAAAGTCTCCCAGCTGCTGCTTTTCGAGTGGCCAACTCTTCTTTGATGCCTCCCTTTCGGTCTATAATAGCTCTGAGGTATTTAAAGTGGTCGACCTGCTCCAGGACCTGTTCTCCCAGCTTAATCTGATGTTTTCTTTCTTCTCTTGATATCACCATGGATTTTGTTTTAGAGCTGCTTATGACCATCCCTCTCTTCTCCAGCTCTTCCTTCCAGACTTGCAGGTTGGATTGGAGATGTGCCTCTGATTTAGCAATCAGGGCAACATCATCAGCAAATGCCAGCTCCGAAATATAGACCTGTCTCATCTTCCAGTACCCCACTGAATACTTTCTTGTTCTCTCCTTACATGCCTTGATGACATCATCCACAAGGAGTATGAAGAGGTAAGGTGATAGGATATCACCTTGTCTTACACCAGTGGTGGTCCTGAACTCTTCCGACTTATGGTTTGTTGTCCTCACATAATTTCTGCAAGACTTGTAGAAGCTCTGTATAGCATGAATCAGAGGTGCTGGAATATTCTTCCTTGCCAAACAGTCCCAAAGTTTGCTCCAGGGGACCCTGTCAAACGCCTTTTCCAGATCTATGAAACAAAGATGGATCTCACTCTTATACTCAAGGGCCTTTTCACTCAGCTGTCTGAGTGTGAAGATTAGGTCTTGAGTACTTCGGTTTGCTCGGAATCCGCACTGGACCTCATCCAATTGTGGCTCAGCTAGGCGTCGGAGTCTCTGCTCTAGGATTCTAGAGTAGATTTTACCAGGGACACTGAGAAGGGATATGCCTCTATGGTTTCCACACTGTCGATTATCACCCTTTTTGAAAATTGGTGTTATGATGGCAATCTCCCAATCCTTTGGTATGGTCTTGTTGTACCACGCTGCCTGTAAAAACCCTTAAGAGTAATAGGCCACCTGATGCTCCCATGAACTTAACCATTTCTGGTGTTATACCATCATGCCCTGCTGCTTTGCCCATCTTGATTTTCTCCAGTTCTGCCTTCAGTTCTTCCATCTTTATGTCATCTTCACCATCATTGGTTTTCTCTTCTGTGCTAGTGTTTATCATTTCTGATGCTTCACCATGCTCACCATCCAGGAGTTCTGAGAAATAGTCTTTCCATCTTCCCATTACTTCCATCGGGGCAGTAAGCAATTTGCCTTGCTTGTCCTTTATAAATTTGAGAGGGCATTGTTTTTCCTTCCTCATTTTCTTTAGGGTCTTATAGAACAATTTTAACCAGCATAGGGGCGGCCTCCTTAAACATTCCAGAGTTTCTCTGGTGCCCAGTTAAAACTGGGTCTGCTCTGCGGGGTTGTGTGCGGTGCATCACTTATACCTTGTGTATATCATCAATGACAAACTCTCTCTGGCCACCGAAATTGCTAGTTTCATTAACAAAGCTGCAGCTACCTTTGCCTGCCTCACATCACGCTTTTGGAGAAACTACAAACTTGCAACGATGACCAAAGCTGCAATATATAACGCCTGTATCATCAGTTTACTTCTATATGGGAGTGAGACCTGAACAATCTATGTTAAGCACGAAAGAAGGTTCAATACCTTCCATCTACCGTTTCTGCGCCACCTCCTCGGCATTTCGTTTTCCTCGCGAGCGCAGACCATCGATCGAGTTTAACAACGCGTGGTAAAAAGCACGTGCGTGTTGGTTTTTCTTAAAATGGTTGAAACTGGCCTCGACATTGTCTCGATTGTAACCTGTAACACTAAGGAATATGTAGTTGGCGTCATATTTTAGTCTGGTTATGACATATATCCGAATTTTTATATTTTCCTCTTTAACTCAAGTATTCTTTTAAAAGAGAGCATTAACTATATACTTCTATCAAACACTGCACTCCCACTTCTCGACGAGATCAGCCTTTGTTACACGTGCGAAAAAACTTTGGTAAGTCATATCTAAAAAGTTTTCTACCAAAACCAGTGGTCACATTTCTATCACCTCGCGGGTACATTTCTATTTATTTAATGTACTATATTTCCATGGTCGCCTCCTGTTTGGTACGAATGGGAGACTATATAAAACATATCACCAGATGCCGCACTTGTAAAATAAAAAAATAAAAAAAGTGAACCTTCACACTAGGTCAGATGGCCGTCTGTTTAATCTTTCAAGGCTGAAGGGATATTCCTTCAGTTGCATCTCTGAATGCATGTTTCAAGAGTAAGGCAAAGAAGATTCCGAAGAGGGTCGGAGCCAGAACACAGCCTTGTTTAACGCCACTTCGTATATCAAAGGGCTGTGACGTGCTTCCAGCATATTGGACTGTTCCCTTCATGTCGTCATGGAATGACTTTATCCTTTCCAGCATTTTAGAAGGGCAGCCTATTTTCAGGAGGATTTTAAAGAGTCCATAAATTTTCTACCAAATCCAGTGGTCACATTTCTATCATCTCGAGGGCATATTTCTTTCAACTCGAGGGCATATTTCTATCTCATCGAGGGCATATTTCTTTCAACTCGAGGGCATATTTCTATCTCATCGAGGGCATATTTCTAGCATCTCACATACATATTTCTATCACCTTGAGGGCATATTTCTATCATTTCGAGGGCATATTTTCTATCATTTCACATACATATTTCTATCACATCACGGGTATATTTCTATAACATCGCGGGTATATTTCTACCATCTCACAGGCATATTTCTATTTATTTAATGAACTATATTTCCATGGTCGCCTCCTGTTTGGTACGATTGGGAGACAATATAAAACCTATCACCATATGCCGCATTTGTAAAATAAAAAATAAAAATAAAAAATAAAAAAAAGTGAAAACCTTAAGTAGCGGATTCGAACCCATGAACGAAGGAATGTTTCTACTATTGTTCGATTGTGTTTTGCCCTAGTGACGTGAACAGAAATTTACACGCGCTGTTTTGTGGGGCCATCGATCTGGTTCCAAAACAAGGGAGGGTACAACCTCGTGCGTGTTGTGTTTTCAATTAGTTTTTTTATTTTATATTTTCCTCTTTATTCTATAGCGCTTAGGCAAAGGAGGATTCACTCAAGAGTGTTTATAAAAAGACCTTTTTCTCAAGTCAAGTAGTAACATAGTTGTCTGAAGGTTTTGGAAAAATCAAATTTGTTACAAAACATGTAAACGATAAAATAAAAAAAATCACAATTCCTTCCAATAAAAACGATAAAGTTACTTCTAAACCAGCTTGCTGATTGTAACCAGACTATGACACATCCACATAGATAACAAAGTTCTGGTGAGACCACTTTTGCGTAGTGTACCTATACCTAATGAAACACACAAAAATCTCCTGTTATTGCTTACGAATACACAATTTTATAGAAATAATGCCTTAACAAAACTATTTAAAACCTTACAGATAACCGATAGTGAAAGACTATGTCAAACCAAGAGCCAGCCCGTCGAGTATCGATTAGTCTTCTGGGTATGTAACCATCTGTTACCACGAGTCGTGTCTGAAAGCGTTTCATAACCTAGATTAAAGCCGCTCGTACACAATCGATTAGCTTTTTCAATTAAGCAAGTTGTTGTTAGCGAGCAAACAAGGCCTCCTACGTATCAAGCAACCTATAAGGTGCTTTAGACTAGTGTTTTAGCTTGACATTTTGTCTTCTTTTAAAAGAATTATATATTTATTACACTTAAAGAATCTTTGTTATCTATGCTGCCTAAAATATGGTATGTATAAATATCGTGTGAATACATATTAATATCTGTCTAAACACCCGCCTGCTAGAACCCAACACACACACACACCCACCCACCCACCCATACCCACACACAGACACATAACCACGCACGTGAGTGCCCACAGACACACACTAAATATATGTATATATATATATATAACTATATAGTCTAACTAAATATATGTATAATATTTATTTGTATAAACATCAATACACCACAATCTACACACCCCCCCCCCCCCCCACATTATTGAGCTTATATATTACTATATAAAAAGTCATGCGTCGGCTGCAAAAATCCGCCCTAACCTACACCCTACTATACATCGTCACCTGCGCCTTGATTTTGTTGAAGCACTATGTTCCACGGGGAGCTAAAGGGTATTGATGGCGATACGATGAAAAACACTAATTATCAAAAATATACTTCTGGATACTCAAACGTGTGGTTCAGATAACATTTAAAGCGACAAATTCATAAACTGACGACTTGTTGAATGAAATGAAGCAATGTGGGTCACATGTTAGCACGTAAAATGCTAAGTGTTATAGATACTCTTAATTATTGTGAATTTATAAAGATCAGTATGCAGGGTTTTTTGTTTCAACAGCGATGTTGTAAAACGGGGGTCGCTATTTTTTGTTAATTAGCTTGATCCCGCTGTACTGATGCGATGTGTATTATCTGCGAGTGTGTTTTCATTACAAATCAATAACTAAAACTAAAAATTGAGTAAAAAGATTATTTAGACTCCAGTTTGCAATAGAAAGTACGGCAGACATCTGAAAGTACGATGAAAACAACTGCAAATATGCTCAAGACATAAGTGCGTTCGAGACATCAGAAAGAGCACCGAAGACAAATGAAGGTACGTAAGAGACAACTGAAAGTGCGATGAAGACAATTAAAAGTACAAGGAAGACAACTGAAATTACAATGAAAACAATTAAAAGAACATTTACAACTGAAAGTGCGTTGAAGACAGCTGAAAATACTCCGGAAAAAAAAAACACTGACGGCAAACGAAAGCACTCCGAAGACATCATAAAGTACGTTAAAGATAAGAACATGTGAGATTAAAACCAGATATCTAACTTTCCTTGGATAAGCTGTATCACAGTGAAAACTAGAAGAGACAGTAATAACAAGTTGAACTAATGGACAGGGAGATACAAAATCCTCCATCTACAAATACGAACAATACGCAACGCCCTGTCTTACTTTTACATCAAGAGACAGCTCCATCCGACAACGTCACCACATCACCCCTCAACATCTAAACTCTCTGTATACAGCTACCTACAGACACACACACAGATACCTACAGGTATATGCACCAACACATAAACTACCTGGCCGACAAGCTCTTCCACTCTGTACAACAACCAAGAAACCATACAACACACAATACAACACACCTCTCCCGATTAATTACGCGCTTAGTCAGACCCTGGCTAACAAACCCCAAGCCTGTTTTTTTCCTTCATAGACAATGGCGTGATAACGACAGACACTCACTTTGTTGAAGATGGTTTCACGAAAAAGACGTGACAGACTCGCCAAGTAATCCGAACCGCCTGGGTTCTGAGGGCTCCTAGTGGTATACGAAAAAGAAGTGCGGTTATACGTCACCCATAGATCAACTAACTTTGCCAATAAATATATAAAATGTATCTAGTGTTTTCTCTTTTAATTATTCTATATATGTATAACTAAATAGCGTCTAACTGTTGTAATATTGTCTACCTATCTGTAATATGTACGTATAACTGTTTGTAAAATAATCATCACACAACACGCCCGCCATTAATGAACTTATATATTACTATATACCAAGACCTCTCCTCCTCCACGTTCCTCCAACACATTTTCGTTATATAAAAGTCACGCGGTTGTAGACTGTATAAACAAACACACCAACACACATAACAAAACAATTCCACAACACACAAAAATCCGCCCTAACCTAACCCCACCTGCTACATTACACCCGTACCTCGTCACCGACGTCTCTTCACTCCCACATCTCAATGCTGGTCCACTCGCCTGCTACACCCCAAAAATGTACACAGATGCATCCTGACAACGTCACCACATCTCCCCTCAACATCTAAAATATCTCTATTCCACCTCCAAAATCATACCACATCACACAAAAATATCCCCCCTAACCTAACCCCACCTGCTACATTACACCCGTACCTCGTCACCGACGCCTCTTCACTCCCACCTCTCAATGCTGGTCCACTCGCCTGCTACACCCCAAAAATGTACACAGATGCATCCTGACAACGTCACCACATCTCCCCTCAACATCTAAAATATCTCTCTTCCACCTCCAAAACCATACCACATCACACAAAAATATCACCCCTAACCTAACCCCACCTGGTACATTACACCCATGCCTCGTCACCCCCACCACAAAAAACCTCCACTCGACCACAACACACTATTAGCGAACTAATATAGTGCTATATAAAAGTCACGCGCCACCACAAAGCGCCACCACATTTCCCTTATATAAAAAGTCACCCCGCCATCTTACCCCTGCGTCACTCCTGCAGAATTAATATATGTCTATAAATAACGTCTTCTTGTTATCTAAAAATCTCAAAGTCTAACTATTATCCTCTTCCTATTATCGTCTTGTTGTTATCTCAATAAACACATATTACTATATAAAAAAAAGTCATCCACTTCTCCTGAGCTCCGCTAGCGCTCCGCCACATTTTCCTTGTATAAAAAGTCATCCCGCCATCTTGCGCCTGCAGCGCACCTCCATCCCACCTCCAGAATATATCGTCTTCCTATTATCTCAAAGTCTTCTTGTTATCTCAAGTCTAAATATATCCTCTTCTTGTTATCTATAAATAACGTCTTCCTATTATCTAAAAATAAACACTAATATATTACTATATAAAAATCATGCTCCTCCTGCACCGCGCCTGCACATTTTCTTTATATAAAAAGTCATCCCGCCATCTTACCCCTGCCTCACTCCTGCAGAATTAATATATGTCTATAAATAACGTCTTCTTGTTATCTAAAATTAACACTAATATATTACTATATAAAAAGTCATCTGCTCCTGAGCTCCGCTAGCGCTCCGCCACCTTTTCCTTATATAAAGGTCATCCCGCCATCTTGCACCTGCAACGCGCCTCCACATTTTCCTTCTTGTTATCTAAATATATATCTATAAATAACGTCTTCTTGTTATCTCAATAAACACCTATTACTATATAAAAAAAGGTAGGTTCAACCAAGCTGGACTGGTCTGTGAGGGTAGGGGTCAGACAAAAGCTGGTACCCTGGTCCTCCAGGTTGGGGGTTTTAGCATAGGGCTGACACTCCTGTCTATGTAAAAAAAATAATGAAGTTACGGAAACAACATCAAATGAACAAACTTTGCTGCGGGATGGACATTCGGAGTCTGTGGCTCGTATGACTGTCAGTGGTGAAAGCCGAAAGGAAGCCACTGACATGAAAACGGATGTCCTGACCGCAAAACAGGATACAAGAATAGGATTTTGGAATGTCAGGACAATGTACGAGACAGGTAAACTAAGACAGGTCACGGCAGAAATGAGAAAATATAGGTTACACATCCTGGGGATAAGCGAGAGCAGATGGACAGGGGCAGGAAAAGTTAAAACAGCAACAGGAGAAACAGTACTTTACTCTGGAAGAGAGGATGGACAGCACAGTGAAGGCGTAGCCATTATTCTACAGAAAGGGATAGAAAGGACATTACTGGAATGGAAACCCATCAACAACAGACTGATACGATTGAGATTGAGAGGGAGATTCACCAACACTACAATAATACAATGCTACGCACCAACGAATGATAGCGATGAGGAGGTCAAGGATGAATTTTATCAACAACTGCAGAAAGAAATGGAGGACACACCTAGATATGATCTTGTTATAGTAATGGGAGACCTCAATGCGAAAGTTGGTACACACAATACATATAATGAAAGAACAATGGGGAAATGCGGCAGCGGAATAGCAAACGAAAATGGGGATAAGCTAATAAGTTTCTGTAGCATTAACAACCTGGTCATTGGAGGAACACTTTTCCCACATAAGGAAATTCACAAGTTAACATGAGAATCACCAAATGGTCGGGACAGAAACCAGATAGACCACATCATGGTTAACGGTAGATGGAGACATGCATTACAAGATGTGAAGGTAAGAAGAGGTGCAGATGTGGCAAGCGATCACCATTTAGTAGTAGCAAAACTGAAAGTGAAACTAAGAAGGTCTGAACCAACTGTAACTACACAGAAAAGGTTTGACATCAGCAAATTGAAGGACCCCCTTACCAGAAAAGCTTTTGCGGCCGACATTAAGAAACGATATCAATTTGCCAAAAGCCAGGAAAAGACATTGACTGATGATATAGACCAGAATTTCAACACCATTTCAACAATATATAAGGAAAGTAGCAAATCATGCTTAGGATTCCAGGAAAGGAAGAAGCAAGACTGGATAACACCAGAAACACTAAACACCATAAAGATGAGAAAGGAAATGAAAAGAAAGAAAACAGAAGCGAAGTCCCCCAGGTTAAAGCAACTATATAGCGAACAGTACAGTCAACTGGACAGGGAAGTTAAACGCCAAACCCGAGCCAACAAAAGGAATTTCCTAGACGATCTTGCAAAACAGGCAGAAGAGGCAGCACTGAGAAATGAACAAAGCACAGTATACAAAATAACTAAATTCATCAGCGGAAAACAAGGTGCAAACAATATTACATTAGTAAGAGATAAGCAAGGAAATCTCATCAAGACAGCAGAGGGACAGGAAACAAGATGGGCAGAGCACTTCAGAGAAACTCTGAACAAGGAAATACCAGAGACACAATTGAATGTTCCTGAGGCTGAAAACGATCTAGATGTAAATACAGACATTCCACGAAAAGAAGAAATCATCACAGCAATCAAAGGGTTAAAGAACGGTAAAGCTCCGGGCCATGATAACTTAAATGCAGAGCTATTTAAGACAGACCCTGAGCTAGCAGCAGAACTATTAGAACCACTATTTGCACAAGTGTGGAAAACGGGGACAACACCATCAGAGTGGAACAAAGGAATAATTGTCAAATTGCCCAAGAAGGGAGATCTTTCAGACTGCAATAATTGGAGAGGAATCACTCTTCTCTCAGTTCCCAGCAAAATACTAGGCAGGATAATTATACAGAGAATTTCAAAGGCAGTAGACTACAAACTGAGGAAAGAACAAACAGGATTTAGAAAGAACAGAAGATGTGTAAACCATATATTCACTCTCAGGAACATTATAGAGCAGTGCTCAGAATGGCAAAGACAGCTTTACATAAATTTTGTTGATTTTGAAAAGGCTTTTGACAGCATACATAGGGACAGTTTATGGAAAATACTGAGGGCTTATGGAATTCCAAGCTGCATAGTGTCAATCATAAAAAGCCTCTATGCCAACTTTACGTGTAGTGTTGGGCAGAGCAACCTAACCTTCGAGGTGAAGACAGGAGTACGACATGGATGCCCCTTATCAACCACTCTATTTTTAACAGTCATAGACTGGGTGATGCGCCAGACAACAGAGGGCAGTCCAAAAGGAATAAGATGGACTACATTTTCTACATTGGAAGATCTGGAATATGCAGATGACATTGCACTGCTGGCACATTCACATCAACACATCCAGGAAAAAAACGGATAGACTTAATAAATTTAGCCAGCAGGTGGGCTTGAACATCAATTTAAAGAAGTCTGAGGTCATGACGCTCAATGTGAGCAACCCTGAGCCCATATCAGTAAGGAATCAGCAACTGGTACAGACAGATACCTTCACATACCTAGGAAGCATAGTAACACCAGACGGTGGGGCAGGCAAAGACATCAACATCAGAATGAATAAGGCAAGAACAGCCTTCTTTAGCCTAAATAACATCTGGAAGTCCTCCCAATACAGCACAAGCACAAAATTAAGATTATACCAGAGTTGCGTACTTTCTGTGCTTCTCTATGGTGCGGAATGCTGGAGAGTCACAGAGAAGGAAATGTCAAAACTGTCCTCTTTTCACACAACATGCCTAAGAAAAATTCACCGAATCTTTTGGCCGAATACCATCACCAACCAAGATCTGCTTACTCGTAGCAAGCAAGAGGACATGCACACCATCATAGCTGGCAGACGCTGGAGCTGGGTTGGTCATGTCCTCAGAAGAGACCCCGATGCCATCACAAGAACAGCTATGCTTTGGACCCCTGAAGGAAAGCGAAAGAGAGGCAGACCAAAAACAACTTGGCGGAGGACTGTGGAGGCTGAGATGCAAAGAATGAACCAGAGTTGGGGCACTGTACGAAGGATGGCCACCGACCGAGCAAAGTGGAATCAATTTGTTGTTGCCCTACAAGACGCCACTAGGCGTGATGGCCACTGACTGCTTTGACGGTCGGTGGTTAAGGATCGAAGAAGAAGAAGAAGACTATATAAAAAAGTCATCACCGTCCGCCTGATGCTCCACCTGCACACTGAGTATTTCCTTATATAAAAAAGTCATCACCCTCCGCCTGATGCTCCACCTGCACACTGAGTATCGATCGAGTTTTTTGTTATATAAAAGTCACGCTCCACCTGCAGAATGATTCCTAATTCCAACATTGTATACTAAATTTATTGCTATATAACAAGTCATACCAACGGGCTGATCACCCGTTTGCCAGTCACTTCGATTACGGAAACAACAGCAAATGGACTGATTTGCCGTTGCCCTAAAGACGCCAATAGGCGTGATGGGAAACAATGGCAAAGAAAACCTATCTGCTGTTGCCCTAAGACGCCACTAGGCGTAATGGCCACTGACTGCTTTGACGGTCAGTGGCTAAGGACGGAAGAAGAAGAAGAAGATAACAAGTCATGCGTCTGATCGTCAGAAGCAGTCCCCCGCCTAAAATACAGCGCTATATAAAAAGTCACGCCCCACCACAGTGCACCGCCACATCTTCCTTATATAAAAAGTCATGCGCCGCGTGAGAACGCCACCACCTGAAATCGATTGAGTATTTTGCTATATAAAAAGTCACGCCCCGCCACAGCGCTCCACCTGCAAGCGCTCCACCTGCAGAAATCGATCGAGTTTTTTGGTGAATTCCGTATATCCATACAAAAAATCTTAGACAAGGAAAAAAAAAAAAAACGCTTAAGACCATAGACTTTAAGCTGAATACACCAACAGTCATAACTTTTCTGGTCTTTTACACAGAATTAGCGAGCAAAAGACAGCAGTTTACACAACAATCAGAACTTCAAGACCTTACCTCTAGACTGGAGAAAGTAACAAGAACGTATGGGATGGAAATTAATATAGAAAAAAGCAAGATATTGGTGAATAGCCACAAGAAACATGTTCCGACCAACATTACGTTAAATGGGCAAACGGTAGAAGAAGTTAACACTTTTAAATATCTGGGGTCCACTATATGTAATGATGGAAGATCAAGTAAAGAAATCAAGACAAGACTTGAAATGGCCTCATCTGCCATGACAAGGCTGAATGTGATCTGGAAAAGTAACATCAGTTTTCCTGTGAAGATCAAATTATACAAATCACTTGTATTATCTATTCTCTTGTATGGGTGTGAGGGCTGGACATTCACTGCATATACGGAGCGAAGGATTCAGGCTTTCGAGTATAAATGTTATAGAAGAATTTTGCGCATTTGCTATAAAGAGCACAAAACAAATGTCTATGTTAGAGAGAAAATAAACGCCTATGCAGTCCACCAAGAACCACTTTTGTCAGTAGTGAAACGTCGAAAGCTTGCCTGGTTTGGGCATGTAACTCGTCATGACTCCCTTTCGAAAACGATCTCCAGGGAACAGTCGAAGGTAAACGGAGAAGAGGAAGGCAAAGAAAATCCTGGGCTGATAACATCAAAGAATGGGCAGGACACGGTTTTTCCACACTTGTACGCATTGCTGAGAATAGAGAGCAGTGGAGGACCATGTCTGCTGATGCTTCCACCATGGCACCCCTACGATCCATGACGGGTTACGGGTTGAGATGAGATGATGATGATGATGGGACAGAAGTGCCAAGTCATCTGCAAAATCTAGATCATCAAGATGTTTAGTCAGATTCCAATGGATTCCATTTCTGTAGTGTAATGCCGATGTTTTCATAACCCAATCTATTGCTAGTAAGAAAAGAAGTGGAGACAAGAGGCATCCCTGTCGTACTCCCGTTCTAATCTTAAACGGTTCTGTAAGTTGTCCTTCATGGAGACAAGAGGCATCCCTGTCGTACTCCCGTTCTAATCTTAAACTGTTCTGTAAGTTGTCCTTCATGGAGACAAGAGGCATCCCTGTCGTACTCCCGTTCTAATCTTATACGGTTCTGTAAGTTGTCCTTACAATAATATCTGCAATTTTTTAAGCATACCTTACAAAGACTCAATACGTGCACCCTTCGCATGCGCACGGTGGGTATTTCAAGTGAAACGTTCGCAGTTGAGTAGCAACCGGTAATTGTTTCATGTCTCTCCACACACTGGTCAAGTAGGTGAAAAAAAAAAGAAATAGGTACATTCTTTTTTGGTACGCTTAAAAACTTGAAGAGATTATCTTACTTTTGTGATAGAAAGCATCCTCGTACCACATCATGGAGCGGATAATAAATTTTTTGAAAAGGGTACAATATTTTATGGACACCCTGTGTGTGTGTGAAAAACAACTCACCGACAACCATGGTGATCACGTGCAATTTGGTTTGCTGACCATAAATTCACATTTTTAATCTGTATTTTCAAACTTTCGTACAACCAAACAGGTGAAGTAATCGTGCTGATTGACATTCCACGTGCAATGGCGACTTTTCTTGAACAGAGTTCACTCTTAATTTGTTTTACGATCAGCAGACTTAGGGTAGTTTCATCACTTGCAAAAACCATGCCACCGAGAAGAAGTCTTGACACCTTACAAAGAATGAGGGCTATAGCGTAGGTTGAAAGTGGTTTATCTGTCCGTGAGGTTGCTAGACGGCTTGCAGTGTCACACTCTACTATCCAAAGAATTTTGGAGAGATTTCAGGCCACAGGAAGTGTGGAGGATCGCCACCGGCCAGGTCGCCCTAGATGCACCAATAGACATGATGACCGGTACCTCTTGTTTTCAGCCCTGCGCCATCGAACAGTGACTTGTTCCACTCTAAGATGTCAGCTGAGACAAACTGTAAACGTTAATGTCAGTCAAAGCACCATTCGCAGACGTTTACATGAATTTGGACTGGCTGCTCGACGTCCTGCAGTCAGAATCCCTCTTACTCCTGCTCATCGCAGAGCCCGTGTTGCTTGGTGTCGCGAGCACATCCGATGGACAAGGCAACAATGTAGTCAAGTTCTCTTCACTGATGAATCTCGCTTCACTGTGTCATTCAATGATGGCAGGATTCGAGTTTGGAGACGACCAGGAGAGCGATTTACTGATGACACAATTCGAGAGGTGGATCGTTATGGTAGGGGTTCTGTTATGGTCTGGGGAGGCTTCTACAGACACGGCAGGACCCCACTCTACATCATCTAAGGCAACTTGACCTGACCAAGATACCAGAATGAAATCTTGAGACCAATTGTTCAGCCTACTCTGGAGGCCATAGGTGGTAATGCCATCCTCCAAGATAAGAGGCTCGACCCCATCGAGCTCGTGTGGTGAATGAGTTTGTTCAGCAACATGGGATCATCAGGATGGCGTGGCCAGCTCATTCACCTGACCTTTCTCCGATTGAGCACCTCTGGGATGTCCTTGGTCGAAGATTGTCAACAAATCACCCCCTGCCAATGGATGTTGCACAGCTGACTGCGTTTCTGCTTCAGGAATGGCAAGCTGTTCCTCAGGATACTCTTCGGACCCTTGTGGACTCGATGCGTCTACGCTGTCTTGAATGCCTTGCTGCAAACGGTGGTCATACCCGATTTTGAAATGTTTATTTGTCCAATATCTATTGTGTGACTTTTGAAAAGGTGGGTGACACACTTCACAGCTTCATTGCGTTTTAATGTGTGTTTCCATTTCTTTACGTGACATGTCAATTTGGTATTCAATAAATGCCGTTTTGACTGATACCAATTACGTTTATATCAGATTTGTTTTATGGTTTCAACCAAGGTTTTTCAAAGTGGCCCTTGACTTTTGACGAGTAGTATATATATATATATATATATATATATATATATATATATATATATATATATATATATATATATATATATATATATATATACATATATATATAAATATAAATATATATATATATATAAATATATATATAAATATATATATATATATATAAATATATATATATACAGTAGAACTCCATTTATCCGAACCCCAATTATCCGAACATCCAATTATCCGAACACTTTTTCCAGAAAAAAAAAAAAAATCAGATGCCACAGTCACGTTAGACTAAAATTCTGAATCTTTTGATGCGGCAAACTTCAAATGTGTGCGAACAATTTGTAGAGAATGGGATGGCTAATGGTCGGTCGCTTACGTACAGGAAGTCAGTTAGATCATAAAGTCAGTTAATATCTGGTTTAAAAATACAGTGTACGTGTGCGTTCTAGGTAGAACACTGGCTAAACAGACAGTTCAACTTAAAATAATTGTGTCTGCTACTACAGCAGAATAATTTTGGCGTACAAGTATTTCTCTGTGCGATATGGCATCTTCCAGTAGGCCTAAAGCATATAAAAGGAACCGCAATGTTTTGTCAATTGAAACGAAAACAGAATTTATCAAGAGACTAGGACAAGGTGAAACTGTGTCTTCACTTGCGAGGATTTTCAATGTTGGGAAAGCTACCGTCTCTGACATTAAAAGTAACAAGGATAAAATTATGAGTTTTGCATCGAAATTTGATAGTGAAAATGGGTCGAAGAAACGTAAAACCATGAGAAATGCGAAAGATGTGAAATTGGAAGAGGCTTTGTATATATGGTTTGTGCAAAGAAGAAGCAAAGGGGAACCTATCTCTGGTTCTCTGTTGTGTGAAAAGGCACTTCAGTTCAACAATCAACTTGACGGTCCTCCTGACTTTAAGGCTAGCCAGGAATGGTTAAGAAACTTTAAATCTCGTCATGGCATACGAGAATTGGAGATTCAAGGGGAATCTTTATCTAGCGATGCAACTGCCGCTAAAAATTTTATAGAAACATTCTTGGCTTTTTTGGAAGAAGAAGGTTATTCACTCGAGGATGTGTATAATGCCGATGAGACTGGCTTATACTGGAAATCATTGCCTCAAAAATCACTTGCATCTCAGCGCGAAGCAGCTGCCCCTGGGTTTAAAAAGTGCAAAGAGAGAGTAACAATTTTGGTAGCCGCGAATGCCAGTGGAAGTCATCGTTTACCGGTGCTAATGATCGGCAAAGCCAAAAAACCACGTTGTTTAAAGAATGTGACATGTCTCCCATTGTGTTACAAAGCACAGAAGAGTGCTTGGATGAATAGTGAAATATTTCTTGATTGGTATACAAATCAGTTCATCCCAAATGTGAAGAGGTTGGGAGAACAAGAAAAGAAAACTGGAAAAGTAATTCTTCTACTGGACAATGCACCATCTCATCCAGAGACGGATACATTGAATGCAGTTGATGCAAATTTTAAAGTAATTTTTCTGCCTCCCAATGTAACAGCACTGATTCAACCAATGGATCAGGGTGTTATAGCAAAGCTTAAAAAGATGTACAAGAAGGAAGTCCTGCGTCGTTTATTGTTGGCTGAAGATGAAGAAAGTGTGGTGGCGTTTTCCAAAAAGCTTAATCTCAAAGACTGCTGCTATATGTTAGCTGATGCTTGGACCACCCTGTCACAAGATAATCTCAACAAGGCTTGGAGTAGATTGCTTGGGAAAAAAGGAGGAAATGAAACTACTGCAGTGGACACAAATGATGATTGTATAAATGAAGTTGTGGAACTGTTTCAAGCAATGCCCGGATTTTCGGACTGTGACAAAGATGATGCACACATGTGGCTAGAAGATGATAATGATTCTGGTTTTCAGTTTTTGAATGACGAAGAAATTTTGTCTTTTGTGCAAGAAGAAAACCAAATACATGTAGTGACCGATGATGAAGACACCTCAGAAGTACATGATGTACTTGTAGATTATGAAGAAAAACCAAAACGTCGACCAAGTCCTGAAGAGGCCTTTATAGCACTAGAAACTGCGATGGCTTGGTACGAGCAAGAAGATGACAGCTGTCCTACACAGCTTCTGCTGTTGAAGAGAATTCGGGACTTAGCAGCCAAAAGGAGACTATCCAGTTTGGTGCAAAAGAGGATTCCTCATTATTTTAAATAGTGGGCTACATCTGTGCAAGTACATATATACGTAAGTTGCGCCTGGTTTTGAATCGTTTGTAATGTTATTTTGAAAACATTTCTCTTTCTTAACAAAAATAATTAATACAAGAAGTACATGCACTGCAGTGTAATAAAAGATTTTGGTGATACAATGATCTAATACAGTGTGGGTATTATTATTACAGTACAAGTAAATATGTTTTATAGTGTATTTTCCTTGTGATGGTTAATTATTTTTAGAAATATGTGTACATGTACTCGATACATTATGTAATCCAATTATCCGAACATTTGATTATCCGAACGATGCTCGGTCCCATGGGGTTCGGATAAATGGAGTTCTACTGTATATATATATATACACCTGACCTTTCTCCGATTGAGCACCCCTGGGATGTCCTTGGTCGAAGATTGTCAACAAATCACCCCCTGCCAATGGATGTTGCACGCGTACTGGTAAACATTTATATATATATATATATATATATATATATATATATATATATATATATATATATATATATATATATATATATATATATATATATATATATATATATATATATATATATATATATATATATATATATACAATATTCTGTCTCATACGTTTGCTTTCATACATGTAATAACTGAATCAACTATGTTTGTTTAGTTTTAAAATAACGTGTAATAAATTTAATAGTGAATTAGTCTTTAACAAGTTAAATAAATATGAAAAGATTGGTGAAATTTTAGATGAAAGCGTCTTCATGGAGACTTAATAGAGGAGTGATAAAAGTCTGTTTTGTTGAAGCCTTTTTTTTACAAGAACTTAACTCTAGGTGAGTCATGTCGCCGTGGTTTTCGTCACTTCCTTTTAGTGATGAGTGCACTTCTCCATATAACTTGTCCAATGTAGGCGGTCAGTGTTGATGCTCTTCTCTCATACTATCGGCGTAGTAACGTTAGTTCTTCAAACCGACTGATAGCTTGTAACCACGAACTTTTTTGAAAAAATAGAAAGGACAAATACCTCTGCTAAGTACACTGAGTTGTAATGGCGGTTCCAGGGGGTTGTCATTGGCGGTGCTGCACTGTTCATTCATTTAAAATACTATACATAACACTCACAAATTGTGACCACCATGTAAAATATCAACCCAGACACAAATGTGTCTAACTTATTTAAAAGTGAAGTCCATTTTTCTGTCTTTCTTTGTTACAAAAACTTCAATAACTCTGTCATTGAAATCACTGCAGGAATCAATCATTTTACTCTCGATGCTTAGCATGGCTAATGCTGAAAGGCGGTTTTCAGATATGGTGCTCCGTAGGAAAGTTTTTATTCTTTTCAGTGTAGAAAAACATCTCTCTGGTTCTACTGACGTCATAGGGGTTGTGAGTATGATTTTCACAAGACAATTTACTTCAGCAAGAGAATTTTGTAGTCCACTTTTAAAAATTATTTCATGAATTTTGAAAGGCCCAAAAAAGTGATGAAACTCTTCCATTTCATAAAGTACGGATAGCTCGGTCCGAAATCTCTCTTTATTCAGCATCGGGTATGCCGCTACAGTTTCATCAAGTTCTCTTGACGGGAATTCTCGACTGTAAAGAGGAAATTGTTCTGAAACCAATAATCTCGCTGCGGAAAGATGACCAGTAAACGCAAATCGTTCCGTTGCTTGAAAGCAAATTGTATCACATACTTCCTTAACAAGACTGTTTAGATCAATATTCTTTTTACGTTTTCTAGAATCTGTTGTTTGTTCTGAATCGTGGAAGTTAACAGAGATGTCAATGTTATTTCTGATACCTGAAATCACACGATGAAAATCCTGCACTGCTGAATAAACTATCAAAGAATTAGCATTGCGGCTTTGAAGTGTATCATACAAAACATCAACATGTGGCATGATACGGTGGAAGAAGGAAAGCCAAAACAAGAAATCGGTATCATTCAACACATGGAGAAATCCAGTCGCGCTGCCTGGACTGTTGCACAAATTACCTGACTCGCGCAACTCGCCAAAACATTCTTTCATTTCATCTTTGTTTTCATAGACTGTGGAAACAGTCCTGGAGTTAAAATTCTACCTAGTGTTACATGTTGACGGAATTCTTTTATACTTTTTCTGCAGAACCGAGAGTCGTTGTGGTGATCTTGAAAAAAATGCAGGTATTCCTGACAATGTGTGAAAGAAAATACGCACTTCTGAATTATGTGATACAGCTTTTTGCATTATTAGATTTAGCTGGTATGCGTAACAGTGAATAAAATGAGCATGTTGGTATTTTTGTTTAATTATAGTTTGTACTCCACCTTTCGCTCCACTCATTACAGTGGCACCGTCATAGGTTTGAGCTATTAGCTTGGTATAGCCATCTTTCAGAATAAAAAACAGTTGTAGTAAAACGTATTCTGACAGACCTTGAGCATTCTGTGAAATAGGGTTGTTAAATCCCCAAAATCTTTCGTGCACCTGACCCTCGTGCTCATTACGAAAAACAAGAACTTGTTGTGTCGTTGCTGCAAAATCTGTTGTGTCGTCCGTCATAACAGCAAGGAATTTTGCTTTGCTTATGTCGCTAGCAATTTGAGCTCTGCACACTTCTAGGATACATTGTAGAAGCTCGTTTTGAATTGTTTTTGAATGTCCTTTGAAAACAGTGGCAGTTTCAAAATGAGTTCGCAATGTATCATCCAGTTTAGAAGCAAAGTCTAGTAATCCTCAAAAGACGCCCTGATTAGCAGACTCCAAACTTTTATCATGACCACGCAGTGGAAGTTCAAATTTCCCACAAAACTTTATGCAGTCAATTATTTTTGAAAGAATGTTTCTGTTTCTTTTCACCTCTTCACTGTGTTTATTAATATTTAATTTGTATGCCTCGCTTAACTGTGAAGAAATATCCACTGTCCCCAACATCCCCAATGCTACAACGTATCTAACGTGGACTGTGCTATTTTCGTGTTTCTGAAGCTTGCTATGCAAATGTATCAGATCCGTTACGCCTATCTTTGTCCATGTAGTATCACCGTTGAAAAGTAAACAAGGAATACAAAATAATGCATTCTTTACATTACAGCCACACAACCAGTCATGATGTTCATAAATTTCTCTGTTTTTACACGGCATTTTTCGGCAAACGACAATTGCGAAAAAACAATTTCTTGTAAATATGTAACAGTTACTTCACTCATTTCTATAATAATTCAGCACACAAGAAAATATCAGCATTAAATTAATCTCAAAACAATGCAATTGACCAACGTTTTGCGGTATTGTGGTGAACGCGCACGTAAACAGTCGCTTGATAGAGATAATTTCCACTAAAGCTGTGTTCCGTTGCAGCACTAGTTAAATAAATTCAACCCAATCGCAGCTGGCCTCTTGCTGTGTGTATAACAAGCATTCGCTTATAAGAGGTCAAGGTCACTTGAACTGTCATCGTTTGCAGCACTTGCCACAATACGGTGTTGGATAATTTTTTGTTTGTTTTGTATTTAACCCTTCCGGTGTAACCTCAATTTTTTATATTTTTTGGTCTGTCCGGATTATGTATTATAATGTAGTAGAGACAGTATGCAGTCCTTTTTTTTACAGGGGGTGCTGCAGCTCAACAGCTCATTAAAGAAAGCCGCCCCTGCTGAGTTGGAAGCTTAACTGGCGCATCCTCTCGCTGTCCACCCACCAATGTTAATCTCTCAGAAGAATTAAATTCTTGAGTACACAGCGTAGTTCAAAGAAGATGATTAAAATTCACCAGAACTCTTCTAGGTATTAAACTGGGAAAATGTGTCTGGACAGCCCGAATAGTGATTTGTGCCTGAACTAACATTAACAAGTTACATATATCTCACAACATGATACTACACACTTCAGGCACATGTGATGTAATCATCACTCATTACTGCTCCATTCAGAGTCTGGGGTCACCTCTGATGTCGGTTTTCCGCACGACTAGCAAGAAACAATCACAAGCGCTTGCTGTAATGGTTCATGAATATACTATTTTCATATGTTGAGGTTGCCAGCCTCATATATAACCACTAAGAAAGAAAAACACGTCAAAGTCACATTTGTAAAATAAATGTTACACTTACCCCAAACATTTGGGAATCTACAATCTCCTCGCACAGGTTAGAATGGAAACGAGGAATTTAGGTTATGTGCTCTCGAATCACTTGTACTTCCCGGCAAACTTGCCAATGAGAACCAAAGCATATTCCGGCTCTCAAAGCAAACCAATGGTGTGCTCTTTAGCACTATATGGGTTGGGGTGTTTAAATTCATAATCTCCCCCGTGTGTTTTAACATATTACATTTAATATTCCAACGCGTGACCACTTTATAATAAGACGTAATATTTCCGCCAACTCACAAACAAATCTGTGAACTCATTTCCTGCCCAGATGCTTTCCTGCCAATATTGACTAGCGAGACAGATTATCTGTGATAATTACCCAGGGATGGGCGTAGCGAAATTCATTATCTCATTATCACCTGTGATGGTGCGTCCGCCCGACTGTTGTCTCTGACAGACAATGCGTTATGTTATTCATTCTCGTACGAGACCATATTGTCAAACGAGGACCATCTCCTATCAAAGGTGGCCGGCGACTCTGAGAGATAAACGTATTACCGCTGGCCGGTGAAAATGACTGGGTATTGTTACGATAGTACCACAGTAGTAGTAGGGAATGTACCAAACGGTTAGTATTCTGCAGGTGGGGCGTGACTTTTATATAACAAAAAACTCGATCGATTTCTGCAGGTGGAGCGCTTGCAGGTGGAGCGCTGTGGCGGGGCATGACTTTTTATATAGCAAAATACTCGATCGATTTCAGGTGGTGGCGTTCTCACGCGGCGCATGACTTTTTATATAGGAAAATACTCCGATGACTTTTTATATAGTAATATATTAGTGTTTATTTTTAGATAACAAGAAGATGTTATTTATAGACATATATTAACTCTGCAGGAGTGATGCAGGGGCAAGATGGCGGGATGACTTTTTATATAAGGAAAATGTGCAGGCGCGGTGCAGGAGGAGCATGACTTTTATATAGTAATATATTAGTGTTTTTTAGATAACAAGAAGGCGTTATTTATAGACATATATTAATTCTGCAGGAGTGATGCAGGGGCAAGATGGCGGGATGACTTTTTATATAAGGAATTGAGGAGGAGGGTAGGCGGAGCAGGGTGACTTTTTATATAGTAATATATTAGTGTTTATTTTTAGATAACAAGAAGACGTTATTTATAGACATATATTAATTCTGCAGGAGTGATGCAGGGGCAAGATGGCGGGATGACTTTTAAAATAAGGAATTGAGGAGGAGGGTAGGAGGAGGCGGATGACTTTTTATATAGTAATATATTAGTGTTTATTTTTAGATAACAAGAAGACGTTATTTATAGACATATATTAATTCTGCAGGAGTGATGCAGGGGCAAGATGGCGGGATGACTTTTTATATAAGGAATTGAGGAGGAGGGTAGGAGGAGGCGGATGACTTTTTATATAGTAATATATTAGTGTTTATTTTTAGATAACAAGAAGACGTTCTTTATAGACATATATTAATTCTGCAGGAGTGATGCAGGGGCAAGATGGCGGGATGACTTTTTATATAAGGAATTGAGGAGGAGGGTAGCAGGAGGGAGATGACTTTTTATATAGTAATATATTAGTGTTTTTTTAGATAACAAGAAGGCGTTATTTATAGACATATATTAATTCTGCAGGAGTGATGCAGGGGCAAGATGGCGGGATGACTTTTTATATAAGGAATTGAGGAGGAGGGTAGGAGGAGGCGGATGACTTTTTATATAGTAATATATTAGGGTTTATTTTTAGATAACAAGAAGACGTTCTTTATAGACATATATTAATTCTGCAGGAGTGATGCAGGGGCAAGATGGTGGGATGACTTTTTATATAAGGAATTGAGGAGGAGGGTAGGAGGAGGCGGATGACTTTTTATATAGTAATATATTAGTGTTTTTTTTTAGATAACAAGAACAGGTTATTTATAGATATATATTTAGATAACAAGAAGGAAAATGTAGAGGGGCGTGGCAGGCGTAAGATGGCGGGATGACTTTTATATAAGGAAAATCTGGAGGTGCGCCGCAGGTGTTGAAATTTCAGGAGGTGCACAAGAGGGCGGGGTGATTTTTATATTATGAAAATGTGTCGGAGCGCCAGCGGAGCTCAGACTCAAGATGGTGGGGTGACTTTTTTATATAATAATATATTAGTGTTTATTTTTAGGTAACAAGAAGACGTTATTTATAGACTTGAGATAACAAGAAGCGGGTATATTTAGACTTGAGACATGACTTTTATATAAGGAAAAGTCTGCACGTGCGCTGCAGGGGGGAAGATGGCGGGATGACTTTTTATATAGTAATATATTCGTGTTTATTTTTAGGTAACAAGAAGACGTTATTTATAGACTTGAGATAACAAGAAGAGGCTATATTTAGACTTGAGACATGACTTTTATATAACCGCAATCAGGAGGCGCGCTGCAGGGGCAAGATGGCGGGATGACTTTTTATATAAGGAATTGAGGAGGAGGGTAGGAGGAGGCGGATGACTTTTTATATAGTAATATGTGTTGTTTTAGATAACAAGAGGACGTTATTTATAGACATATATTAATTCTGCAGGAGTGATGCAGGAGCAGGATGGCGGGATGACTTTTTATATAAGGAAAATGTGGCGGAGGGTAGGCGGAGTAGGGTGACTGTTTATATAGTAATATATTAGTGTTTATTTTTAGATAACAAGAAGAGGTTATTTATAGATATATATTTAGATAACAAGAAGGAAAATGTAGAGGAGCGTGGCAGGCGTAAGATGGCGGGATGACTTTTATATAAGGAAAATCTGGAGGTGCGCCACAGGTGTTGAAATTTCAGGAGGTGCACAAGAGGGCGGGGTGATTTTTATATAAGGAAAATGTGGCGGAGCGCCAGCGAGCTCAGACTCAAGATGGTGGGGTGACTTTTTTTATATAGTAATATATTAGTGTTTATTTTTAGGTAACAAGAAGACGTTATTTATAGACTTGAGATAACAAGAAGCGGGTATATTTAGACTTGAGACATGACTTTTATATAAGGAAAAGTCTGCACGTGCGCTGCAGGGGGGAAGATGGCGGGATGACTTTTTATATAGTAATATATTCGTGTTTATTTTTAGGTAACAAGAAGACGTTATTTATAGATTTGAGATAACAAGAAGACGCTATATTTAGACTTGAGACATGACTTTTATATAACCGCAATCAGGAGGCGCGCTGCAGGGGCAAGATAACAGGATGACTTTTTATATATTAGTGTTGTTTAGGTAACAAGAAGACGTTATTTATAGACTCGAGATAACAAGAAGAGGATATATTTAGACTTGAGATAACAAGAAGACTTTTAGACGATTGCGCAGGCCCAAGATGGCGGGATGACTTTTTTATATAAGGAAAATGTGCAGGCGTGCTGTAGGAGGAGCATGGGTTTTTATATAGTAATATATTAGTGTTTATTTTTAGATATCAAGAAGACGTTATTTATAGACATATATTAATTCGACAGGGGCGATGCACGCGCAAGATGGCGGTGTGGTGGTGGGGTATGTGTTGTTATATATTAGTGTTGTTGTATGTGTTGTTTTAGATAACAAAAAGCCGTTATATTGAGATAACAAGAAGCCTTTTAGCCAATAGGAAGACTTTGAGATAACAAGAAGACGATATATTTAGACATACGAACAGTTATATATAGGTAACAAAAAGAATTTTAGTTAATACATTTTATTTTGTCAAATAACAATATTGGTAAGCTTCGTATTTTTTCAATTGATATTGTACAATTGGTAAATAATACAGTGATATGGACAATTTTTATATTGGAAAGATGTATGTTCAAAATATACATGTGAAGCGGGGTTTTGTTTGTGGTGCGATAACGGTGGTTTAGGTTACTAAGGGGTTTTTGAAGGGAGTGGAGGTTTTGTGTTTTCTTTTGTAGTGGTGTGTGTGAGGTCGGGAGGCTTTTTTGTGTGTGATGTATTGCACCGGTAGCGTGTTTGGTTGTAGGTATCTTAATTGTGTGGTGTAGTTTGTGGGGCTGTCGAATCGTGGGGTGTGTTGGGGTATGGGTTTTTGTGTGCCGGTATTTTAATTGTTGTACATACAATATGTATAGATCGGAGTGAAGTGTTAGAGACCTGTACTTGTTCTACCATCGAACTTGCGTCCTGGTAGTGTGTGTTGTTTATTTTACATATAGACAGGTATACATATACACGATGTTACAGCCGTTATACGCTAAATAGTCATATATACATAGGTGAATAATAGGAAGACTTTGAGATTTTTAGATAACAAGAAGACGATAATAGGGAGACGATATATTTAGACTTTGAGATAATAGGAAGACGATGTATTTAGATATATTTAGTTATACATATATTTAGACTGATTTTTTAAATGTATGTTACAACAGGTAGAGGATATTGGCGGTATCTGTGGCTACGTAAGCTGGTACCTCGTGTAAAGTCTTTCCGACAGAGCTCACAAGAAAAACGAGGCATAGAGTGCACGGTTTTTACAATGACTTATGAACGTGTTGGCGTGGGGGGGGGGGGGGGAACCCGATAGCAAAAATACACACACCTGTCTATTGATCTCTTCCTTTGTCTATGAAACCAGCCTTGTTTGCGCGCTAACAACTTGCTTAATCGAAAAACTAAGCGATAAGAAATATTTAATTTACTCGGTCATACATTTTTTTTCCTAAGATACATTTTAGCTGTCGCTATCAGGAAATCTTATACTAACCGTTTCGCCTCTTAAATTTACAAGCTTATTTTTTGTGAGAGAGTGAAGTGTTAGAGACTTACCTATACTACGTCTACCATGAAGAGGTGGCGTGATGTGTTAGAGACATGATTATACCAGGCTCGGCAGTGAGAGGTGAACGCGACGTGTTAGAGACTTGACTATTTGAATGTGCGGGCTGGGTATTGGTTTTGTCTGGTGGGAGGTGATGACGTCTGTGTGTGTGTGTATGTGTGCGCGCGTGCGGATGGTATTGCTTTTCTGTTTCACCTCTTAAATTTACAAGCTTATTTTTTGTGAGAGAGTGAAGTGTTAGAGACGTACCTATACTACGTCTACCATGAAGAGGTGGCGTGATGTGTTAGAGACATGATTATACCAGGTTCGGCAGTGAGAGGTGAACGCGAAGTGTTAGAGACTTGACTATTTGAATGCGCGGGCTGGGTATTGGCTTTGGGGGGTGTCTGTGGGCACTCGCGTGCGTGGTTATGTGTCTGTGTGTGGGTATGTGTGGGTATGGGTGTGTGTGTGTGTGTCTGCGTGTTGGGTTGTAGCAGTTGGGTGTTTAGACAGATATTAATATATATGCACACGATATTTATACATACCATATTTTAGGCAGCATTGATAACAAAGATTCTTTAAGTGTAATAAATATATAATTCTTTTAAAAGAAGACAAAATCTCATCCTAAAACACTACTTTCAAGCACCTTGTAGGTCGCTTGACACCTGCCCAACCTTATTTGCTCACTAACAACAACGGGCTTAATGGAAAAGCTAATCGATTGTGTACGAGCAGTTTTAATCTAGATTGTGAAACGCTTTCAATCACGACTCGTGGTAACAGCTGCTTGATTACCCAGAAGCTTAATCGATAAGCGACGGGCTGCCGAACAACATTTCTGCCACCCAGTGTTTGTGTATAAGTATAGATGAGAATTACAAATAATTCGTGTTAGCTTTTTTTGACTGATAGACTCTTTCACAGTGTAAAATCACTGTTTGTTATCTGTAATGTTTAAATAGTTTTGTTAAGGCATTATATCTATAATATTGTGTATTCGTAAGTTATAACAGGAGCTCTTTGTGTGTTTCATGAAAGTTTAGGTCTAGGAACACTACGCAAAAAAGGGAGCTCAGCAGAACTTTGTTATCTATGTGGATGTGTCAGACTCTGGGTACAAACATCAAGCTGGTTTAGAAGTAACTTTATCGTTTTTATTGGAAGAAAATTGTGTGTGTTTTTTTTAATATCGTTTACATGAATGTAACAAATTTGATTTTTCCACAACCTTCAGACAACTATGTTACTACTTGACTTGAGAAAAAGGACTTTTTATAAACACTCTTGAGTGAATTCCCATTTTTTGCCTACCCGCTATAGAATAAAGAGGAAAATATATTTTTAAAAGTAATACCTGTTATAGAGGCAGACGAGTAAGATTCGGTATGATGGGGGTAGTTTTTGGTTTTGTGTTGTGTTGTGTGTGTGTGTAGCTAGTGATGATATAGGGAATTCCGTTGTTGGGTGAATGTAACTACATATTAACACAGGCGCTGGGTCAAGTGGTAGTTTTCTTTATTATTTATATTATATCATGAGTAATAAAATCTACTTACCACAATGTTCAGTTAATGTTATGTAAATGAACCGTAAACAATCGTAGTCTCCAACATAAAAAATATTGGGAAAGACCACGCTGAACAAAATCAAATAGACAATTTATTGAACACATCCGTAGAGATATATCTTGTAGGTAGACTAAAGTATGTCGGCAACTAGACACGTACTTAGTGTTACAATCTGTAACTGATTCATTGTCGAGACCAGTTTCATAGAAACCCAACACGTGACAACACCTCAACACTTGGTGGTTTATCTTTCGACGAAATACCGAGGAGGTGGCGCAGACACGGTAGATGGAAGGTAGTGAACCTTCTTTCTTGCTTAGTTTTTTTTTTTTTTTTTTGTATTGACCTGCAATTTTCAAACTTTAGTGAAAGGTTTTCTTCCAAACACCAAAGACGGTCCCAAAATTTTCTCCCAGGCCTCCCCAAAGGGTCCAACCTATAGGTAAATAGATCAACCGTCAAACACTTCTTTAAAAAATTTCTCCCCCTTCCCAAAAAAAAATACCGCCCCTTGCCAAAAATACTGCCCCTTGTCAAAAAAAATGTATCCCCCTTATCAATCAAATTTCTCCCCATTGGCAAAGAAATTTCTCCCCTTTGTTAAAAAATAACTCCCCTTACCAAAAAAAATACTACCAAGTAACTTATACAACATCTCCGCAGCCGTGTCGACATCCGCCCCGATGGCCTCCGCTGGAATGCATCAGGTCCAGACGCCCCTCCATCCCCCAGAAGCCTTATGGCTTTCCTTATCTCTTCCCCCGCCGGTCTTTCCCCGTCAATCTGTAGCTCCCCCCCCCGCGGGCCGGACGGCCGGCGGGCCCTGCGGAGCTGGCCCACCGAGAAGGTCCCCAAAACATTCTGTCCACCTCTTCATCCGCCCCTGTATACCGCTGAGCAGCCTCCCACTCCCGTCTTCCATGAGGCAACCCGTTCGCCTGCACTTCCCTGTCAACCTCCCTGTGCTGCCACACAGTTCTCCCACATTTCCCCCAGCCGCAGCATCCTCTGCCTCCCCCGCCAACTCCCCAATACACCTCCCCCTGTCTCTTTCGACACCTCTCCTCACTTCCCTGCCCGCCTCTGTGCACACCTCCCGAGCCCCGGCCCCGGAACCTCCGGCCCTGCCTGTGTCTAACTCTGCTTTCCCGCCCTTTCTGTCCCCTATCCCACTGATGGCCTCTGCTGCCATCCATGCCCCCCGTTGTCCCTCCCCCTTCCCCAGCACCCCCCACACGTCTCCTTCCATACAGCCTTGACCCGCCGCCAACAGCCCCCTGCACTCTCCACATCCTCCAGCCGCCGGAGCACCCGGAATCCGCCAGACACCGCGACCGCAAATGTGTCTCTTGTCCCTCGACCTCCCAGCTGTCCCACACTAAACTGCCGTCTACAATTTTGCACCGTTGCACATCTCCTGAGTTTCATCCCCACCCTGGCCACCAGAAGATGGTGATCCGATGCCACACCCGCTCCTCCACATACCCTCACATCCTGCAACGATGATCCAAACCTCTTGTTCATGCACACATGATCGATCTGACCCTCTGCCCCACGGTCTGGCGACATCCATGTTGCCCCGTGCACTCTCCCATGTGGAAACATGCCCCCTCCCACAGCCAGCCGATTTGAAGCACAGAAGTTTGCGAACAGTTCTCCACCTTCATTCACCACTCCCAGCCCATGTCCTCCCACGACCTCTTCAAACCCGGTGCCGACTGCACCCATCCCCGCACCCATGCCACCCATCAAAACCGTGATGTCTCCTCCTTTTACTCCATCCATAATTGTTGGAAAGGATTGTCCTTGAGAGATTAGGGGAGTCCATGGAGGCTGATCACCCGTTGGCTTGTCACACCGATTACGGAAACAGCGGCAGATGGATCTATTTGTTGTTGCCCTAAAGACGCCGCTAGGCGTGATGGGAAACTATAACAGAGAAAATCAATTTGCTGTTGCCCTTAAGACGCCACAAGGCGTGATGGCCTCTGACTGCTTGGTCGGTCTTTGGCTAAGGACGGAAGAAGAAGAAGAAGATGGACGGGAGGCTGGGAGATGGGCAGGCGGGTTTTCGACGGGACAGATCGTGTGCGGGCCAGATGGCCACTTTGAGAATGGTGGTTGAACGGGATCTGGAGTGGAGTTCACCACTGTACATCGGATTTGTGGACTGCGAGGGGGCATTTGACAGTGTGGACAGAGAGTCGCTTTGGAGATTGATGAGGCGTTGTGGAGTTCCCCTGGGGATCATTAATTTAATAGAGAAGGCATGTGAAGACATGACATGCGGAGTTCTTCATGAAGGACAGCTTGCGGAACCGTTTGGGATGGGGGCAGGAGTGCGACGGGGATGCCTCTTGTCTCCATTTCTTTTCTTGCTGGCAGTGGATTGGGTTATGGGATCGTCGACGGCACACAACGGGGTTAGAATCCAGTGGACTCTGACTAAGCAGTTGGATGATCTGGATTTTGCTGATGACTTGGCTCTTCTGTCCCATAACCGTAATCAGATGCGGGACAAGTTGAGGGCACTCGATGGGAGGTCACAGCAGTTGGGTCTGAAGATGCACAGGGAGGGGACAAGAATAATGAGAATAAATGCAGGTGGTGATGGCAGGGTTGAACTTGAAGAAACGCCAATACAAGATGTGGAATCGTACACATGTCTTGGCAGTGGTGTAGACAAAGTTGGAGGGACGGACAGTGATGTCAAAGTAAGAGTGCGGAAGGCAGGGGGAGCTTTCGTTGCATTGGGGGATGTATGGAGATCGGGAGAGATCGGGTCCAACGCGGGAATAAGGGTATTCAGCTCAGGTGTGATGTCGGTCCTGTTGTGTGGCTCGGAGACATGGAGAGCGGCAGGGACGGCGGCCAAGGGGCTACAGACTTTCGTGGATGGGTGCTTGCGTGGAGTGGAGGGATTGGAGTGGTATGACGGGGTTGCCAACGTGGGGCTGATGACGGGAGCTGGACGGGTGCCGGTGGAGCGGGAAGTGAGAGGGGTCGGTGGCGGAGGATGGGACACGTACTGAGGGGGCCTGTTGGTGGCGTTGCAGGGCAGTCCTTGTTCTGGGGCTCCCGGGGCGGGAGAGGCAGAGGTGGACCGGGGGGCGCGTGGAGGGGAGAGTTGGAAACGGGGGGTGAGGGTGATGGGGGGAGCGTGGAGGGAACTTGAGATGATGGCGCGTGACAGGAGGACTTGGCATGTGTTTGTTGAAGGCCTATGCTCCTTTGGGAGTGGAGGGTTATGAATGAAAAAATACTACCCCTTGTCCAAAAAAAATGTCGCCCTCTTCGTAATCAAATTTCTTCCTATTGTCAAAAAAATGTCACCCCTTGGCAATTAAATTTCTCCCCTTTACTTCCCCTTGGTAAATACTTACAGTTGCGGTCTTCAACCCGCTCCCCAACGGTTTAAGCACTTCAGCTCTTCTTATCATGTTATAAATTATTCTATCCAGAGACTGTCCTTTCTCTTACACGTGTAGCGAAATTTGGTTCTTCTTGCTTTGTTGTGGAAAAAAAAAATGTGTAGCGCGACTCCCACACACACACACCAGCGCAAGGTCAGCGCGGCGGTCTTTCTTTGAAGTTTGTAGTAGACGGGAAATGTGACTTACGGTTGAAGCCATACAGTATTACTGAAGAATGAGGAAATAGCTAATAGGAATGAATGACGGACTTTAAAAGTATGCATTTACTGAAAATTAAATTATTCACTACAGGAGAACGCCTGGCTGGAATAATATTAAATAAATGTAACTCAACAAAGGAGATAGACTAGGAATTATATCCAAAAGGATATTATTCAAATATAAATAGTTTTAAAGATAATTAATATTTTTCACCTTCATCACATCGGCTAAAAGTTAGCTAATAATCTTTAAAAATTTATTACACTAACAAGCCTCAACGGATTTGTATAAAACTTATATGTAATGAAAGCCTCATATGGGGAAAAGGAAATGATACATAGGAAGGACGGAAGAATATAAGTGTGTAGTGAACAGAAGAGAAAAACGAGTACAGGAAAAGCACAGATTGTTTCAAATAGCTTCAAACCAGGAGATGAAACGAAAATCTTTTGGGGCTTTTAGAGGTGCTTTCTCGTACTCGCGAGAGACTGAAATATAAGGACAGAGGGGCGCGTTGGAAATCACACACACCAAATCCAGAAGCCAAAGTGAGAAACTGGAAGACAGTATCTGCAAGAAAAGTTATTTTTTCACGCTGCATGCAGGGCAGATTAACTTCAACCAAAATAATCTCACCGTGAGCTTATAGATCCTAAGAGGGTATGTAAGTTTATTAAAGATATATGTATTACTAATACTGTATCATTTTATTTCAGATTTTATTTCTGATTGATTGTATCAGATATAATAAAAAAGGGAATGACGCTAACCAGAGATAACCTTCACCGGCATTGTCAGGAAGCATAACCATTAATTGGTTAACCACATATATAATGGCTAGTTCTTTCCTGGAAGCTTACGACATACCAGCAAGTACATAAGTGACTTGACATCCATAAGTGAAAGGCAAAGGTTATATCGTACCCATGTATCATAACATATGATTTATTCATGTATTTTGTTAATTCTGCACAGTATACATTATCTTATCATGCTATCTCTGTAACATGCTACCATGATTCATTCATTTATATACAAACACTGAAGACATGGTCGCATCATGAACAGTAGTTGGTGGTGAGATTGTTGGAACAATGGCCACCTATTACCTTTTGTTCCAGGTTTTTATGATCAATGTTTATGATCATTCCTGATCGAGAAACTAAAGACTTGAAGAAGTTGATCCAGCTCACTGAAGCCTAGAGGTCAACCAAACTTCAACACCTTAGTCCCCCGTAGTTATAGGGCGGGCTGAAGGAAAGTCTTCCGTACTCCAGTGTGTCGGAGGAACCTCGAGCAGACGTGGCTAAAGATGAGTTTATATGTATCCATCCAACAAATCCTGTGAGCAGTTTCTAAAACGACGGTCTAATGATGACACTAGATGGCAAGAGATAATGTGAAAATACTTTGACAACACGATCACCTTGTGATAAAACTATTTCTTACCCCTTACTTTCACATTGTCATCACTATCATCTCGGCTCAGACAGGACTATAAAAAACTATTTCTTAACATTGTCATCACTTATCATCTATTACCTATCTGATAAAAGCTACGACAAACGTTATCTACCAGTTGTATAGCAACTCCCTTTATCAGTTGCATATAAAGTAACTAGAGGGATGACGGGATATATTTTGGATGATCCCTTACGAACCTCCTTACCAAACCAAGTTAACTAATCTTTTAAATTTCTTTTTTGTCTTTATTAAACTGATATATTGTCTTTGTGCCCGCCACTCCAGTTTTCTGTCTTTTAAAACATTATAGCTCGTTGCTGTGCAATTATTAAACTAGTGTAACAGTTTTGTAGTTCTATTATTTTCTCTTGCGTCACTAAAAAGTGAGAATTTTAAATAAAGTAAAACACAGTCGGTTACGGTGGGTGCCGTCAGCGTTAAATATAGACTATCGGAAACAATTTTATGTTCCTTTGATATGAGACCTGTACTAGTTCTACCATCGAACTTTGTCATTGAGGATATACACAAGGTATGTGTGATGCACCGCACACAACCCCGCAGGGCAGACCCAGTATTAACTGGGCACCAGAGGATCTCTGGAATGTTTAAGGAGGCCGCCACGATGGTGGTTACACCATCGCGCCGGCTGACTTAACACCTCGTGCATCACACATACCTTGTGTATATCCTCAATGACAAAGTTCGATGGTAGAACTAGTACAGGTCTCATATCAAAGGAACATAAACTTGTTTCCGATAGTCTATATTTAACGCTGACGGCACCAACCGTAACCGACTGTGTTTTACTTTATTTAAAATTCTCACTTTTTAGTGACGCAAGAGAAAATAATAGAACTACAAAACTGTTACACTAGTTTAATAATTGCACAGCAACGAGCTATAATGTTTTAAAAGACAGAAAACTGGAGTGGCGGGCACAAAGACAATATATCAGTTTAATAAAGACAAAAAAGAAATTTAAAAGATTAGTTAACTTGGTTTGGTAAGGAGGTTCGTAAGGGATCATCCAAAATATATTACGTCATCCATCTAGTTACTGTATATGCAACTGATAAAGGGAGTTGCTATACAACTGGTAGATAACGTTTGTCGTAGCTTTTATCAGATAGGTAATAGATGTTTATAGTCCTGTCTGAGCCGAGATGATAGTGATGACAATGTGAAAGTAAGGGGTAAGAAATAGTTTTATCACAAGGTGATCGTGTAAGAGAAAGGACAGTCTCTGGATAGAATAATTTATAACATGATAAGAAGTGCTGAAGTGCTTAAACCGTTGGGGAGCGGGTTGAAGACCGCAACTGTAAGTATTTAGCAAGGGGAAGTAAAGGGGAGAAATTTAATTGCCAAGGGGTGACATTTTTTTGACAATAGGAAGAAATTTGATTACGAAGAGGGCGACATTTTTTTTTTGACAAGGGGTAGTATTTTTTTGGTAAGGGGAATTATTTTTTAACAAAGGGGAGAAATTTCTTTGCCAGTGGGGAGAAATTTGATTGATAAGGGGGATACTTTTTTTTGACAAGGGGCAGTATTTTTGGCAAGGGGCGGTATTTTTTTTGGGAAGGGGGAGAAATTTTTTAGAAGTGTTTGACGGTTGATCTATTTACCTATAGGTTAGACCCTTTGGGGAGGCCTGGGAGAAAATTTTGGGACCGTCTTTGGTGTTTGGAAGAAAACCTTTCACTAAAGTTTGAAAATTGCAGGTCAATACAAAAAAAAAAAAAAAAAAAAAAAACTAAGCAAGAAAGAAGGTTCACTACCTTCCATCTACCGTATCTGCGCCACCTCCTCTGTATTTCGTCGAAAGATAAACCACCAAGTGTTGAGGTGTTGTCACGTGTTGGGTTTCTATGAAACTGGTCTCGACAATGAATCAGTTACAGATTGTAACACTAAGTACGTGTCTATTGCCGACATACTTTAGTCTACCTACAAGATATATCTCTACGGATGTGTTCAATAAATTGTCTATTTGTTTTTGTTCAGCGTGGTCTTTCCCAATATTTTTTATGTTGGAGACTACGATTGTTTACGGTTCATTTACATAACATTAACTGAACATTGTGGTAAGTAGATTTTATTACTCATGATATAATATAAATAATAAAGAAAACTACCACGTGACCCAGCGCCTGTGTTAATATGTAGTTACATTCACCCAACAACGGAATTCCCTATATCATCACTAGCTACACACACACACAACACAACACAAAACCAAAAACTACCCCCATCATACCGAATCTTACTCGTCTGCCTCTATAACAGGTATTACTTTTAAAAATATATTTTCCTCTTTATTCTATAGCGGGTAGGCAAAAAATGGGAATTCACTCAAGAGTGTTTATAAAAAGTCCTTTTTCTCAAGTCAAGTAGTAACATAGTTGTCTGAAGGTTTTGGAAAAATCAAATTTGTTACATTCATGTAAACGATAAAAAAAAAACACACACACAATTTTCTTCCAATAAAAACGATAAAGTTACTTCTAAACCAGCTTGATGTTTGTACCCAGAGTCTGACACATCCACATAGATAACAAAGTTCTGCTGAGCTCCCTTTTTTGCGTAGTGTTCCTAGACCTAAACTTTCATGAAACACACAAAGAGCTCCTGTTATAACTTACGAATACACAATATTATAGATATAATGCCTTAACAAAACTATTTAAACATTACAGATAACAAACAGTGATTTTACACTGTGAAAGAGTCTATCAGTCAAAGAAAGCTAACACGAATTATTTGTAATTCTCATCTATACTTATACACAAACACGGGGTGGCAGAAATGTTGTTCGGCAGCCCGTCGCTTATCGATTAAGCTTCTGGGTAATCAAGCAGCTGTTACCACGAGTCGTGATTGAAAGCGTTTCACAATCTAGATTAAAACTGCTCGTACACAATCGATTAGCTTTTCCATTAAGCCCGTTGTTGTTAGTGAGCAAATAAGGTTGGGCAGGTGTCAAGCGACCTACAAGGTGCTTGAAAGTAGTGTTTTAGGATGAGATTTTGTCTTCTTTTAAAAGAATTATATATTTATTACACTTAAAGAATCTTTGTTATCTATGCTGCCTAAAATATGGTATGTATAAATATCGTGTGTATATATATTAATATCTGTCTAAACACCCAACTGCTACAACCCAACACGCAGACACACACACACACACCCATACCCACACATACCCACACACAGACACATAACCACGCACGCGAGTGCCCACAGACACACCCCCCAAAGTCAATACCCAGCCCGCGCATTCAAATAGTCAAGTCTCTAACACTTCGCGTTCACCTCTCACTGCCGAAACTGGTATAATCATGTCTCTAACACATCACGCCACGTCTTCATGGCAGACGTAGTATAGGTAAGTCTCTAACACTTCACTCTCTCACAAAAAATAAGCTTGTAAATTTAAGAGGTGAAACAGAAAAGCAATACCATCCGCATGCGCGCACACACAACCACACGCGCACACATACACACACACACACAGACGTCATCACCTCCCACCAGACAAAACCAATACCCAGCCCGCACATTCAAATAGTCAAGTCTCTAACACGTCGCGTTCACCTCTCACTGCCGAGCCTGGTATAATCATGTCTCTAACACATCACGCCACCTCTTCATGGTAGACGTAGTATAGGTAAGTCTCTAACACTTCACTCTGTCACAAAAAAATAAGCTTGTAAATTTAAGAGGCGAAACGGTTAGTATAAGATTTCCTGATAGCGACAGCTAAAATGTATCTTAGGGAAAAAAATGTATGACCGAGTAAATTAAATATTTCTTATCGCTTAGTTTTTCGATTAAGCAAGTTGTTAGCGCGCAAACAAGGCTGGTTTCATAGACAAAGGAAGAGATCAATAGACAGGTGTGTGTATTTTTGCTATCGGGTTCCCCCCCCCCCCACGCCAACACGTTCATAAGTCATTGTAAAAACCGTGCACTCTATGCCTCGTTTTTCTTGTGAGCTCTGTCGGAAAGACTTTACACGAGGTACCAGCTTACGTAGCCACAGATACCGCCAATATCCTCTACCTGTTGTAACATACAATTAAAAAATCAGTTTAAATATATGTATAACTAAATATATCTAAATACATCGTCTTCCTATTATCTCAAAGTCTAAATATATCGTCTCCCTATTATCGTCTTCTTGTTATCTAAAAATCTCAAAGTCTTCCTATTATTCACCTATGTATATATGACTATTTAGCGTATAACGGCTGTAACATCGTGTATATGTATACCCTGTCTATATGTAAAATAAACAACACACACTACCAGGACGCAAGTTCGATGGTAGAACTAGTACAGGTCTCTAACACTTCACTCCGATCTATACATATTGTATATACAACAATTAAAATACCGGCACACAAAAACCCATACCCCAACACACCCCACGATTCGACAGCCCCACAAACTACACCACACAATTAAGATACCTACAACCAAACACGCTACCGGTGCAATACATCACACAAAAAAAGCCTCCCGACCTCACACACACCACTACAAAAGAAAACACAAAACCTCCACTCCCTTCAAAAACCCCTTAGTAACCTAAACCACCGTTATCGCACAACAAACAAAACTCCGCTTCACATGTATATTTTGAACATACATCTTTCCAATATAAAAATTGTCCATATCACTGTATTATTTACCAATTGTACAATATCAATTGAAAAAATACGAAGCTTACCAATATTGTTATTTGACAAAATAAAATATATTAACTAAAATTCTTTTTGTTACCTATATATAACTGTTCTTATGTCTAAATATATCGTCTTCTTGTTATCTCAAAGTCTTCCTATTGGCTAAAAGGCTTCTTGTTATCTCAATATAACGGCTTCTTGTTATCTAAAACAACACATACAACAACACTAATATATAACAACACATACCCCACCACCACACCGCCATCTTGCGCCTGCATCGCCCCTGTCGAATTAATATATGTCTATAAATAACGTCTTCTTGATATCTAAAAATAAACACTAATATAAAAAAAGGTAAAGGAACCCGTTACACGCCCATTGAGGCATATTGGGAATATGGTGTTAGGCCCATATTATCTTGACCGTCGGCACACGAGGGGTGATGTGGTCGGCATCACGCCGGCCGCCTTAACCTTCCCAGAGTAGCTCTGGTACCCATTTGGGGCTGGGTCAACCCAGGAGCCGTTTGTGGCCTAAAAATTTTCCGCCTCATCTGGGGATCGAACCATAGACCACTGCGCTAGGAAGCCAGTGCACTAACCACTATGCTACCGCGGCTCCTAAACACTAATATATTACTATATAAAAACCCATGCTCCTCCTACAGCACGCCTGCACATTTTCCTTATATAAAAAAGTTATCCCGCCATCTTGGGCCTGCGCAATAGTCTAAAAGTCTTCTTGTTATCTCAAGTCTAAATATATCCTCTTCTTGTTATCTCGAGTCTATAAATAACGTCTTCTTGTTACCTAAACAACACTAATATATAAAAAGTCATCCCGCCATCTTGCCCCTGCATCACTCCTGCAGAATTAATATATGTCTATAAATAACGTCCTCTTGTTATCTAAAACAACACATATTACTATATAAAAAGTCATCCGCCTCATCCTACCCTCCTCCTCAATTCCTTATATAAAAAGTCATCCCGCCATCTTGCCCCTGCAGCGCGCCTCCTGATTGCAGTTATATAAAAGTCATGTCTCAAGTCTAAATATAGCCTCTTCTTGTTATCTCAAGTCTATAAATAACGTCTTCTTGTTACCTAAAAATAAAAACGAATATATTACTATATAAAAAGTCATCCCGCCATCTTCCCCCCTGCAGCGCACGTGCAGACTTTTCCTTATATAAAAGTCATGTCTCAAGTCTAAATATACCCGCTTCTTGTTATCTCAAGTCTATAAATAACGTCTTCTTGTTACCTAAAAATAAACACTAATATATTACTATATAAAAAAGTCACCCCACCATATTGAGACTGAGCTCCGCTGGCGCTCCGACACATTTTCCTTATATAAAAATCACCCCGCCCTCTTGTGCACCTCCTGAAATTTCAACACCTGCGGCGCACCTCCAGATTTTCCTTATATAAAAGTCATCCCGCCATCTTACGCCTGCCACGCCCCTCTACATTTTCCTTCTTGTTATCTAAATATATATCTATAAATAACCTCTTCTTGTTATCTAAAAAAAAACACTAATATATTACTATATAAAAAGTCACCCTACTCCGCCTACCCTCCGCCACATTTTCCTTATATAAAAAGTCATCCCGCCATCTTGCCCCTGCATCACTCCTGCAGAATTAATATATGTCTATAAATAACGTCATGGGAGCCGCGCTGGTGTAATGGCTTCGGCGTTGTACTGGCGACCAGGTGTTCATGGTTCAAACCCGGGCGTCGGCGTTTGAAGAAATGTTTACGGCCGGAAATTTGACTGAATAGCCTGAACGGCTCCTGTGATAAACCCTCTGTGGATGGGAAGGAGCGAAGCTCCTGACCGGGTTGGAAGGAAAGTCCTCAGGTTCCCCAGCCTCGCAATGACATGTCATTGGGCCGAAGGGCTGAAAGCCCAAAGGCCGCTGGTTAAGAAAAAAAAAAAAATAAATAAATAAATAAATAAATAACGTCCTCTTGTTATCTAAAACAACACATATTACTATATAAAAAGTCATCCGCCTCCTCCTACCCTCCTCCTCAATTCCTTATATAAAAAGTCATCCCGCCATCTTGCCCCTGCATCACTCCTGCAGAATTAATATATGTCTATAAAGAACGTCTTCTTGTTATCTAAAAATAAACACTAATATATTACTATATAAAAAGTCATCCGCCTCCTCCTACCCTCCTCCTCAATTCCTTATATAAAAAGTCATCCCGCCATCTTGCCCCTGCATCACTCCTGCAGAATTAATATATGTCTATAAATAACGTCTTCTTGTTATCTAAAAATAAACACTAATATATTACTATATAAAAAGTCATCCGCCTCCTCCTACCCTCCTCCTCAATTCCTTATATAAAAAGTCATCCCGCCATCTTGCCCCTGCATCACTCCTGCAGAATTAATATATGTCTATAAATAACGCCTTCTTGTTATCTAAAAAAACACTAATATATTACTATATAAAAGTCATGCTCCTCCTGCACCGCGCCTGCACATTTTCCTTATATAAAAAGTCATCCCGCCATCTTGCCCCTGCATCACTCCTGCAGAGTTAATATATGTCTATAAATAACGTCTTTTGTTATCTAAAAATAAACACTAATATATTACTATATAAAAAGTCATCGGAGTATTTTCCTATATAAAAAGTCATGCGCCGCGTGAGAACGCCACCACCTGAAATCGATCGAGTATTTTGCTATATAAAAAGTCACGCCCCGCCACAGCGCTCCACCTGCAAGCACTCCACCTGCAGAAATCGATCAAGTTTTTTGTTATATAAAAGTCACGCCCCACCTGCAGAATACTAACCGTTTGGTACATTCCCTAAAGGGCAATAAAAGTGCCAAAGAATAGTACGATGAGTGAGAACAATGAAGAAATGAAGAGATACTGCCGTAGTGAATGAGAGTTATAAAAATTGCACTACTGATTTCGTCACGGTGTTGAAAAAAGTATTCCTGGGTCCATATATAAAGTGTGCTACTGTTTCGTCATTGGAAACAGAAGACATTCAGGAGAAAAAACAAACAAACAAACAAACGGATCGAGCTTGCTTTGCTTTTCCATCTTGTTTCTCTCTTCAAGAAGCGCATCGTAGCAATTAAGATATTGTTCTGTTACAGATTAACTGAAATAATTTGGCCACATTAAACGTCATAGTGGCTTAGAGAGAGCAGTGATGGAAGGTATGTGTAAAGAAGTTATTTCTTACTACACCTGTAGTACACCACTGTAAAGTTCTTTTGTTTGCGACTCCACTGTAAAGAATCGAGTGTGGTGTATAGAACCTCACTGTAAAGTATGATGGCTGGTAGTACTGTTGTATTCAAAGAGGTGCTGTCACCGTGAAGACAGACACAGGTCAACTCGACCTACACAGGGTAGTGTAAACATTGAAGTGAGAGTACATTGTACGCGAATGGTAGAATGGTTCTGAAGAGTTGACAACTTGGTAACAATATATTCATACTCTCACATGTAGAAGTCAAGGATTACTGGAACTACTGTGTTCTTTTTATAATATTTAATGAGACGCACACTGGAACAGTACGTGTATGGTTACAGGAACACATGACGACATAAACAGCATGGTGTTGATCAATGGTGTATCATCTTAAGTTAGCATACATGCTGGATAACCTCATACTGGAACATTTGTAGACAAGCATTCAGAGTTCTATAGTTAGTCCACATCTATATATATATATATATATATCAGGTTGTACTGACAGATCACGTCAGTTTATACATAATGTTCATAGTGACTCTTGTACAGAATCTCTCTTAGCATGAGTGTAGCTTGTACTCTAGCGTAGATTCTTTCAAATAGCATTCAGCACATATCTTCGGAGTAAATGCTAAATCTCCCATAATAGATCTTTCTTTCATAACTGTGATCTCTGGATCATTATCGGGTAGTAAGGGACAACCCTGTTCTCTGATGAATGATTGACAATAATTCGGATTCCAAGATGGCTTCCTTGGTCCTTAACATCGCTCACACAACGGTGAGATGACAAAACTTCTAGAAAGATTCACTTCATAAGGATATCAAAGTTTCCACCAATATCAGCATTATCTGTCCTCATAATTGCTGTGTAGAAACATTCTTAGTGCTGCTAAACGATATGTCGTTCTGACATCTGAACATAAGTAGATTCATGTAGGCCTAAACATAACCCATCGTAAGCCTAGGAACGAAGTCAGTAAAAGTACGTTTACCTTGGCCAAGAATCAATAGCAAGCACAAAAACACTTTTCTGGCGTAATAGAAACAATACTGGGGAACACATAGACTAAAACAGTCCTAGAAGACACAATCTTCTTCCCCATGATAACTTGAGATCACAAAACTTTGGACCGCCCGACATTGGCGTCCCGCCAGACTCCATAACCGAAGAACACACTCCCCTATCTTCATCCGCTCAGAGTGTAAGAAGAAATAATCCAGCCCAGACACACAAAGATAACATGATATAAGACCGAATCGTCTCAAACAGACAAACAGTAAACCTAGATTCAGACTTTCAATATTCCTGCAAAACCGTAAGCGAGAACAATCTGTTTCCAGCTATAATAGAAAATCTAGATTCCTCCGCTTGTTCAATCCACGGAAACAAAACAGGAACCGATCACCCAAAGAATAAATACACATTTACTATTCTGAGTTATTCCCCTTTCTTAAAAGTTGTAAATTCATAAATAAATATCCTTTTAGCAAACAGATAGTTACATTTTCATTTGTAATCGTATCAACTGTAATCTGTGCGACATATAAAAAATATGTACGCAACAGACTACCGCAACCCCCGGGGAAAAAAAATGAAATTTTTTTTTTTCTCTCTGAGAGCCACATAAAATAGGCCCCCCAACGCACATATGATGCGCAGATGAGAAGTATCAAGAATTTATAAAGCCAGATTAAGGCAAAGAATGAGAATATATATCTCAACAACTTAGAGAAAGTATTTCTCTAAGTGTAAACATTTCCAGGGAGTTGCCACCAATGCCTACTACCATATTGGCAATGACACAATGTATACAATAATTTCAATAATCATTTCATATTAGGTATCATAAGTTCACGATTGGCAAAAGAAACATCATCAAAGAATTAGCAGTGAATCAAAATAAGTATTTATACAATCACCAAATCATATATTACAAATGTGTACACATTTTGATATAGAAGAAAAAGAATAACTGATGTAAAGTTATACATGTTAGGAAAGTCCAATATTTAACAGTTAAGTGGCATCATGTGGGCATCTCGACAGAATGTCCGCCATCACATTTTCTGAACCACGGATAGCTCGTACCGAAAAATGAAAAGGTTGAAGAGCAATCGCGTATCGAGTTGATCTCGAGCTCTTCAAGTTCTTACTTTGGATAGCAGTAAGAGCTTTCTGGTCAGTTTCCACTATGAAATGTGCACCAAGAAGGAATCTTTGAAGTTTGAGAATTGACCAAACCATCGCCAATAATTCCCGGTCTAAAACCGAGTAATTCCTTTCTGCAGCATTAAGTTTTCTGGATATGTACATTACAGGATGCAGAGTTCCAGAGTACTCTTGCATTAGTGCCGCTCCAATCCCAGTGGATGAAGCGTCACTACGAAGAACAAATGTCTTATCTGTAGTAGGTAACACTAAAATAGGTGGTGTTGAAAACATAGTTTTGATCTTATCTAGTGATAATTGGCATTCCTGAGACCAGTGAACCATATTAGGCGACCCTTTCTTTAGTAGTGTCGAAAGAGGTGCCATGATAGAGGACAGATTCGGAATGAATCGTCCATAAAATTGTATGAGACCTAAAAGACTTCGCACTTGCTTTTTAGTCTTAGGGATAGAGATGTTAAGTATTTTAGTGATATTATGGTCCTCTGTCTTCAGGAAACCATGACCTACTCGATGGCCTAGGAAAGCAATTTCGCTAAAACCAATGCAAGCTTTCGATGGTTTTGCTGTCAGGTTATGCTCGCGTAGAGTTGATAACAATTCAACTAACCCTGAATAGTGATCTTCCCAAGTATCGCTAAAAAGACAGATGTCGTCTAGATAAGCAATGACATCTGACCGATACGATAAGATTCGACGCATCATGCGTACGAATGTAGCTGGTGCGTTCATAAGGCCGAAAGGCATAAAATTCCATTGGAAAAGGCCTCTAGGAGTAGAAAAAGCGGTAAGAGGTTTGGCGCGTTTGGATAATGGAACTTGCCAATATCCTTTAGACAAATCAAGTTTAGTGAAAAAATGAGATTTAGAAAGTCGAGTAAGTAGCTCTTCTAGTAAAGGCATAGGTTCAGCATCAAACTTTGTCACTTGATTCAATTTGCGATAGTCAACGCAAAGACGTATGTTATTGTCTTTTTTTCGAACAATAACCATCGGCGAAGAATAAGCAGAAGTGGATGGTTCGATTATTTGTAAATCTATCATTTCATCTAACTCTTTTTCAACCTGTGCTTGAAAATGTATAGGGATAGGGTAAGGTCTAACCCTAATAGGAGTATGTTCAGTTAGAATAATGTCATGCTCAATGACATGAGTTTGCCCAGGGATGTCAGTGAGGACATCCTGAAATGTTTGTAACATAGCCGAAACCTGTCGCTGTTCTCCTAGAGACAAATCAGGAGAAACAGTAACGTCTTTCCATGATTCACTAGAATGAAGTGGGATCATTGGAAGCGGAAGATTAACATCCGAAAAACTTGTTTCCTCATCCTGTATAACGGACAGTGATGAGTACTGACCATGTTGAACTGGAGAATCGTCCGTTGCCTGGAAAATAGGCTGTAAATAGTCAGGACGTTCATGGAATTCCGTAAGCATATTGATGTGGAAGGTTTTATGCTTCCCGTTAATATCGACAATATAGTCAACATCTGAAATTTTCGATATTATATCGTACGGACCTTTCCAAGAAATAAGGAGTCTATTTTCCCTACAAGGTAGCAAAACAAATGCTTTGTCACCAGGACAAAGTTGTCGTAAAGTTCTTTTCTTATTAGCAAATTGCCTTGCCTTCTGTTTAGCAAATTCAGAAGAGGACGTTGCTAATTTGCATGCTTCGATAATTTTTTTCTCTCAGCGTGATGACATATTCGTAAGAGGATTTTGTGTCATCGTCAATATTGTCCGCTGTTATGAGATCATGAAGCAAAGACATAGGGCCGCGCGGTCGCGCGCCAAAGACAAGTTCAAAAGGAGAAAATCCTGTATGTTCATTGGGGACCTCCCTGTAAGCGAAGAGGGCCGCGGGTAGAACCCTGTCCCAATCTTGAGGATGATCCTCAGTTATCTTTCCTAATAAGTTCTTAAGTGTTCTATTTAGCCGTTCTACCATCCCATTGGACATAGGATGATAGATGCTACTCAAAGATCTCTCTATCTGTAGAGTAGACATTACTTGAGACATGGTATCCGATATTAGTTGGGTGCCATGATCTGATAATATTTCTCCGGGGAATCCCAGGCGAGAAAATATAAGCCAAAGAGCATCTGCAATGTCAGCAGTAGTAATGCTCTTCAGAGGGATAGCCTCTGGCCAACGTGTGCACATGTCCACACACACGTTAAGATAAATTGATGTCCTCTAGCAGATTTGATCTTAAATGGACCAATGATGTCTATCGCCATTTTCTGAAATGGTCGAATAGGAATGTCTGCAGCCTGAATGGGCGCAGCATGACGAGGACCTTTGGATTTGACTTCTTGACATACTTTACAAGATCGACAATAGATCCGTATGTCCTTATTCACGAAAGGCCAAAAGAAAGCCGCAAGAACTCTTGACTTTGTACGGGAAAAAACATGTGTCCAGCACACTGAGAGTCGTGTGCATGTTGTAAAATTTTAACTCTCAATTTCTTGGGTACAAGAATCTGAGAATGACTTGAATTAGTGGAGTCTTGCACCATACGTACAAGTACACCATTCTTCATTGTAATCCAAGATTTACGCTTGGTATCTCTATTCGGATCACCTTTTGTTACAAGAGTGAAGAATTTCTTAAGAGTCGGATCCTCTTCTTGTTGTTTTATAAACGAGTCACGAGAAATTACCAAGGGATCCGCTTGGTTAGCGTTCAATGGTTCAGTAGATGAAGTTTGGCGACCGGGTGATTACAGCTTGAGCTCTTGGGACGACAACATTAGCATTTGCATATTTTTCGTTTCCCACCGGGATTGTTGGACTGCATTAACTCGAGACCTGCGCCGATGAAAGATCAGCGATGAAGGCAAAAGTGTCGTCGTACCTCCTGGACTGGCGGCTCCTGAGCCGACCCAGTTGCAATGGGTACCTCCGAAATCGGCGAGTATTTGCCTGAATGGCGAGGGACATTTGTCTCTGTACAAGAAATAAAGGGATACTCACGTAAAATCAATGTCAGGTTAGACATAAAAAAAAATGATAACCTGAGATTTCGCCTCGAGTATTAGCGGGCGAACGCAAAAAAAAAAAAAAAAAAAAAAAAAAAAAAAAAAAAAAAAAAAAAAAAGGCACGAAAAATTACCAAGGGATCAACTTTGTTTTGCACTTCAATATTTTCAGTAGATGAAGTTTCAGGCATATTGAGAGCTTGAGCTCTAGTGACTACAACATTAGCAGTTTGCATATTTTGCTTTTCCCAAACGGAAATTTGTTGCGAAGTGCATTCTTTTTTCCGTGAATGCGACCGATGATAAGATCAGCGATCGGATTCGGCAAAAGACATGCGTGTACATCTCCTGTAAAGAAAGGAGTAGCAATCCTAATGATAGCGGTAGAGTATTTCTCTAATGTGCCGCCAATGTTACACATTTGACTACTTTGCCTGTAGAATGAGAAGGATCTATGAGTGACTGCCTAACCCCAATAGTTGTGCATCCAGAATCAAAAAGTACTGAGACTGGATTGTTATTTACTAAACCTTTGTGTAAGACAAGAGAACCTCTCCCATCATGCGCGATTGACGCAGGAAGAGCGGGAAGAGGATGGCCACAGCTTAAAGTAGACACTGTGGTTGGCTCAAATAATGTTTTGCATTGGGGGCACTGAGATGCTCTCCCAAAATCAAAAGCGGCACATGCCATATTATTATTAGAGTCATCATTATCTTTATTTTGTTTATAGGATTCGTGGGACTCTTGCTGAGCAGAGTTCGCCTGGTAATGAGATTTATGTTTTTTGTATTGTGCTCTACCTCTGTTATTATTGCCTCTGTAATTATCCTTGTTTCCACTGTTATAACCCCTACTTGGGTTTGAGTCATAGTTCCTTTGGTTACTATTATCATATTCATTATAATGAGTATCTCTGTAATTATGATCTTGTTGTCTCCATGAGGGAAAACTTGGATAATTTCTATAATGACTTCCTTTGCGAAAGTTTCTATAATTATGACCACCTCTGAATCGAGGGCTGTCGGCTCGTCTCCAGGTATTCGAAGAAGAACCCTGAAATGATTGGTTACCTTGGTTCTGATAACCGTTATGGCTACCTTTTTTATTAAACCTATTTTGAGGTTCTTGGAATCTGCGTGAGTGATTAGGGTTGTATGGTGTTGCTGAAGCAACTGGCATACCTTCCCTAACCTTAGTATTGCTAATAGCTACGTCTGGATGTGCAGTGACGTATTGGGTACAATACTGTTCCATTTCTTTTAGTGTCCTGGGTTTACGCTCATGTAAGAATTCAAGGAATGGTTTATTTATACTTGACATAATCTTATCTCTGAGTATCAAGTCCATAAGGGCTTCATATGTCTTTTCTGTTTTGGACAACTCAATCCAACGATCAAATGTAAGACGTGTCCTTGCAATGAATTCTGAGAATTCTACACCTGCCTCAGGAACCATTGTCTTAAACAAATTCCGGTAACCTTCCTCAGACAACTGGTACTTCTTTAATAAGGCTGCCCTAATAACATCATAATTATCCTTGTCAGCCTCTTCAACCAAACTTAAACTAGTCAGAGAATCACCTTTCAAATTTTCTGACAACTGGTTAGCATATTGTGATTTGTCCACATTATGGGCTCGACAAGAGCGTTCAAATCTATTTAACCAGAATGTTATGTCATCACTGGAAGGATTGAACGCTGGTACCTTGACCTTGTAAGTAAAGGGTTTACCATTACCACCAGATGCTTGATTAACATTACTTATGTTTGTTAATTTTAACTTTTCTAACTCAAATGCTAAAAGTTCTTTTTGGTGTTCATGTTCTCTCATCATTGCTTTTTTCTCTTCAGCAGCCGCAGCAGCTTCATCTTTTCTTTTTTTCTTTTTCCATTTCCATCTGGAATCTTTTTTCCTCAGTCTGTATCTGCAATTTCTTTTGTTCAAATTCTCTTTCTAATCTTTTCTCTTCAGCCAGAGCTTTTCTCTCTTCTGCAGCAGCTTTTCTCTCTTCAGCAGCTAATGCTTTGTCATATTGAGCAACTGCCCATTGTTCTAAGTCTGTACCAGTCTTATCAAGGGATCTCCCTTGTGCAATAAAGTATTCTAATGTAGACATGATGTCTGACAATGATACTACTCACTTGAAACAATAATAATAAAATATATTTCAAGGTAATATAGCAAAAAGTTCTTAATCACTGTATTAATCAGCACACAATCACAATGTCTGTGTGAGACAAGCCTTATCAAGGTCTTGTATATTTTCTTTGAAAAATAACAATTATAAATTGCTGCAACACTCTATAACATAAGTGCAATGCACAAGAAATAGTGTCTTATCTAATCAACATTAATCATCAGTTGATTCTTTCACATAAATCCATATGATCAACTATATTTTAAATAGTGTATGTCGATCAAGAACATAAAAAACAATTATACAAGAAAAACATGAAAACATTTGCGGAAATCAAATAAATCAAATGGAAAAAATAATAAAAAATAAACCGCAAGAGGATAACAAATACAAATAACGCCACAGTATATAAATATAAATGTTGTATGAAACTGAAAGATAGCAAAGGGTAGACCAACAAATTACAAACAAATCAAAACAAAACTAAAGAATGTGAAGAAACTTCCGAAAACAACACTGACCATATCGTCACAACTAACCAAAAAAAAAAAAAAAAAATAGCAACAGCAGTCGCTTTGCAAATTCCAGTATCGGAAATTTGCTCACCCTATAGAAAACGCTCACAATAGACGACCTCTATCACGTGGTATGATCTAAGGGAGACTCCGCCCAACCGAAACAACAACCCGCAGAATACAAACAAATATCACATATAAACATGTAAACATAAATGTACATATAGCATAAATGTTCATAATGTAATGTAATGTAATGTGTTGCAGATAGAATGTGTTGCGAAGAAGGCACAGTTATACGCAATAATGCTACAGTACTATGGTACTTTATTAAATAATCAAATCTGGCCTAAATCATAAAAGTTCAACACAAACTATGGCAGTGCAGGAGAATCCACTGTTTACAGTTCCTCAGAATCACAAGTAAGACTTCTCGCTTCAGTTGCACTGTACATTTTGCAAACACTGTCAAATATATGTTCCAACACTGATATGTAATGCTGTCTGTTCCAAACAAACTTGCTGTGTAACGCTGTCTGTTCTATGGCAAATGTCCATCAACAAAAAATGTCAACAAACGCTGACCTAGTTACTGTATACCTCGATAGGACAGGTCGCGCTGACATCGACTGTAAAGTTGTATTGCTGGTATTTACGTGTGTCGTAACAGGCCCCAAGGAATGGTCTGGTCTCAGTAGCTGACTTCTCAAATATGTCCACTGTGCAGGTTGACCCAGGAAGCTGGCACACCACTGTAAAGATGTTTTACGGCCACCACTGTAAAGAATGGTGTCAGACTGTTCACAGCTAACTCACTCCAATCACAGGTGGAAGTTAAGGATGTAAGGTAGTACTGTGTTCTTTTTATAATATTTAATGAGACGCACACTGGAACAGTACGTGTATGGTTACAGGAACACATGACGACATAAACAGCATGGTGTTGATCAATGGTGTATCATCTTAAGTTAGCATACATGCTGGATAACCTCATACTGGAACATTTGTAGACAAGCATTCAGAGTTCTATAGTTAGTCCACATCTATATATATATATATATCAGGTTGTACTGACAGATCACGTCAGTTTATACATAATGTTCATAGTGACTCTTGTACAGAATCTCTCTTAGCATGAGTGTAGCTTGTACTCTAGCGTAGATTCTTTCAAATAGCATTCAGCACATATCTTCGGAGTAAATGCTAAATCTCCCATAATAGATCTTTCTTTCATAACTGTGATCTCTGGATCATTATCGGGTAGTAAGGGACAACCCTGTTCTCTGATGAATGATTGACAATAATTCGGATTCCAAGATGGCTTCCTTGGTCCTTAACATCGCTCACACAACGGTGAGATGACAAAACTTCTAGAAAGATTCACTTCATAAGGATATCAAAGTTTCCACCAATATCAGCATTATCTGTCCTCATAATTGCTGTGTAGAAACATTCTTAGTGCTGCTAAACGATATGTCGTTCTGACATCTGAACATAAGTAGATTCATGTAGGCCTAAACATAACCCATCGTAAGCCTAGGAACGAAGTCAGTAAAAGTACGTTTACCTTGGCCAAGAATCAATAGCAAGCACAAAAACACTTTTTCTGGCGTAATAGAAACAATACTGGGGAACACATAGACTAAAACAGTCCTAGAAGACACAATCTTCTTCCCCATGATAACTTGAGATCACAAAACTTTGGACCGCCCGACATTGGCGTCCCGCCAGACTCCATAACCGAAGAACACACTCCCCTATCTTCATCCGCTCAGAGTGTAAGAAGAAATAATCCAGCCCAGACACACAAAGATAACATGATATAAGACCGAATCGTCTCAAACAGACAAACAGTAAACCTAGATTCAGACTTTCAATATTCCTGCAAAACCTTAAGCGAGAACAATCTGTTTCCAGCTATAATAGAAAATCTAGATTCCTCCGCTTGTTCAATCCACGGAAACAAAACAGGAACCGATCACCCAAAGAATAAATACACATTTACTATTCTGAGTTATTCCCCTTTCTTAAAAGTTGTAAATTCATAAATAAATATCCTTTTATCAAACAGATAGTTACATTTTCATTTGTAATCGTATCAACTGTAATCTGTGCGACATATAAAAAATATGTACGCAACAGTATGGTACCTGGAAGGCGAGGCAGGGGCCGACCAAGACGACGGTGGACACAGGACATTGAAGACACTTTGAACATGACAATGGAGGAAGCAGGAGGGCTGGCTAGAGATCGAGAGTCTTTCAGGCGGGCTGTGATGAGAGCGACGTTCTGCACAGGACGTGCTACTTGATGAAGACAAATTATCATATAACTGCATCCCATTTAGGGGCTATGCGTCATTGTGCTAGCAATGATAATACTTCTTTTAAAGCGTATAACAAACAAATGGCATACAATAAAAACAGCGTTGTATCGAAAAAGCGCTAATTGAACAACGTAAGACTGGGACACTGCTGTACCTCCCCAGTTAGGTCGATCTGTTGATCAAATATTCATTCCAAAATTTTTGTCAAGGAAGTGAGGGATACTCGGCATCAAGGATAAAAAGGCATTATTTAAAAAAAAAAAAAAAAGTAGAACAAAACCACGTGATAAGAACAAAATCACGTGACCAAAAAAAAAACCCTCAGCCGTTAGCATTATCTCCCCTATAGAACAGCCACCATCTTGCTAGGTGTCGCTGCGTTGCAATTGTTCTACTTTTTTCTGGACCAATTTTGCTCTGCGGTGAGCACATCCGATCTTTGTATGAAGTGTAACTTCAAAGCAGGTATTTTCTTTTTGATATTTAGGTATGCTGTATATCAGTTAGAAGATTGACGTGTGTTTATTCTGTCTTATGGAACAGGATAATAGTATTTCGGAGTAGCCATATTTTCTTCAAGCTTGGTCTTAGATTATTCTGTGAAACGCGCGTACTCCCAAGCTGGAAGGTGGTGGACGGTAGAATGAACACCGTTTGTTATTCTTTTGTTCAGATCAATACCACCCAAGTGACTTGTTAAATCCAAAGATGTATGGCAGTTTTGTTTGATAATGTCGTTTCAGTACGCTTAATCAAGACAACCCCAATGTTTATCATAGGACAGCTGTGGGAGTGCCACAAAGGGGGACTGTATGAAATCCTAATATCGTACGGTTTTAGAATAGTGCAGTTTTAAAATGAGCCAAGGGGCCTACCTTTTTTACAACACAATATGTTGTTTTCCTATATATATAGGCTAGCCTATATGGAATGCCAACAAACCTGACAATTAATTACCCGAGACATTATTTTGAATCACATGTCATTATGTTGCTTGGCCTATATCTTTTTCAAAATAGAATGATAGCCTACTAGTGAATGTTTTAAAGAAAAGGGTAATGAGTAGGCCTACTAGTATTATCAATAGCCTATCCTTCTGTGGCCTAATGGATATGAACGCAGTTTCATAATCCAGATGTACCAGGTTCGAAACCTGCTGCAGGCGGTTTGGTAGCAGATCGCTTTGTGTGGATTTTTAACAATGGTATAAGCGCCGTACCGTTAAGAAAGCAATGGCAAACTACTGAATGAAAAAAATTGCCTAGAAAAATCACAAACAGCCAATAAAAGCTGGGGTTGATTGCCACGTCCTGTAAAGGATAAGCAACTAACTTTTATCCTTCATAGCTATGAACTTTTCTAACGAGACCTTTGATATCATCTTGAACGGGGAAAAAATACAGAAAGTTGAAAGTTTCAATTATTTAGGCAGTAAAATGACTCAGGATGGTGACACAACAAGAGAAATCCATACTAGAATTGCTTTGGCAGCTAGCGCCTTCAATAGATTATCTAACATTTGGAAATTACGATCATTGAAGAGAAATACCAAGCTTCGTCTGGTTAATTCAAATGTTATCTCAGTGGTAACATACGGCTGTGAGAGTTGGAAAATAACAAAATCATTGGAGAACAAGCTGAATACATTCGAGAACAGATGTCTTAGAAAACTCATGAACATCAGTTGGAAAGAATTCAAGACTAATCGACAAATAAGAGAAGACTCTAGGCAGAAATATTTCTCCGACTATATAAGGAAAAGACGATGGTCATATATCGGTCATGTCCTACGAATGCAAAACAACAGAATACCACTTAAGGCGCTCATTTGGGTTCCTGAGGGTAAGAGGAAAAAAGGAAGACCAAAAGAAACACTCAGAAGAACAATAATAAGAGAAGGAAGAACGTTGGGCCTAAATAATGTGCAAGAGCTAAGAGGAGTGGCGTCACAACGAACAACCTGGAGAGCACTGGTTTCTGCCTTATGCGCCGTGTTTTGTGCTTAAAGAATTTATTATTATTTATTATTATCCTTCATAAGTGAAAAGGGTTGAAGTTAGCAACAGTGGGCCGTGTGCTCGATACGGCAACAAAAAAGAATTCAGAAATTATAGGCCCCTAAGGGTTTGGTTTAGGAATCCCTAAGGACATCTGCGACTTATTTTCTTCTTCTTCTTCCTCGTTCGCCCTGAAAAGGACGGTGGTTGCGTTGTGTCTGTCTACGCCTAAGCTGTGATATCTGCACCTTTCGGTCGACACATCCGACTTCAGCACTGCATTTTTTAGGGACCAGGTTTGCCTTCCCATTGCGATCCGCACTCGCTCAGCCAGACTGCACTGCTGCAGACTGTTTCCAGGACCACCACGTGGAGGTGGAGTGCGGTCTTGACCAGCTCTGGTTCGCTGGTCCTGATGCAAGCAGTACAGCTATGGGTCGCTGACTGCATTCACTATTGCTGCATCTTGGGGTGGGTCCCTGCGACTTATTTGAATGACATCAGTGAATGAACACAACCTTCAGGTAATCTTTACCTTTAGTGCCGTCGAGTAGGCCTATTATAATATGTGTATTTTCTTACCATTTAGAGTTAGGGTTAGGGTTAGGATTAACACATATTAGGCCTATACATTCTCGACGGCACTAAAGGTAAAGATTACCCAACCTTCATTTCAACCAGTAGTAGCAAATGCATTGAATAAATCTCATCTTATGGTCTCTCTCCCCCCCCCGATCTTTTAAAAAAATTTAACTTTCAGTCCCAAGCAACAAAGTGGGTTTGGCCCAAACAAAAATGGCCATCCCAGTGTGTTTTTATTGTTGTTTGGAAATAATTGTTTTTAAATGTTCATACCATACTAAATGGCCTACCTTTGTTGTATATAAAAATTAAGGTAAATGGATGTACATTACTCTTGTGCTGCAAGTATAAAAGCTTTCATTTAAAAAATATTAGTTATCCAAGGTAAAATGGCGGCTGAAAGAATAACCCAATGACAAATTATACCAAAAGTATTCACTCAAATTTTTCTAGAATTGTTCCCCATGAGAATATCCAACGGTAAACTTTCAAAATGTCACAAACACAAGTATTCTAACAAAGCACAATAAGTTTTTAGTCAATAAACACTCAGGGAATTCTTAATTTCACAGATTACTACAACAGGTCACATGGTTGTAAAAAGAGGAAATTTCGGTATAAACACCAGAAAGAGGGGAATGAACATATTATTTACACATGAATGCTGTGGTGGTTATGTATGACAATGATTGTTAGTAACTGTATCTTGTACATAATATAAAATTCTATCAATAAAAATTATTAGTTGTGCAAGGTAAATCGAGGCTGAATAAGAAGCAGAATAAGTAAATTTTAAAACTTATGTAATATCCATAGGAAAACACAAATATATTCACACAATGTATATTGGGGGTGATACGGACTACAGTGAAAGTGCTTGGCTTGAAATATCCTGAAAACTTCTTCCATTAGTCTCCCCTTGAACTGTGAGCCATTATCAGTCAAGATTTGGTGGGGAAATCCTAACCTTGTGAATATCGTGAGTAATGCCTCTGCCACATGCTTCGAGTCGATTGATGACAAGGCTACCGCCTCTCCCCACATAGAACAAGTGTCCACCAGAGTAAGAATGTAACTGTTCCTCCTCTTGGTACGTGTGAGAGGTCCCACAATATCCACGGCAACCCTTTCGAAAGGGGTCCCCACTATGGGCATCTTCCCTAAGGTTGCAGGAGCAGTCCAATGTTTTGGAGCTACCCTTTGGCATTCTGGACAGGATTTGACATATCTTTTTATATCTTCCGTTATTCCTGGCCAGAAGTAATGACAAGCTATACGCTGTCCTGTGGCGCTGATCCCCATATGACCACTGAAGGGAATCACATGTCCTAACTCCATCACTTTCACCCTATATGAAGTGGGAAGTACCAGCTGTCCGTGACCATTGGAACTAGTTCCAGCCTTCCTATAGATCAGTTTATTCTTCATATAGTAGTCTCCTTTGTTAGGAGGTGTATGGCATTTAGGCAATTTCTTAAAACACGACTTGAGTGACCTATCCTCAGCCTGTGCCTTCCTCATCTCTGGATGAGTATTTATTGGATTTTCTTCCTCCTTCCTTGACTGTGACCCTGGTCTGTACTGTTGCCATGATCACAGGTCTTTTGGGATTTCCCAAGAAGACGTACCTACACCCCAATATCAGAGGGTAGATTGGTTCGTTTATCACTGCTGCTCTAATCACTCCTTCCACATAGCGAGTTTTTACACTTATTCTGGCAATGGGAAGTGTCATGGTTGCTACGTCCTTGGTTGCCCCTTGGATCTCCACTGTTTCCGAGTTGTATTGATCTGGGTGCACCAGGTGAGAGCTCACGACTGAGTCAAAATCCAATCCTGTATCATAAAGGCATCTAATGGTGGCCCCATTGCATACAACATCTTCACAAAGGGGGGGGGGGGTGATAAGGTTCCTGCTGTCCAGTAGGTTTGTCCTTTAATCCCTTGTTCCCCGTTTTCATAGCAGCGAAGTGAGGAGGTTTCTTTTTACAGTCTTTGGTGTCATGATTGTCCCTCTTACACCATTTACACCATTTCCTTTCTTGGTTGAAAGGTTTTCTTTCATTGAATTGCGGGTTTCTATCACGTTGGTCATACCTTGGCCTATCATAGTTGGTTTTACCCTTGTTATATTTGTCCTTATTTTCAAATTTATTTTGGGTTTGGTTTTGGGGGCCTTTATTATGGTCTGATTGCTTCTTCTTCATGCCTGCTATCTCAGACTGTGCTGCCTGATATCGTTGAGCCTCATTAAGAATCTCCCCCAGTCTCTCAGCACCCTGTTCCGTGGGAAATTTTCTCAGGTCTGGAGCCATGGACTCTCTCAACTGCTCCATCATAATCATTTCCTTTAAATCTTGGGTTTTCCCCAGAGCAGTCCATTTCTCCAAGTATGTATCTAGGCGTGCAGAGAACTGGTGGTAAGTCTCCCCAGTGAGTAGTCTAGCATTTCTAAATTTTTTTTGGGTAAAATTCACTATTCTTTTCATACCTAATCAGGAGAGCCTGTTTTAGAATGTCATAGTCTTCCTGATTTTCCTTACTCAACTTTGAATATACCTCATACGAGGTTCCCCTAAGCCCCTGGGATACTTTCAGACTCCACTTTTCTTTTTCCAACCCATACGTTGTAGCGAGTGTCTCAAATCTACTTAAAATGACTCTATGTCATCATCTTTTTCGACAAAAGGGTCTAATTGAAAACTCATGGCTGAGTTGGAGGCCACCTGGCTTGCAGCAGAGTCGGAGTTGGATGGGCTGTTACCATTTTCTGGAGCATGGCCTTGCAATTCTAACTCCCTTAGTCGTAGCTCATGTTCCCGTTGTAATCTTTTGTCTTCTCTTTCAGCCTCTAATCTCTTTTCTTCTTTGGCAGCCTCAGCCTCCAATCTCTTTGCCTCAGCCTCCAATCTCTTTTCTTCTTTGGCAGCCTCAGCCTCCAATCTCTGCCTCAGCCTCCAATCTCTTCTCCTACTGCAACCTTTTTATTTCAGCCTCCCTCTCAGCCTCTAATTTCTTAGCTTCCCTAGCATCTTCTAATAGAATTCTTTTTTCCTTGGCTAATCTTCTATCTTATCTTCTCGTTCAATAAATTTATCACACTCTGCTGTTACGTATGCAATCAGACCTTGCCCCTCCATTCCCATCTCCTTCGCAGACTGCACAGCAGCAGATCTGAATTTGGCCAAGTCTGCCATCTTGTTGTTAATACCAAATGTTATTAAACTAAACCAAAATATCCAACAATCTCTCTAATTAACACAATAACAATGGGCAGGGATAGTTCACCTAACTCTCCACACTTATTTACTTTTACAATTTTGAAATCCCGGAGCGAGCGTCCCAATATATGTGGTGGGTTTAGATGTTAAAATGTTAAGTATTAATTGTCTACAGATGTGAGGTCAGCTATGCAAGTCCCTGAGTCTAATTGTTGATGAAGTTGTTCTCAGGGTACCTGTCTGCTACCACCCTACGACCTCAATCTGCTATATATTTTGAGCCTAATTATATGTTATGGTGTCTGGATGTTATCTGGCTAGGTGTCTAGGGTAATATGCAATGTAATGTTAATAAAATGACAACAACTACACCTATAACTTAATGAACAAGTAATTAAACAAGTCACTGGGTAAATTTTTAATGATAATATTTTTTACAATTTTATTTTCCTGTATCTCAAATGCTGGGATACAGGACTGTTTAAACTCAAAATATAAGGCAATTTATTTACAGCAAAGTAATTTAAAACAACAACTGTGTCTGTTAATATTAATCTAAATTGTTTCTGACTGGAAGTGTTCTGATGAAGCAATAACTCCTATGAAGGGACACGCTTCTGAGGAACGACTTGTATCATCATGTCAAGAATACTGATTGATATAATAATGATGGAGAGTATGGTTAAATGAACTAACACACGCCCGTGGACAATTGGGCTTAACTTTATTTCCTGGAACCCTGTGATGTCCTTCTCACAACCACCTTCTTCACGACTGCAACGTCTGAACACTGCTTCAGAACTCTTTGGATTTAAGGCAAACAGGTAATTTTTGCCTCGAGCTTGCAGCTTCAGGAGTACGTATATTTTGGCATGTGGCTCACTGATTGTTTCACGATGGAACCCTGAAATCAGAGGATTAAGGCCTCCTCAGAACATCATACACCTATCTCCATCTCTAAACAATTAAACATTATCAACAGTTTCAAGATCAGTGGAGTTGCTACATAAATAGCTATCGTTCCTATCTGATTTGGTGCCCTATTCATCATTAGGTAATCTTCAAACATCCGTTTGATACATTCCTTGTCATAGAAGAGATTATAGTTAATTATATAAAGTCATGTGCAAACACTGTGACTTGCTGAAGACGGCCAGTGGTTTTCTGGTCTAACAATTATAATAATGTCATATTTTATTCCCAACTATTTTCGTCGACCGGGATTTGGACTGGATTAACTCGAGACCTGGCGAGTACATTTGAAGGAGTGTCGTCGACCAGGGATTGGCGGCTCCTGAGCAGACCCAGCTCTAATGGGTACCTCCGAAATCGGCGAGTATCTGCCTGAATGGCGAGGGACACCTGTCTCTGTACAAGAAAAAATGGATACTCACGTAAAAATCAGTGTCAGGTTAGACATTAATAATAACCTGAGATTTCGCCTCGAGTATTAGCGGGCGTATGAAAAAAAAAAAAAATTCCCAACTATGTCTTTTCATTCTCTCCCAAAGTTTAAGTAAGCCTGCCTGGCTTTTAAAAGAAATGGTAATCTTTCCTATTAACCTTTGTGGCATAACACAAAGTGTTGAGTTGGGTGCCTTTCTGGTGTTGCCTCTACCCATCAATAATGCATACACATTCAATAATACAGATACATATCAATAATAATGTGTACATAAATGTTTATCTTACCGCATTAGTGAAATAATACACAATTTGTAGGTTAACCGGCGATTAATGGTCACATTCAGATCGCCACTGATGCAGAACAGCGAAGGCAATGGTCATGTGTTTCTTGCATCTGATGCTAACACTACTTGTGAGATTTTTATCTTCGAGTGGCAACTAACGCTGGTTTCAAATCGTTTTTATTACTCCTATTAGTCTATTCTACCACAGCCAATCGAATTATGTTATGCCCACTAGCCTCTTTTTTTCAAAAATAAATTACACTTTCAAAAAAATGTAACGTCCCCCCCTTTCCCAAGACTGGCAAAGTTGAGTGAAGACATCAATGCGTCTGTCTCTCTGTCTTTTCTTTACAATATTTATGTTATTATCTAAGCGTTTTTTTACTGTAAGATATTATAACATTATGGGTAGTATTGTCTTCTAATAAACAAATATCATTTTATTTGTCAACTGTCCTTGCTTTTATTTTATTATTCATCGAGGTTTCTTGGCCACCCTTTCTCTACTTCTCTCAATTTCAGTATCACACTGCATAAGCTATCTTTTCAAATATGCCTCCATGCAAATCCCCCGCTTACATTTCTCTCTCTCTCTTGCTTGTACGCGTTTTGCCTAACGCAAAACGGTTTCGTTAGATTTAAATTGTCACTACGGGTAGGAGACAAAGCGGTGGGGTTTCCTCTCATTCAATAGCAGATACTTTTTGGAAAAAAATATGCCATAGCAACAACGTAACTAACGCCAAGTAGTTTTATTCAAACTCCCAACCATTCATTCCCGTTTAGTGTTAGACTAAGCAAGTCTGTGACGTCAGCTGTCGCCTGTCGTTCTAGTTCGAGATTCAAAAACCAACGCTTGTCACGGTTGCATTTTTCCGTCTCTCATTTCACTCCTCCGTTTCTTTATTCTCTCACTCCGTTTGAAACTAACTATGCATTTCGGTCTGTGAAAAGGCTTTTATTTTAGTGGAAATTGGTATTGCGGAGAGGGGAAAAGCTAACAGTTTTGTGTATCGTTTACTATGGCGTTTCTGCTTGTTAGAACCAACACGACTGCGGGCGATGGTGACGATGTTGAACACAACTCCCTATTTTATCTCTATAGTATTTGAATTTATAAGCAGTAATATTTTATCTATTTGATCGGGGTATCAGGGATCTTACTACAGCCATCCACGACATCCCCCTTTTGATTGTTGCTCTTTTGATATCAGCTACGTTCTCGTGAACGGGGTGTCTTTTGTCGGTGGTTACCTGCATATAGGTTTTTTCCTGGGCCATCGCATATCTGGATCTAATCGACAGCAATCTGAGCATGTATCTCTTTGTCACAATGGGGGTATCACGCATACAGCCCAAAACTAGTCACATTCGTTCATTCTGAATGCATTCCAGTTGTTCACATTATGACACTGACAGTGTGAGTATTCCTAGCCGTACTCGATTACTGAAATCGCAAGCTGATGATACAGGAGAAACAATCATCTCTGTTGCAAGCGCGCAGCAGCCATTGTTTTTAAGGCTGCCAGTCCTCGCTTGCACTTCTGTATGATCATTTCGACATGATACTTAAATGAAAGCCCATGATCAAACGCTACTCCCAGATACTTCAGCCTGTCTTGCCTTTCAATGTTCTGCCCATTGAAAGTTATATCTGCTTTCACTAAAGAGCACCACATCCCACTGGCCTTGTTGGGATTCACCTTTGATCCGATTTCCTCACACCATTTAGAAACTGCATGTAGTGTCTCATGTATGCCTTGGACCATTTCCTGTCTGTCTGAGCCAGTTCTGTACATGAGTATGTCATCTGAGAAAGTTAATGTTCGTCCCAGTCCTTTTGGTTGAAAGGTTGCTACTTTTGCTGTGTAGATGTTAAACAGCATTGGTGATAGTGGAGAACCTTGGGCTAGTCCCGGGCAAATGTGTATTGGTTCTAATGTCCAAGTTCCCAAGCGAAATGCAACTGATCTCTCCATTAAGGCAGCTGCTATCCACCTTATTATCCAAGGGGTTACATCACATTCCATTATACAGTCTATTAGGGTTGCGAAGTCCACACTGTTATAAACATCCTCTGGGTCAATTGCGACAGCCACCGTTTCTCTTTTACCCTGGAATCCCTCGTACGCATCGTACCCAAACGTTGGGACCCCAAGATGCAGCAATAGTGAATGCAGTCAGCGACCCATAGCTGTACTGCTTGCATCAGGACCAGCGAACCAGAGCTGGTCAAGACCGCACTCCACCTCCACGTGGTGGTCCTGGAAACAGTCTGCAGCAGTGCAGTCTGGTTGAGCGAGTGCGGATCGCAATGGGAAGGCAAACCCGGTCCCTAAAAAATGCTGTGCTGAAGTCGGATGTGTCGACCGAAAGGTGCAGATATCACAGCTTAGGCGTAAACAGACACAACGCAACCACCGTCCTTTTCAGGGCGAACGAAGAAGAAGAAGTACCCAAACGTTCTAGCTTTACCCCATGTTGTTTTCATAGGCCTATAGCTACCCAGGGTATCAGGAAGGATGTGTGCATTTTCGAGGTGGCACATTACTTGTCTTGCAACTATCTTTTCAAGTAATTTACCATAGACATTCTGCAGTGTGATAATTTGATAGCTGCTAAGCAGTGTGGGGTCTTTGCCAGATTTAGGAAGTGGCCGAAAGTAACTGTGTAGCCATTCCTCCGGCACCTCAGCATTATGTATGCTGGTGTTGAAATCGCTTACTATATTTATAATATCTGTGTCATCCAGCTGTTTAATGTGATGGTATTGTACACCATCAGGACTGGAGCAATGTTTCTGCTGGTTCTCAGAAATGAGATCGAAGTATATTTGGCCCCTTAGTGCATTTTTGTCATCTTTATCCATTTGCTCCACATATCGACTGAATAATGCTCTTCCCATCTCTTCGTCCGTCTTCAGGCTTAGTCCTGTAGAGCATTTGATATTAGAGATGGGTCGGCTTGCACTTTTCCTATTCATTCTTCGATGTAAGGACCAGAATTTCTGTAGGGTTTTTTCTGTGCCCACCTGTGTCACAAAGTCCTCCCACACTTTATCCTTGGCCTTCCTTGCCAAACTCTTGAATCTATTAACGGCTCTTTGCTTTTTCCCCGTCATTCTTCTGTTTCGTGCTTTACGCCATTCCTTTGTTGCTCTTTCCTTTTCTATCCATGCTTCCTCCACTGTCTTATTCCACCAGGGAGGTTGGGTGAAAGGTGTTCTCGCTGTCTTTTGTTTGGCATTTTGACGCAGTGTGTGTAAAGGGTTGTTAGAGTCCAGTGGGCCTGTAGGATACTTGAAGATTTGTTTAGGTTTCCTGTGTCTAGTGGTCCTACCCTTTGCAGTGAGTATGACGCAAGGTAGGTGATCACTTTCCTGTGCACCTAATAGATCTCAGCGTTCCAAGGTGGTGGCAGCACTAGAGATGAATGCCAGATCTATCACACCATTTGTATTCCCAGGTTTACTTGCAGTCTAGTTGGGCATCCATCATTCAAGATAGTAAGGTTCATGTTAAGTAATACCTGGCTCAAATCTATACCCTGCTTTTTTTCCGTGATGTTCCCCCACTTCTTGGATCTAGCATTGAAATCGCCAGCAATTAAACACCTTATGTTAGAATCTTCAGACAATTCCGCCAGAAAATTCCAACTACTCTCTTCCATAAGATGGTTGACATGGGCATATAAATTGTAGACTCATCACTCCTGGCCGCCTATATTCACAACAATCCCCTGCAATTCCACATCCTCACTAGTTTGGGAACTTGTATGCAGCCACGTATGAGGGAACTCATGTTTTACATATATAGCTTGCCCTTGTCTACAGGCCCACATGGATTAGAGTAACATTGACAGCCAATGTTCGTGACTGCTTACCCAGCAGCCATTCAGTCTCTCAGCACATTGATCCACCTTAGACTTGGGGTCATTCACTGATGACAGTTATCATTTGACCCATGATTTGGGAGTGGATTGATGGGTGTCAGAGCATATACCACTCATCGGTGAGTTCTGCACACCACATCTTTAGGGATCCACTGACGCAGAAGTCTTGCATGAAATTCCGTTGAAACCAGCACAGGTAGACTTGAGAAACTGCACCCTTTTCACTTTGTGGCTAGCTGGCACCCTAGTGATAACCGTGAGGTTACTCCCACCTCTGTCACCGTGGGCTTAACTTCCTCTCATGCCTGTGAATTGAACCCACTGCGCCACAAAAACCTACCTTTCCATCCTATAACGATCTCATCAATACAAACCTCTTCAAATTGATAGAAAGCATTCTGAAATTTTGTCAACAGCATCTCAACAAGTGGCTCAATTTTAGCTGCTTCCTGATCGTCTGGTTCACAAACATGCAGCATGCTGTGATAAATAGTTTGAAAATGATTTCTTGAAAACATCTCATGATACCAAGGTGTATAAAAATTTCCTGCGGTGCACCAGTTGTCCTAAATTTTTGGTTTCCTATTCAGTCCTATCACAATCATTACAGCTGTAAACTTGAGCCATTCATAATAAGTGAGTGGTGTCCATAGAGCAAATACAGAATACTTTCTAGGTGGGTTGTTTGTTTCAACAACTTTTGCTGCATACGCATTAATGCTGGTTATTAGAGTGCTAACAACTGCATCATCCATGTACAATTTTTTTAAATCATGAGGTGTTTGCAAACTATACAGAGCTGGATTTATGTTCCGTCTCGTCTGGCTAAAGTTAAATTTGCTTTAGTTTCTCCAGTCGCCACTGAATGCCAGACCGAAGTGTTGGTGTTGTTAACAAAGCCAACATTACCATCCCACCTATCTTTTTCTTTTTGGCTCAGACATATTAGTTGAATTTATTCCAGTCTCATTACATGGTCCTGTCTCCATAACTTCATTGTCGACATAATACCTTCCATTATCATCCGCTGTGTCAAAGGACTCAATATCAGGCTCCTGCTGAAAATCTGAATCAGTTCTGCTACTATCTGAATAACTGCTACAAATATCACTAACTAGAATTTATTTAGGTAACTTCCTAGCTTGATCTGAAGTTAATCTACGAGGTCTGCCAGAAGTAGTGGGAGTGGCCATTTTATCTAATGAAATATGCACTTAAAAGAAAATAAATTAGAAATTGATATCCAAACACAACACGTATTGTATCTCTCTAGCATGAAACAAAAGGAGACACTTTTTTCTGTCAGAAATGACCTTTTGGTTTGTTAAAATTGGAAAACGGCTCTAGAACAGAAACAATACCTACAAACCAGTATACTGACGATCGGGTCAAAGTGGCAGATTCCTACGTCATTTATTTTGGCTTGGGACTTTAAGAGTTAAGAGAGAAAAATATCATGTTCAACTTCCTGTAAGAAGAATGGGGGAAAATAAGGTGAGTGAGAAGTACGGTACTTTGCAAAAAAAAAATGGCGGTCATATTGCTCAGCTAAATATACTGAAATCGAATTAATTATGCATGTTCTGCCCCAAATTTGCACTCCATGTAATTGAGCAAACACTACCAAAAGTATAAAAAAAATTAGCGTAGAGTAAAGTCCCTTGATAATAGAGCAGACGACAATTTCTAATGCTAGTGGCAGAAAATGGATACAAAATCAAAGTGTATGTTAATTTCACAGCTTTGGAATGAAGGAAATCAAACATGTTCCAACATTTCTAAAACCTTGAACATTCCTGAGTGGACTGTCTACAGAGTTGTTAGTAAATTAAAAGCAGGTAATGGAATCGAGCGAAAAGAAGGTAGTGGGAGGCCAAGAATTTTGGACACAAAGGACCATCGGCGTCTGGCCCAAATCGTTCGGGCTGGGCCAATGAAGAGTGTAGAAAACATAGGTAGCGCATGATCGAGTTGGGAAGCCCAGAGGTATCTAATGCTACTGTCAACCGGGAGCTACACAGGATGAATTACACAAAAAAGCGGGTAATTTCGTCACCATTGCTCACAGAGACTCACAAACAGATGCGCTTGAACTGGTGACACGAACACCAAAATTTGTCATGGGACAATGTGATTTTTTCAGATGAATGTTCTGTTTGGTCTTATCCTGCTCAAATAAATATTTGGATGAAAGACTCTGTAACGTCTGTGTACCAGCGACCGAAACATACCCAGAAATTCCATCTTTGGGGAGGGGTGTCAGCAAGAGGTGCCACCCCACTGTGCGTTTTCACAGGAATTCTCACGAAAGAAAGGTACATCGACATACTAGAGGGACACCTTCTGCCATTTATGCAGGTCATGTACCCCGATGGGTGCACATTTCAACATGACAATGACCCAAAGCATACAGCTCATACCACCAAAGCATGGCTGCAAGAGAAGAATGTGATAGTGCTGAAGTGGCCCAGCAACAGTCCTGACCTAAACCCAATTGACAATGTTTGGGCACTACTCAAGAATCATTTAAAAAAGAGTGGACTCAGAAACGTTGAAGAATTAAAGAAGGTAGCTGAAAAATACTAGGACAGTCTGACTCACAATTACCTACAAACACTTGTGGGAAGTATGCCTCGCCGCATCCAGGCTTGTCTTGCTGGAGAAGGCAACATTATATTGTACTGAAACCACTGTTAATATATAGGGGAGATACCAATCTTCCTCTGGACATACAGTTTTTATTATTATTTGCTTCTATGAGTGTGCTGCGTTGCGAAAATATGACTGCCATTTTTTTTGCAAAGTACTGTATATATATATATATAATATTATAAAAATTATATAAACTTATAAAATTCTATAATTTTATTATATAAATTTTAAATTATATAATATTAAATAATATATAATATTAAATATATAATTATAATTAATTAATTATAAAATAATTATCGTGTGAAATATAATATAATTATAATATACACGATATAATGAACACACGATATAATATAATTAATTGTAATATATAATTATAAATTATAAATAAAATTATAAATATATTTATAAATACTGTATTTATATTAATCGAGTAAGATGCCTAATTGTTCAGCTTTTGGCTGTAGCAAAAGCTCTAGCAGAGGATACAGATTGTTCTCGTTTCCAGCAGACAAGAAACTTAGATCGATCTGGGAATGCAAAGTGAGTACAACAATAGTTGTTCATACCGAGCAGCATGTTGATTTGTCAGATGTAGAAATAGAAATAGAAAGCACAGCTGAGGTCCATGCAATTCATTATTTAAGTGGCTACTGTGTGAACAGTGTATTAAAGCAACATACTGCCTGTCATATCTGCATTGTAGCTGTCACTGCCCCTCAGTGTGCAACAATTACTGACATTTCACGACTAACAGAACATAAAGAGTATATTCGAGGCTAACTTGTTTATGCCAGTGACACAGTAGTAAATCTGATATTAAGAACTGAACAACTGATCCGTCAACCATGAAAAACATTGCAACTTTACTTTTGGATATGGCATTACAGGAAACAGCTGAATGCACACTGAGCAACTGCCATGATATTAAACAAAAGCTATTAGCAAAGTATATAAGTGTCAGAATTTACATTTACTGCAGAAATAAAAACAATGGTCTTAAACAGCATGCTCGAGCATCAATGAGCAGTAAAAGCCATTGCAGGAAATCTCCGGTCCAAAATATGTAATTAGATTTTGTTAAAACTATCTGTACATTGTCGCATTTTTAATGAAAACCAAAAAAATGGTGTAATCATCTGGATCTAGTAAAACTGTCAGTGTCAACAAGTCATTCACCAGTTTCCGCATTTCAAACTAGGTAAATAGTTCAATTCGAAGGGAGTATGTTTTGCTAATTGTTGCAATTCTAACGGAATATTTGTTGCTAAATAGTGGAATTCTAACGGAATATAAAATTTAACGGAGTATGTGTTAAAAATTCACGCTACTGATTCTATTCAATAAACTGGTAAGTAAACTAGTTTTCTTCTTTTTGTTTTGTTAGTTGAAATACAAAGAATAGTTCAAATATGTGCTACTGTATTTGCAAATAATTTTATTTCAAATTATTAGCTAACCTAAACGAAAATGCAAATTGGGTCTAAACTCGTGATTGGGTCCATTTTCCTGCATTACGGGTACAGCCGAAAATGGCGGCCAAATTTTAGTTCGCGTAGCTCTCTATATAAAGGGGCACTAGTGGTGGCTCCATAAGATGCTGAACCGGAAATGATGATGATGGTCAACTTCTATTTTGGGCTGTCTTTTTTCAGCTGTGAGCGTTGAGTGGCAGAGTGATTCAAGTATTTGCTTCTTGAGGCACAGTTACTGGGTTCAAAAACCTAGTAGCATCGCATTCCACTCCATCTTGCTGTAAATAGGTACCTGGCTCTACTCTTGAGTTAGGGAAGGCAAAAGTAGCAAGGAAGGGAACTGAACACACGATTTCATAAAAATGTGAGGCCTGGAATCATGAAACTTCTAACACTTTACTCCCCTTTACCTCTTCTGCTGTCATCATTGAGTGCAGATTGCTGTGGCTTCTTATTTTACTAATCTTCTCCAGGTTCTTTGGCCTTCCCTCTTTTCTTTTCCTCGGTGGTTTTCAGCCGAGTACCGTACATGTCTGGTTATACTGGCTGATTGTCACATGAGTGAATTCTGTCTTGAGAGTAACAAAGAAACCACAACAAAACAGTTTCAGACTCTCAAGGGCGTAATTAAAGTGTGGCACCAGGGGTGGATTTTTTCTTTGAATAAAACGCAAAGAAAGTGTTTATGCTTGGAAGTAGATTTCTAAACAGTACCGTACTTCCATACACATTTTCAATGGACCGCTCCCCGCGGCTATCACCCACCGCTTTTGGTACGCCACAGCAGACTTTCATAGGCTTGCATAGAATAGAAGGATTGAACAATGACAAAAACAATTTCTCCAGAATGCAATACCGTATCAAAGTAAATGGAACAGTCTTAAAACAAGTCAATAAGTTCAAATACCTGGGCACGTTAATAACATCGAATGGAAGATGCATCTCAGAAGTGAAAAGTAGAATAAGTTAAGTTAGTTGCTTATCCTTTACAGGACGTGGCAAGCAACCCCAGCATTTATTGGCTGTTTGTGATTTTTCTAGGCAATATTTTTCATTCAGTAGTTTGCCATTGCTTTCTGAACGGTACGGCGCTTATACCATTGTTAAAAATCCACACAAAGCGATCTGCTACCAAACCGCCTGCAGCAGGTTTCGAACCTGGTATATCTGGATTATGAAACTGCGTTCATATCCATTAGGCCACAGACGCCGACGAAAAGTAGAATAGACCAGGGAAAACCAGCGTTCCATAAAAATGAAATTTTAATTGTTTGTTTCTTGGAAAGGGGAGGTCACACACTAAAACATTCATACAAATTTAGTTTTGATTGCGCAAGTCACAGCTTCAGACAGAAACATACAGACACTACACTCAAAGACCAGTGGCGATGGGGGAGTGGCGAACCAGAAAGTGTGGATACACTCCAGCTGCAGCCACAATCCTGCACACAGGCGGCTCAGGCCATAGGGTCGTTTCTCGCTGGAACTTTGAAGCAGCGGCGAGATCCGGCAGCCCCCTGAGAGACTGAGCAGCCCTCTTTATGATCACTCTACTCACCTTCATGGCATGAGGAAATGGCTAGAAAAGGTGCCCTGAACATAACCTGCTTCAACCTACTCTGACCAGCTTGACGCGGCTGGAGGGTATCCCAATCATGCGTTCGAACAAAAAATAAGAAAAAAATGAAGGTACTCACCTTCCGCACGTGGGACGTGCGAACATTACTCGACAATACCCTGGCCGACAGACCAGAAAGACGGACTGCACTTGTGGTGTAGTGAAATTGACAGAGATACAACGGTAAAATACCTCCAAAGATAACATTTAAGGATAAAAACATAATGCGTAGGCTGCGAATAGTACATGATCGCCTAGACCGCGGGTCATCATCCTCCATAATAATTGACTTGCTAGACAGGAGGGGAACGGCGGATCAACAAGGAAAAAAATATGACTGGAAAGATTGCGTGAGACTAGAAAGGCTAAGGAGACGCAATTGGGGGGGAAACGGAGAAAAGTCACGTTTCCCAAGTTGACATAAAAAGTAAGCAACTCGACAGAAGGGACCATAGATATGTTACGCCACAGTCATTTATTGGACGCTTTTGCAATACCAAGCCCTTGATTTGAATTCAGCGGCTAAAACGCAGATGTTTGGAATAGTACAAAATTTAAAAAGTACTTTTTTCTTAATATTAATGTTAGGAATATAAAAATTAGCTGGCCGGATGGCCCATTCTGAGCAGTGAACTAATATGTTCTTAATTTTACAGACGGATAGATAATATTGAAGATAATGACAAAAGACAGTGTTGTTCACATCATCGACAGACTGTATTGAATCTAAAAGTGTCGCTAATTGCACACAAAAACACGACCTCGAGACGCAGGTGTTCAAATCTACTTAGTATGGAAGAGACGGGATATTGTGGTGGCTGTGTCTAAAAATAACTTTTAACGACAAAATTTTGGAGGGGAGAGAAAGGTTGGTTCAAAAATCGAGTACATTTTTGTAGAAACACAAGTAGAGACGGACAGACTAACAGATAAACATCCATACTTGACTGAAGCATGACTGAAATGACTTTAGGGTAGGAAATTTGAAATTCAAAAAAACCTAGGCAGTGATTGGCCACAGACAAGCATATTGTCGGCGCTTAGACGCGGATTTGGGGTCATTTCTCAATAGTTGTTCAGTGATAGACACAGATTTTAAAGTGTGGTGATTTCCATATGAAAGAAAGTGAAAGAAGTTTAGGGACGCCATACTATAGCCAGCAGCTCAGCTGAGTTTTGCTAGCAATTCTGTGTTATTTATTCATAATCTGGTAAGATTGAAATTATTTCTTTATATATTTTGAATATTGTTTCATGTTTGAGTGATTTGATACTGCCATATCGAAATCTAGCCTTACAAACAAGTAGGGATTTGCTCTAGACCCCCCGCCCAAGTCAGGGTCTAGGGACCAACAATATACATAAACTCCAGCAAGGGTTAGGCAAGACAGATCAAGTGTTGAGAATAATGAAACATATTACCTATCCTCTTTTAGGGCAGAAAACTAATAAATATTTTTCAGAATCTATAGTCTGGGAGGATCTATCTGATGTAAAACCACCATGGTAAATGTGCTGTTTGGTCAGAGAGATCTGACCTGTCTGTATGATGTGGTTGTTGTGTCAGTGTTGTGTCCAGACGTGGGTAGAGAATAGATTTTGACACATGGCCCATACTTTGATTGCAGAGCTGTGAGTTTCTGTTGTCAACAAAGCAGTGTCTATTCAGTTGGTGACTTTACTCGAGTGTATCGGTGCAGTACTTGTGACAGAGACCACCATTATTGCCCGCCAGCACGGAGAGGTGGGACCACCTGATTTCAGCACCAGAGCTACAACTACAAGATGAGTGAGCCTCTGGTCTGCTGGACATTCACCAACGCTTTGTAGTTACTAATATCCCCATAAAAATTCCCACCATTTTCTGGACACTGTGTAGTCAATATAGACAGGTGTGATGAGGCCACCCCAACAGCACAAACATTAACTATCCTCCCAAGTAGATGACTACTAGAACATTTTAATAAAACTAACTAGTATAGTACATATATATGTACACTATTGCATTTATGATATAATATTCCATGCATTTCTTTCATAATCTCTAAATCCTTTTAAGTTCTGGTCAACCTAAAAAATTGATCCAGAACAAAATAAATGTAATATAATTTTATCAAAAAATTTTACACACGTGAGTTAGTTCAGTGTATTTTAACATTTATTAATATTATTAGTCTTGTTAAATATCTGTGGGTATATCTATAACCTATTACACCACTACATATCATAACCCTAGACACTTTACGTCATTCATTAAAAAAAAAATTAAGTGTGAGGTCGTAGTGGTAGCAAGAAAGGCCTTCTGACAATTCTCAACTACATTTTATCTCAGGAGCCTTCACAGCTGGCCTCATACAATTACATTTAGTAATATCACCATCATACAATACCAACAAACACCACTACATGTGGCCAGAGAACTGGCGCGCTATAATGTCGATATAGCAGCCCTAAGCGAGACGCGACTACCAGAAGATCAGATTACTGAAATTGGAGGGGGCTACACATTTTATTGGAGTGGGCGGGACAGGAAGGAACGACGTGAGGCTTGCGTTGGATTCGCCATTAAATCTCATATCGTACGTAAACTTGTCAAATCTCCTAAGGGCGTTAACGATCGCCTAATGACCTTTCATGTCCCACTCGGAAGCAACAGAAGTGCCACACTGATCAGTGCATATGTCCCAACAATGAGGAAACAAATGAAAAGTTCTATGACGAACTTAACTCTATTATCTCATCAGTTCCTAAATCTGAGAAACTTATTTTTCTCGGCGACTTCAATGCCAGAGTTGGAACTGACCACAACACCTGGGGTGGAATACTTGGAAAACATGAGCATAGGCAAATGTAATAGTAATGGGCTCCTATTACTCAGCCTGTGTGCCACACACGAACAGGGCCGGCTCAACCGACGGCGCAACACGTGCATTTGCACGGGGCGGCAAGCTTTGGGGGGCGGCAAAATTTTCTTTTACTAATTTTTACAATCCCGCCAAATATTCCGCCTTGAGATGCCTTTGTACATCCCTGGGAGAATGTTTTCTTGTGACCAGAGATCACGTGATATACGCTGTCTCGGGATTCCCAGTCAGTTCTGTGAGCAGTTTCCCACACTTCTTAATATGATGCAGCTTATTCAATTCAACCAATGACAATCTCGCGTGACCCAGATTAGCCAATCATAGGCTACTTAAGTATTGATTTTTTTTAAATCGACCGTTCTATGTTGGCGGCTCGAATGTTTCAGTTGTTTTCGAGTGTGTATTCAAGGAAGTTGATTTTGCTCAGTGTTAGTGTGCTATGTGTTACAGTGATGAATAAGTTTTTTTAAACGTTTTATGGAAATTAGTACAGTGCTTCAGCCTCCATTCATTACTAAATAATACATTTTATTGTAGGGTTTATTTAAAACAGTTTTAATATTCAAACAGATATAATGTCCGATAAAAGAAAAAACTATCAGGTGCCGAATATCGGAAACGGAAACTGGAAAAAGAACGCAATATTAAAAAACATAGCTGGGCTTTACATAAATATCTAAAAACTGAAACAACTGATGTAGGACAGAAGAAAATAAGCAAATGTACCGAAACAAATGATTCTGAGCTCATGGCAAGTACTTCTAACTCGGACCCCAGTAACGTAGATATTACTAACAATGTCGAAAATGAGACTTATTTGTTTCCAATTCCAGAGATTTAAGTGATGAACTTGAGAGGTACACTGATCCGGCAAGATGGAATCCTTCTTTAAGCGATACCGAAAGACTGGAAATCGTATAAAAAAGGCCTGCCAGAGAGACCAAAAAATGATTTCGTTTTTCCGCGGAGCTCTAATGGTCGGAAATTTTCACTAAATTTTTAAACTAGGGAGCTAAGCAATGGAGAACATATTAATCGATCATGGTTAGAGTATTAAAAAGAAAAATATTATGTATTTTGTTTCTGCTGTAAGTTGTTTTCCTGTAATAAAGTGTCATTCACTACTGATGGCTATAATGATTGGGGTCATTTGTATGTGTATTTAATGAGCACGAAAAATCTAAAAACCACTTGGAGTCCCATACAAAGTGGATTGAATTATCGTCCAGGCTTAAATCAGTACAGACAATTGATTCAATGCAACAAAAGTTATTAAATTCTGAAGTTCGACACTGGAGGAGCATAATAGAACGCCTAATTGCTATTGTCCTGTTCGTGTGCTAACAATGCTTGCCATTTCGTGGAACATCTGATAAATTATATGACCCTAACAATGGAAATTTTTTAAAACTTGTTGAACTGATTGCCAGATTTGATAGTGCTATGTGTGAACATTTAATGAGAGTAGCTCGTGGATCGACCCAACAATACCTTGAGAAAAACATTCAAAAGGAATTGATTGCTCTTCTCTCTGGAACCACAAAAAAAAAAAAAATAATAATTTCTGTGGTGGAGAAAGCTAAATATTATAGCATAGTTGCAGACTGTACTCCCGATGTAAGTCACATTGAACAATTAACACTAATTGTAAAATTTGTTAATACGAATCCAGATGATATCAACATTCATGAGCATTTTCTTGGTTTCATTGCTGTAGAAGCCACTACAGGCTCAGCGTTAACCGAATGCATTCTAAGAAAATTGTCAGACATGAATATTCCAATCGCAAACATGCGTGGCCAGGGGTATGACAATGGATCAAATATGAAATGAAACATTCAGGAGTTCAACAACGTATTATGGACTTGAACCCGAGAGCTTGTTATACCCCTTGCTGTTCTCATTCTCTCAACTTGGTGGTCAATGATGCCGCGATGTCATCTAGAGAAAAGATTTTATTTTTTGAAACGGTTCAGAAATTGTGTGTGTTTTTCTCATCGTCAACACTGCGTTGGGGAATCCGTAAGAAACATATTACAACTCTAACGCCCAAGCCACTAAGTACAACTCGATGGGAATCTAGAATCGAGGCCATTCGTCCTTTATATTATATTGAGGAATTTTATGATGCATTGATAGAAATTGCTGATGACGAGTCAGTAGACAAAATGGCGAGACATGAAGCTGAAACCCTTGCCCTAAAACTCAGAGATTTTAAATTTTGATGTTGTCTGGTTATATGGCACTATGTTTTAAACGAAATTAATGTTGCTAGTAAACTGTTGCAAAGCATAAAAATGGAATTGACTAGTGCCATAACAACTTTGAAAAATGTTCTCCAAAGCCTTAAGAATCTCAGAACTGATGAATCATTTCAAAATTTTCTTGTTGATGCTAAAACATTAGCTGAGAAAGTTGATGCTGATCCTGATTTGATACCAACGTTTGAATGTACGAGAGTGCGTCGGCAGAAGAAGCAACACAACTATGAAGCAAGAGCTGAACCTATTTTGGATCCCAAAACTAAATTGAAAATTGAATATTTCTTTTTTATTATTGATGTTGCAATCAATTCTATTGAAGAAAGGTTCGAGCAATTGGAACATCACAGTTCACATTTTTCCTTTTTATATAACATCCCTAAATTGAAATCTGAGACGACAAATGAGCTCTTAAACAAATGTAAAAACCTAGAAGGCGTTTTAACACATCAAGAAAATAGAGACATTGATGCCATTGAGCTATGTGATGAACTGAAAATAGTATCCAAATTAGTACCAGAAAATACACCGCCAATTGAAGTTCTTCGTTATATTATTGAAAATAACATTGCTCCTAATGTCGCTATAGCCTTAAGAATATTACTAACCTTGCCTGTAACGGTAACAAGTGGTGAATAAATAAACAAACAACACACAAAGGTATGATCAGGCACTCAGTGGGAAAATAAAGAAGTAGAAGACCAGACAACTTCTTTTGTTGTTTGTTTATTTATTTACTGTTTACAGGCCTCGGGTTTCCCCTCCTTATATGTTTATACGTTTAGCAATTGGTGAGCGTAGTTTTTCAAAACTGAAGCTTATTAAAACTTATTTACGCTCAACAATGGTCGAAACTAGATTGGAAGGTCTTGCAATGATTTCAATTGAACATGAAATCGGTCAAAAATTAGACTACGCAGACATTATTTCTGATTTTGCAAATATGAAAGAACGAAAAGTGTCTTTTTACGTAGTAGATACTTCAAACAATATAAATTAAAATAATGTAAAAATCGTGCAAAAACTATAACATGTACATACTATAGTTAGTGTTTGTGACTCAGCAGTTCATCGTTCCACATGAGAAGAACATCCCCTATATGTAAGTAATGTAACTACATTTATTTCATATAATTGTCTCTAATAAAGTCAATGGTTTTTTTTATGACTATAAAGTATTTTCATCAATTTATCAATACATTATTATTAATGGTACTATTTAAAATTAGGCTAATGGTCATGAAATTAATGTTGAAGCTGGTTTAACATAATGGTTTAAAAAATTTCAAACGTTAATTTGAGGTTGGGCTGGGGCGGCAAGGTATGGTATTGCACGGGGCGGCAACATTCCTAGGGCCGGCACTGCACACGAACACCATGTTTCGCTTACCCACTCGAAATAAAACAACATGGATGCACCCCCGCTCCAAACAGTGGCTTCTCATTGATGAATTATGTCGTCACGAGAAGGAGCGACAGACGTGACGTGAGAGTGACCAAGGCCATGTGTGGTGCCGAATGCTGGACCGACCATAGGCTGATTGTATCAAAACTCAACCTTAAGTTTAAGTATACAATTTTTTAAAAAATTTTAAACACTTTTTTAATCAAGTCTACACTTCACAAGACATAACACACACTTATTCATATCAATTAATTATGTGAAGCAATTAATAAGATTCTCCAGTCAATGTAACACATTTAAATGTATATCATCAACACCTAGTTAAATAAAATGTGTATCTACTGCCTGTTTTTAAAATATAACCTGAAAAGAAAAATTGCACACATTTTGAGTGGTTGTTTTGAGAAAAAAATCATAAAAATTACATCTATGAAGTGATAGTGATAAAAGTTTCTAGATATGTTTGAAACTAAATGTGCACTGATATTCTGAACATTTTATTGCCATACATTAATTGGGAGTCAATTTCACACATTTAAATGTATAACATATGTACCTACTGAACTTATGTATTTGTCCACTGTCTGTTTTTAAAACTTCACCTGTCTGAAAAAATTGCATCCATTTTGGGGCCTGGGTAAAACCCAAAAACGGTCTGGGAGAGAATGAGTCAAATGGATTATAGCACGAAAACACAATTTGAATTATATCCCTTTAATAAATACAGTTGATTATCCCACTTTGAATGACAGGATTACACCCCTTTCTTAAAATAGTTTAATTGATTTAATTTACTAAACTACATTAAAATAAACCAAATCTAAAATAAATTTTACTATAAAACGTAAACTTTATAATGGTTAGTAAATTTTAAATAACATAAATAGTTGTCAAGTTTTTCTTTATACATTTATCTAAATTAATTAAATTATTATAAGATTTAAAAGCTATTCTGGTATCTTACATCAGTGCAGGACGTTTTGCAATTTTCTTTAAATGATAACTGGATCTCAACGTAATGTGTTCCACCGCTTCAACTGGAATTTACACTGAGCAGGAAAATTATGTCTATTTTTGACGGCGTAACTGCCTTACATAAATAATGCATGAATAATGCTGTGAAGACCCAACACTGTTATCCGGCCTTTGGGTAGGATCATGTGTCTAGACACAGGGACCGGTACAGTGACGTTCATGTGTCATTAGGTCTCTTGTGTGAGAACACAGAAGATCACTACAGTGACACAGTTTGTCATTGGGTCTTCTTGTGTTGGGACATGTGGTCTTGACCAGGGCCGGGTTTGGGCGGGTACAAATGCGACCTCATGCGAGGAAAAAATATGCGACCTCAAGGGAGGAAAAAAAAAAAAAAACTTACATAAATAAGAATGTACCGTAGTGCAAGTCCTGGAATATGCAGATGACATTGCACTACTAGCACATTCACATCAACACATCCAGGAAAAAACGGATAGACTTAATAAATTAATATTAGACAAACATAAAGGTATGTTTTCAGGCACTCGTAAGAAATAAAGAAGTAGAACACTTGGACAACAGAAAAACAACAGACGTGAGTGGCTTACCCAGGGTTCGAACCCCGTACCTTCCGTACGACAACTCCGCCTAGCTATCAAGCGAATCACACTATACTGGACCCAGTATCAAGGTCTTTGTCTTGTTTGGACTGACACATACTGTTAATAGGAGAACAACAGAAGTGATTGCGTCATTTAAGAGCTGAGTTGCCCACTGTATACTTCCGGTGTTATCTTGTGTGTTTCGTACTGATAAATAGCCAGCAAAGCATCTTTTTTTGGGGATGCCTAGCTGGCCGTGGGGTCAGTGTGATTCGCTTGATAGCTAGGCGGAGTTGTCGTACGGAAGGTACGGGGTTCGAACCCTGGGTAAGCCACTCACGTCTGTTGTTTCTCTGTTGTCCAAGTGTTCTACTTCTTTATTTCTTACGAGTGCCTGAAAACATACCTTTATGTTTGTCTAATATTAATTTACTGTTTACAGGCCTCGGGTTTCCCTTCCTTATGTGTTATTTATGTTTATACAATACCAGAAACCTACCCTCTGTTCTATACTAATGTCCTTAAGTCTTCTACTATTTACTGGACCCAGTATCAAGGTCTTTGTCTTGTTTGGACTGACACATACTGTTAATAGAACAACAGAAGTGATTGCGTCATTTAAGGGCTGAGTTGCCCACTGTATACTTCCGGTGTTATCTTGTGTGTTTCGTACTGATAAATAGCCAGCAAAGCATCTTTTTTTGGGGATGCCTAGCTGGCCGTGGGGTCAGTGTGATTCGCTTGATAGCTAGGCGGAGTTGTCGTACGGAAGGTACGGGGTTCGAACCCTAGGTAAGCCACTCACGTCTGTTGTTTTTCTGTTGTCCAAGTGTTCTACTTCTTTATTTCTTACGAGTGCCTGAAAACATACCTTTATGTTTGTCTAATATTAATTTACTGTTTACAGGCCTCGGGTTTCCCTTCCTTATAGACTTAATAAGTTTAGCCAGCAGGTTGGCTTGAACATCAATTTAAAGAAGTCAGAGGTCATGACGCTCAGTGTGAGCAACCCTGAGCCCATATCAGTAAGGAATCAGCAACTGGTACAGACAGACACCTTCACATACCTAGGATGCATAGTAACACCAGACGGCGGGGCAGGCAAAGACATCAACATCAGAATGAATAAGGCAAGAACAGACTTTTTTAGCCTAAACAACATCTGGAAGTCCTCTCAATACAGCACAAGCACAAAATTAAGATTATATCAGAGCTGTCTGATTTCTGTGCTTCTCTATGGTGCAGAATGCTGGAGAGTTACAGAGAAGGAAATGTCGAAATTGTCCTCTTTTCACACAACATGCCTAAGAAAAATTCTCCGAATCTTTTGGCCGAATACCATCACCAACCAAGATCTGCTTACTCGGAGCAAGCAAGAGGACATGCACACCATCATAGCTGGCAGACGCTGGAGCTGGGTTGGCCATGTCCTCAGAAGAGACCCCGATGCCATCACAAGAACAGCTATGCTTTGGACCCCTGAAGGGAAACGAAAGAGAGGCCGACCAAAAACAACCTGGCGGAGGACTGTGGAGGCTGAGATGCAAAGAATGAACCAGAGTTGGGGCACTGTACGAAGGATAGCCGCCGACCGGGCAAAGTGGAATCAATTTGTTGTTGCCCTACAAGACGCCACTAGGCGTGATGGCCACTGACTGCTTTGACGGTCGGCGGCTAAGGATCAAAGAAGAAGAAGTAGTGCAAGTCGGGTTTAGTGTGAATCGTATTAGGAAGGTTAAACTATTTTTTGGTTTTAATTGTACTATTGCACTGAGGTGTGCTTCTAAAGTGCATTCTGATGAGTGGTACCAGTTATAAGTGGAGCATAGGGAGCCGCGCTGGTGTAATGGTAACCACACTGCTCTAGCGATCAGGTGTTCAAGGAAATGAAAATGGTGAGGATGACAAGGAAAGACCTTGAACTGATGGTACGTAACAGGAGGACATAGCATGTGTTCGTGGAAGGCCTATGTTCCTTGGGGAGCAAAAGGGTATTGATTGATTGTTTGAATTACAGGAGAACCTCCATAGTTGACCACCTCCCTACATTGACCACCTCCCGAAGTTGACCACATTTTCATAGACCGGACACGCACCACATGTACTCAATGGAAGACGACCTCTATAAGTTGTATCTTGACCACTTGGACTATGACACACAATAGTAATTTACCCTCTATTACTTGCAGTTTTTAAAAAAATCAGTGTCTTTGAATTTTGTCGGCACAGGCTTTCTGACCGCTTTTCGAATGATGCTTGCCGACAAAGAAAATTAACCTAACCTCTTTGATTTTTTCGCAAACATGCAGTATAAAAAGACCAACTTCTAAGCAAAATCTTCATTCTTGCTATGACTGCCCTGCAGGTTGATAGTATTTCAACTACTAAACTGTAAGTTCTCTCTCAGACTGTGTTTTATACACTTTATCGTTGACAAAATTAACCTAACCTTTTTGATGGCCCAAAGGAAAGAACTCAAGGAGCTGACAATGAAGGAAAAGGTTGATCTTCTACATTTTCTGGAAAGCAGCAGCCAAAGAAAGACGGCAGAACATTTTGGGGTTAGCAAGACCACAGTTAGCAACATCCAAAAACGTAAACATGAGTACTTGGAGAGATGTGGTAAGGAAAGCGGAGATCTACAGCGGAAAAGGAGGAAAACACCCCTAGATGAAGTCAATTAAGCCACATTAAACTGGTTCAAACAAATGAGGGCAGTTAACGCCCGAATCTCCGGGCCGATGATTCAAGAAGTTGCTAAAAAATTCGCAAGGGAATTCGGGGTGGCAGAAGATTTCCAAGCATCAAGTGGTTGGCTCGAGAAATTTAAACTGCGACACGCGATCTCCCAGAAAGTGTTGTGTGGTGAATCCAATGAAGTTCCAGTAGAAGCTGTGGAAGAGTTCATCAAAAAGTTTCCTTACTTCGCCAGAGGCTTCAAAGACGACGACATCTTTAATGCTGACGAGTGCGGACTCTTTTTCAAGGTGATGCCTGACAGGAGCCTCGCCATGAAGGGTGACAAATGTAAGAGCGGAAAACTTTCCAAAGAACGTTTCACAGTTATGCTTTGCGCTAGCTCAACCGGAGAGAAACTAAAGTCCTTGGTGATTGGTAAATCGGCAAAGCCACGCGCATTCAAGAACCTGAAGCCCGAAGACCTCCCCGTCACTTGGAGATCAAACAAATCCGCATGGATGACTGGCGCCCTATTTGAGGAGTGGGTAAGGGGCATCGACCGAGAAATGAAGAAGAAGAAACGGTCTATTCTACTGACAGTAGACAACTGTCCTGGCCACCCACAAGTGGAACATCTCACAAACGTGACACTGAAATTTCTGCCTCCAAACACGACCTCAAAAACCCAACCTCTTGACCAAGGCATCATCAAAACATTTAAAATGCACTACCGGGCCCAGCTCCTGCAGTGGGTCATTACTAAAACACAGATCTGTGGTCCGCCTGTGGAAGCAACTTCATCCGCTGCATCAGTTAACGCTCTGGATGCTGTCCTCTGGATCAGTTCTGCTTGGAATAAAGTTCAGCCGGAAACGATACAGAAGTGTTTCAAGAAATGTGGATTTGTCACAACCCAAGAGCATGACGTTTTAACCCCATCGGGCAGTTCATCGCCAATGGCAGAATTCCAAGTAGTAGATTTTGAAGGTTTTGTTGCAATGGATGATGAGGTGGCAACCTGTAATGAACCTGGCCCAGAAGGAATTTTCCAAGCGATATTGACCGAAGTATAGACAAGCATAACAGTGCATGACGCAGCTGGTGAAAATGAAGAAGCAAGTGACGATGACACAGAAATTGCAGAGACTCCAAAAGAAGAGGCTGTCAGGCATCTGATAATGCAGTTGAAGTCATTTGCTGTGGAAAAATGCCCAGGTATGTTGAGTGGTGTAGCCAGCGTTGATAGTGCATTCTCCACTTATGTTTGTAATAAGAATAAGACACAGACCAAGATTGACTCCTTTTTTCAGAAAGAATGATTAAACCATGATAAAACAGATGTTGATGATTTGATTTGATGTTGTGATTATGTATGATTTCGTATGATACTATATTCTCCAATATAAGCTGTTCAAGGAAGTAAAGTATCAGAGACTGTTCTTTTTTTCTCTTACACTATCACCTCGTGAGAAACAACTATTTCTTACACCTTATTCTCACATAGTTACCACTATCACCTCTGCTCAGACGGGACCATAAACATCTTCAAACTATCTTAATAAAATCTACGACATTAATGGGCGGCTCGCTCCAGGATTAAGATCTAGTCTGAGTCTAAATAAACGTCTAAAAGTCTGATACTGAATCAGAAGTTTTATCTGGATAGAGTGTAAAAGGTAAAGGTAAAGGAACCCGTTACACGCACATTGAGGCATATTGGGAATATGGTGTTAGGCCCATATTATCTTGACCGTCGGCACACTAGGGGGGATGTGGTCGGCATCACGCCGGCCGCCTTAACCTTCCCAGAATTGCTCTGGTACCCATTTGGGGCTGGGTCGACCCAGGAGCCGTTTGTGGCCTAAAAAATTCCCGCCTCATCTGGGGATCGAACCATAGACCACTGCGCTAGGAAGCCAGTGCACTAACCACTATGCTACCGCGGCTCAGTTTTGTCTTGTGATTTAAGGAATATTAAAATAATTACCCCCTAGACAGCGATCTTAGTTACGGGGTGTTTTACCACACACATATATAGGATTTGTGTTCTTTCCACAGCATCAAAGAGTTACGAGAAATTTGTTTTGATAATAACACAGCCCTACACACACACACACAAAATTTTTTTGGTGCCAAATATTTTACTCTTGATTGTACATAAATGAGGCCTGCTCAATCCAAATATCACATTTACTTGTCTGTAGCAGCTCTAGTTTTTGAGATACAGACATTTTTGTATTTCATTAATACAGGGTGACCCACAACAACAAAAAAACGGGCCCGCGCGCCCAAAATGTGCGCGCGCGGGCCAGTTTTTTGTGTGGCCACCCTGTATTATTACATTATTTTCTATATAAGGCTATGTAAATAAGAAAAACTATTGCTGTCTAGTCCTTTACAAAAGAAAACTGCTTGTTTACTCTCAGTTTCAGTTTTCCAAGAATCTTCCCAGAATTGCCTTTTTTAGATTTTAAGCCACTGCATGCATGTTAGTAATGCTACTTATTTTGTTACACTTCTAACAGAAAATGGCATCATCTTCAAGAAGAGCATGTTTTCTTTCACCGCATTTATTTTGTTATATTTGTGGAGAGTACACTTTCAAAGAAGAACATAGGAAGCATATTACTGTTTTTGTGAAAAAGGCATACTTTGCTTACTTTAAAGTAAAACTAGGTGACCAGGACAAGTCTTGGGCTCCTCATATTGTTTGCAAAACATGTGTTGAACACCTGCGACAGTGGACTTGTGGGAAAAGAAAATGTTTAAAATTTGGAATTCCAATGGTTTGGAGAGAGTCCAAGAACCACTATGATGACTGTTATTTCTGTGTTGTGAATATTAAGGGAATTAATGGAAAAAATCACAAAAAGTGGAAATATCCAGATTTAGATTCTGCTAGGCGACCTGTTCCACACGGAGATGACATACCAATTCCAACTTTCAGTCAGATTTCGGATTCCCTGCTAGAAGATGAGACAGCAGTGGCATGTGGAACGACAAGTGACAGTGATTTCGAAGATGATTTTTTCAGATGCTCAACGCTTCGACCAGCTTGAACTAAATGATCTAATCCGAGATCTATATCTCTCCAAGGAATCTTCAGAACTTTTGGCTTCAAGATTGAAAGAAAAAAAAATTACTGACTGCTGAAACAAAGGTTACATTTTATTGCAGCAGAGAGCAAGGTTTTATTCCATTCTTTTGTAAAGAAAACAACCTTGTGTTTTGTACAAATGTAGGAAGTCTTGTTAACAAAATGGGTGTAAGTTATACACCAGATGAGTGGCGACTTTTCATTGACAGCTCTAAAAGAAGTTTGAAGGGTGTTCTCTTACACAATGGTAACAAATATGGCTCAATTCCAATTGCTCATTCTACTACAATGAAGGAGGTGTATGCTACAATAAGCCCAGTTCTGGAAAAATTGAAGTATTTAGAACATAACTGGATGGTTTGTGTAGATCTTAAAATGATGAACTTCTTGCTTGGCCAGCAAATGGGATTCACCAAATATCCATACTTTATATGTTTGTGGGATAGCAGGGCAAAAGATATGCACTGGACAAAGAAACAGTGGCCGTTGAGGGATGAGTTTAAAGTTGGAGAAAAAAATATTGTCATTAAGCCTCTCATTGATCGAAAAAGAGTTCTACTGCCACCATTACATATAAAGCTTGGCTTCATGAAGCAATTTGTTAAGGCACTGAACAAAGATGGTACCTGTTTTAATTACTTATGCAGAAAGTTTCCAGAATTGAGCATAGACAAACTTAAAGCTGGAATTTTTGATGGACCTCAAATTAGAAAGTGGTTCTTGTGCGTTTATTCACCGGTTAAATCAAATTCTGGAAATTTATTACCAAAACTGAGAACCGTACTTTTTCTTGACTGAAAAATGTTGATTTCACATTGTGATTTGGGAGGCAAGTTAAAAAAAAAAGCGTTTCTCTTGCATTCATAGTTGACACGCTTACGACAGACCCGCCCTCAAACCCCCCCCCCCCGTATTTTTAAAAAAAAGTTTATAAACCAATAGAACGGAATTGAATCAGTTCTACAAGTTAACGGTACAAAGGAAACAAGGGAAATCGCTGCCGTTGCCTTCTCTAACTCAAGATCAGAGTCAGGCACCCTTTTACAGCTGGTTTGACTGATGCGTGACACATGTTCCTTCCTCGCTGCCGTTGCCTTCTCTAACTCAGGATCAGAGTCAGGTACCCATTTACAGCTGGTTATGGAGTGTTAGAGACTTCACCATACTAGGTCCAGCATCGAGAGGTGGGGAGATCAGTTTCCTTCCTCGCTGTCTTTTCCTTCCCTAACTCAAAGTTAAGTACCCATTTATAGCTAGGTAGACCCCATCTCTCGATGCTGGACCTAGTATGGTGAAGTCTCTAACACTCCATAACCAGCTGTAAATGGGTACCTTACTCTGATCCTGAGTTAGAGAAGGCAACGGCAGCGAGGAAGGGAACAGGCCACCCCACCTCATAAAGCTGGGACCCAGTACATCGAAGTCTATAACACTTCACTCCCCTACGGCAGAATGTGCTACGTGACTACAACCTTACGAACGGCAGGCGTGTTTTAAAAAAAATTCTAAGCAACGGGGGAGGGGGGAGAGGACAATGACACTTTTTCAGTCAAGAAAGAGTACGGTGATCGGTTTGGGTAATAAATATCCACAATTTGATTTAACCGGTGAATTAACGCACAAGTACCTACAAAGTTAATAAACGATCCAAATTTTATTGATTGCATGAACAAAACGGAGTCCACAGCTTGGTCATCATTTGTTTTAGTTGAGCAAAACTTTCTGGGTAACTTTAAAGCAGACAATTATTCTGAATTAGTTGGAAACATGCTGTCGAGTTTTTGTGAACTTGGATGCAACGTGAGCATAAAATTGCACTACCTCCATAACCATTTACATTTATTTCCGGAGAATCTTGGCGACTTTAGTGAGGAGCAAGGTGAAAGATTTCACCAAGATATAAAAACAATGAAAGAGAGATACCAGGGACTTTGGGATGCCCACATGATGGCAGATTATTGTTGGACCCTTAAGCGTGACTGTCCGGGCATATCACATTCCAGGAAGTCCTCAAAAAGATCCTTTTTGCGTGTTGACTAAACAAGTGCTAGTGATAAAGTTTAATTACATTTTTGTAATATATGCACAGTAATTACATATAATATGAATGCAGACTAAAGTCAAAATGCCACTGATAGCACCTAACTCTAGGATTGTACATAACAATTGCCCTACTAATATGGTCATTCTTAGTTATCTCAAAAACTAGAGCTGATAGAAAAAATCTGATTTCATTTTTGGAATCAGCAACCCAAAATTACCCAGGAACAGCTATAAAATTTAAGGCATCAAAATGTGTGTATACCAGTGTAATCTTTGTTAGATATGTGATATTTTGTAATTTTGTAACAGACCGCTAGGACGAGTGATTGTGTAACAATCACTAGGGTTGTTTTTTTTTTAATCAGCAAGAGTTTGAGCTAAGCTAAGGACTGCGTTCTGACTTTCAAGTCAAGTTAATAACGTCCCTTCTCTTAACTGACTTCAGGAGGGCGAGTTTTGAGTGGAGTTTTTTTAAGGGGATTTTTTTTCTCTCCTTAATTTTTTTAAAATATAAAATTTTTTTTTTCTCCACCGTTAGTAATAGTAGTTTTTCCAGGTTAGCCTGATCTACCATTTATTTGGCTTAGTCGTCTGTATTATGAGCCTATTGCCAGATAATAACAGCGATAGATTAGATAACTGAAAACAGGAGGAGGTATCTCAGGTAAATAATATTATATTTTTGTGAGCTTTCTCGTAAGCGGCTAAGGATACCGTTTTTTTTTCTCTTTCTTTTCTTCTTCTTTCCTCGGGCTAGAAGCATTTAGTTCTTTGACATGACTGAGCGTGTAAAACTTAGAACTATGTTAAGAGAGGAAGCAAGGGAGACAGGATTAGATGAAGAAGAAGCGAAAGCTTTTGTCAGGGAAGAACTCGACAGAAAGGACGCGGAGAAGAAGGAAGCAGCAGCCAGAGAGAAGTCAGCAGAAGCTAGAGAGAAGGAAGCACAAGATAGAGCGGAGAGGAAAGAAGCGGAAGAGCGTCAATCTCAATTAGAACAGAAGAAAATTGAGGCAGAGATGGAAGCCCGCAGGGCAAATGAAAGAGAGAAGGAGAGACAGCATGAATTGGCGCTTACGGCTCTAGAGGTCCAGAATCGTGGAGCTGCCTCTACGTCCAGCAATGGAGAGCCGTCTTCTCCCCATTCACCTTTAACTGATCAATCCAGTACTCAATCTCCTCAACTCGCAGCTATGTCTTTTCCCCTGGAACCCTTCCCAAGCCCCAATGAGAAAATTGACTCGTTTCTAGAAAAATTTGAGAGAATGGCAAATCTGTACGGGCTAGAGAGTTCCCGGTGGTGCCTAAAGCTTTCACATGCTTTGAAAGGTAGTGTTTATGACGTCTAAGTGAAACTGGGAAGCAGTCAAGACAACTACGACATGCTACAGAAGGCTTTACTGGAGCGTATCGAAATGAACGCTCGCAAGTTTTTGCAAATGTTCAGAAACAGCAGAAAGGAAAGCACTGAAACATTTCAGCAGTTCTCTTCACGCATGAAGGGATATTTGGCAAAGTGCATGGAGCTTTCAGAGAAAAATCTATATTCTACAAAACCAGATATCCCACCAACAACAATCCTGATCAACCCACACGGTCTGCATGGCAGCGCGGCTACAAAGGTCAAGACAAGAGAAAGACCCCGGCGCAAGGGACATCTAATCAGGGCAAGCACACCGGGCCTAATAGCATCGGATGCTTGCAAACTGCCTAGCAAGGAAGAATTAATGTCAGTGATTCTCAACCTGAGGGTTAGAGGCCCTCCACGTGAGGAACTTTTATTTTGAACGGGACATCTTGTCTTTTTGACACGGGTTTATTTTTTGACTATTGTCGCAAGGCACCTAGTCAAACCCGGTCAAGAGACAGAAGACACCGTCAAACTATGTGGAGTTTTCAAGAGTGATGCACCCATGACGCTTCCCATCGCACTGGTGGAGATACACTCTGATTTTATCAGAGGTGTTATTAAAGCGGCTATTATGGATGATCCTATCTACCCAGTTATACTTGGATGTAGATACGTGTTTATTGGGAAACCGAAAGAGCCGATTGCGGCAGCAATAACCACAAGAGGGCAAGCCCAGAAGGAACGGAAGCCTACGCTTAATATGTTACAGAGGGAACTAAAAGAGGCGCAACAAAAGGACCCTACTCTGGAGCCTTGCTTTAGGAAACTGCCCATGGCCAAGGACCCCAGACCCAACGGAGACATCTTTTCTAAGGATGGCGTATTGTTTTGTAGAACGGGCAACCCTGAACAAGGGCATAATCAGCTCCTAGCACCGAAACAGTACAGAGACAAATCTTGGAAATGGGGCACTCTCTTCCCTTTAGCGGACATATGGGACAAAACGCCACTATTCACAGAATATCGACTCACTATTGGTGGCCAGGAATGAACACTGATATTATCAGATACGTGAAATTCTGCGCCCAGTGCCAACGTGTGGCACCCAAGCATTGGACACCTCCAGTTCCCACGGGTGAAATGCCAATAGTGGGGACACCATTTGAACGGGTTGTAATCGACATTTTAGGACCCCTAGAAAGGACTAAAAGAAGGCACAGGTTTATCCTGACCTTAGTCGACACATGCACTTTGTGGGCAGAAGCTATACCGCTAACATGCACGGATTCCAAGCATGTCGCAGAAGACCTAGTGCAGATATTTACACGGTTGGGATTCCCTCAACAAGTTTTGACGGATAACGGATCCCAATACCGTAGCCTGTTAATGGAGGAGATCTTTAAGAACTTGAGGAACCAGCACATCTTTACAAGCCACTAATATCCGGCCGGAAGTGGGTTAGTAGAACGTGTTAACGGAAGCCTCACCATGATGTTACGTAAGCTGGGACAAGAGAAACCTGAAGATTGGGACCTTTTCATTTCTGCAGCCTTATTCGCCTACAGGGAAGTTCCACAGGCATCTACAGGGTTCCCACCAGCTACAATTTTTTTCGGCAGACCTATTAAGGGGCCGCTTGAAGCCTTACTGCGGTCCCTGACAGACCAGAAGGCTGACGAGACAGTCGTCTCAGCCAGTAAATATGTATCGGAACTTAAGGAAAGGTTACAACTAGGATGGGATCTAGCAACGACCAACCTTAAGCAAGCACGCGCAAAGCATGCTCAACGATATAATAAAGCAGCGATAGAGAGAGAACTCCAACCAGGGGAGAAAGTTTTGTTGTTACTACTAACCGGAAGCAACAAACTAAGCATCGGATGGCAAGGGCCGTTTACCGTCCTTAAAAAGATTTCACGAACTAACTACAAGATCTCTATTAAAGGAAAGGAGAAGGTCTACCACGTAAATCTGCTGAAGAAATATTTGTAAAGACCGGTGCCGTCTGTCGCGTAACGACTTCTCACCGACTTTTTCTTCTGTCTATTATTTTATTCCTCTAAATATCTCTATCGCTAGTGTGACCGCATGGCCTTCCACGCCGCTAGCATTATCCCTGCTACTTCCACGCTAAGCATTTATACGTGCTATAATATGCTACATAAAAGAATGACAGACCTCAAAAGCAAATAAGACGTTTTTACACAAAACGCAGTATCATTCAAAGTTCAGTTGGCAGTTACTGCTCTGACAAGGCAAACGTAGGTCAGTCCCAGATAAAAATAATGAATGGGTTTTATGCGCGGAAAGTAGGAAATGAATGTGTGTGTGATCTGGTTTTTTTCAATCCAAGTGTTAAGTTGGAAAAGATCACACATGTGAAAAAAGTCGAAATAACAGAAAGTCGTGTGCAGAAATTGTACTGTGTGACAAAAGAACGGGACGTGTAGAAAAAGGCGGGGAAAAAGAAGAAATAGTATAAATAGAAGAGATGTGGGCGATAGGCGGAGAGATTTCAGGATTTATGATTCCAATGATACCATGATTTTAGACTAGAGGATTTTTTTAGATAGCGTTAGGTGAACGTCGTCTTTGAGGATATCAAGACAAGTTTTTTTTGAGTAGACAAATGTGTATATTACTCAGTTGGATTATACATTTTTCATTTTGGATAAACAACCATCATTTCGTGAAATTTACAGTGTTTGTCTAATGACATCAATAAACTTTAATATAATTTTCTACTGAATTGCTGTTTGTGGAAATTTACAGTAATTTCTTTTGGATATACGTTGTTGTGCTGAAACTGTTTTGCTTATCACCAAACTCAAAGAAAAGAACCTATCTGGGAAGAAGAAGAAAAATGAGTAAAGGTCAAGTATTACCATCTCTGGCGGAAGGCCAGTTAGAACTTGAACCACAACAACATATAAAAGATTCATCATCATCAGTTGCCATCTCCACAACGAAGGTTGGCTGTAATGGATCTCCAACGTCTTCTGTCTCTTGTCTTGATGGTGCACTCTGACAGACTCTTTCCTGTCCATCTCTTGATGTTGTCTTCCCACTTATAGCGCTGTCTTCCCCTTGCACGTTTGCCTTCAACTCTCCCTTCTGTTATGGTCTTCTGCAAGGTGTTATGCCTTTTTATGTGGCCAAAGTATTTTAGCTGTCGAACTTTGACCTCCCTCATTAGTTCTCTTTTCATACCTAGATTTTCTAGGACCTGCTTATTTGTTTTCATCTCTTTCCATGAGATACGCCCCATTCTTCTATATATCCACATTTCAAGAGCCTCAATTCTTTCTTCCAAATGCTTATTCATCGTCCATGTTTCTGCACCATACAGAAATGCAGAATATATATAACACTTTATGATTCTCAGTTTTAATTTGTGAGATAACTGTTTGGATGTCAGTATATGTTTCATGTTGTTGAATGTAGCTTTGGCCATTCCTATTCTCTTCTTGATTTCTGTTTCACATCTGCCATCTTCTGTTATTATATGACCGAGATATACGTAGCTCTTGACTTGTTCCAGGATTTCCCCATTTACGCTTATCTTTAATGTGGGTTTATCGTCTGTTTTGCTAATTATCATAGTTTTTGTTTTCTCAATATTAATGTCGAGTCCATATTCATGACTTATACTGTTCACTTGCTTCACTAGTTCCTGTAACTCCTGTTCGCTTTCAGCTAACAACACGGTATCATCTGCATATCTAAGGTTGTTTATTGACCTTCCACTGATGTTCAGTCCTGGTATTTCCTGTATCTGTTTGAAAATTTTTTCAGTGTATAAATTAAATAGGCAGGGGGACAGCACACAACCTTGTCTGACACCTCTTTTTATGTCTATGTATGGTGAATAATTCCTTCCAGTTCTTACTGTGGCAGTTTGCTCCCAATAAAGGTTACTGAGTATTCTTATATCTTTTCCATCAATACCTATGTCTTCGAGGCATTCAATTATTTTCTCATGATGGACTCTGTCAAAAGCCTTCTTATAGTCAATGAAGCACATATACATACTTTTTCGGACCTCTGTATATTTTTCTGCTAATATTCTTAGGCAAAATATTGCCTCTCTTGTTCCACTGTTCCGTCTAAAACCAAACTGTTCTTCCTGGATTTCGCTGTCTACTTTACTTTTTATTCTTTCCTGTATGATTTTGAGCAGTATCTTAATTGCATGACTCATCAGGCTGATTGTTCTGAAGTCTGAACATTCTGTTGCATTTGGTTTTTTTGGGCAATGTTATAAAAACTGATGTCTTCATGTCGTGTGGTATATATCCTGTATTGTATACATCGTTGCATATTTCTGTGATTGTATCTATACCAAAGCTCTCCAGAGCTTCTATCATTTCAATTTTTATGTTATCCATGCCTGCTGATTTTCCTTTTTGTATCATATGAATGGCATTCTCTACTTCTGATCTGAGAATGTTTGGGCCTTCATTAGAATCTGGTGATGGTTTTTTACCTCTGTTGTCCTCGAATAATTCTTTTACGTATTCTGCCCATCTGTTTGATATGTCTTTCTCATCAAGTAATATTACACCATTTTTGTTCTTGATACAGCTTCCTCCTTGTGCAAACCGTGACCGATTTGATAATTTCTTTATTTCTTCATGCATATCTCTTGTCCTGTGCTTTGCTTCCAAGTCTTCTATTTCCTTGCATTTTGTTTCTATCCACCGTTCTTTTGCTTCTCTACACATAGTACGTATGTCATTGTCTATTGTTTTATATTCTGGAGTGTTTTTTGCTTTCTTTCTTTCGGTCATTTTATTCAAGATGTCATCTGTCATCCAAATTTGATTTTTCTTAGACTCCTTTTTAGGTAAATTTGCATTTGCTGATTGTATGCTTGTTTTTTAAGCATTCCCATTTTGCGGTTGCTTTTTTCTTCTGGGTTTTCTCTTCTATACTGCTCCATGCTTTCTGTCAATAACTGTTGATATTTATTTTTGACGTCGATTAAATATTTCTGTTTTATATCTGGTTGTTTCAGCGCTGATATTTCTATCTGGGGTTCCTCCTGTCTTCTGTTTCCTGCTCTTTTGAGCGTTATATTTACTTTGATGACGACTGGATTGTGATCTGAATTTATGTCGGCGCCAGGATATGTCTTTGCACTTGTGACACTGTTCTTAAATCTATGTTTTATCATGATATAGTCGATTTGATTTCGTGTTATATCTCCTGGGCTTTTCCATGTGTATAATTTCCTTGGGTGGTGTTCAAAAAAGGTGTTACATATGACCAGCTGGTTTTCTTCACAGAACTGGATAAGTCTGTCTCCTCTATCATTTCTTGTCCCTAATCCATACTGTCCTACTATTTTCTTGTATTTTCCTTTTCCTAATAAAAGATTAACTCTGACTAAATAAAAATCAATATAACTACTAGTGCAGTATAACCTACACAGCCACATATCTTCAAATTGATGCCGTGACCTGCGCACAAGTAACTGACGCTGGCACATATCTTCAAATTGATGCCGTGACCTGCGCATACAACTGACGCTCGCACATATCTTCAAATTTGCGCCGTGACCTGCCCTTTTTTCTTGGTGAAAGCAGACAGGCATAATCACTATAATGGATCCAAGTCAAGAACTACAGCATCAACAACAACAACAACAGATACAACAACGCCACTGGAATAGTCTTAATAAAAGAGCTTGTCGCATGCCAGCCAGAAACCTTATTAACGGAATCAAACAACGAAAAATATGCGACGTACAAAATGTTACAACCATTGACCAACAAACTTGCTTAATAACGACAGAAGATGGAATGAGGGTACATATCAGACCAATACAACAATGGAGAAAACCACCTAATATACATCACCAGGTGATACAGACTTAATAGTAGTATGCTTGGGTAAAGTGCCACCACTCTGATAAGGTCGTACTGGACATCACCTTGATAAAGTGTTTGTTTCTCGCACCAGATTAGTGTGGACTGGTTTCTTTTTTTTTATAAAGCTCGTCCAGTCACAATGTTCTGTAAATGGGCCAGGTTACCTACTGTTGGGGCCCTGACCAGGTGTACTGTTAAGTGCGTATATTCTGATGTAATGGGTGAGTGTAGGCATCAATAATGACAAACGCGAATGGATGACAGTTCGACAGGTGCACAGGTCACTCACTCCAATCACAGATGGAAGTCAAGGACGGCTGGACCACTGTGGTCGTTTCATATTATTTAATAGAACGTACACATGGACAGTACTAGCATCGTTACAGGAACATAGGTTGACATAAGTAGCATAATGTTGATCAATAGTCTCCCATCATAAATTAGCATTCATGTTGAATAACATTGCAATGGAACATCTGTAGACAAGCACTTAGATTTCCATTGTTTATAAATACAATCATCAGGCCTTACTGACCGAGCATGTCAGTTAATAAATACTGTTCAATGCTGACTCTTAAACAGGACCTCTTTTCTAGCGAAGATTCCTTTAGGTAAATTACAGCAAATCTATGTGAAGATAATGTTAACCCACTAGTATTGGGGTTTCTTTACAACTGTGATCTCTTAATCATCACCTGATAATAAGGGGGCATTCCAGTTCTCTGATTGATGATTGACAATAAGTGGGATTCCAAAATACATAGAATTCCAAAATGGCTTCTGGTTCCCTGTTGAGCATCGCTCACTATACGGATGTATAGCAAATCTTCAATAGACGTTTTGTGCATAAACATAAATGATTCTATCAGAATCATCATATTCTGTCCTCATAATTGCTGCATATAAACATATATATATAGTGCTGCTAGATAACATGTCGTCCCGACATATGTATACATAGGTAAATTCATATCGACGTCTGCCCATCTGAGCCTAGGAATGAAAGAGTTCAGTGAACGGTTCTTTACCTTGCCATACGAAATATACTAGCAAACACAAACACTCTCCTGGCGTTACTGAATCAACACTGGGGCACTCATGGATCTAACAATCCTAGAAGAAACTATCTTCGTCCCCATAATCAATCAAAGAGATCACAAACTTTGGACAGGGCTAAGACATGACGTCCCGCCAGGCTCCTTCATCACCGAAGAACTCTCTAACCTATCTTCATGCGCCGAAAACACCTGACCCCAAAGTACAGTACAAGGAAAAATAGTTCCACTAAAACATACCAAGATATCACGATATAAGACCGAATCGTCTGAAATAGACACAGAGTAAACATAGACTCGGACCATAAACATTCTTGCATAAACCTAAACAAGAACAATCTGTTTTCTGGCCCAACAAGACACAGACTAACAAAATCCAGATTCATACGCCAAATTCGATATCCAGGGGAGATAATCCATATAATAACAGTATTAATCAATCATGGGTGATATATCTTTGAACAGGAAAGCATCCTGATTCTAAAAACAAATACCTTCCCTCCGACAGATAAATATAATAATAAATATCTACATTGTATATATATATATATATGCCAGTAATCTGTTGGTAACAGACTACCGCAACCCCCGGGGAAAAAAATGAAATTTTTTTTTTTATCCGAGAGCAACATACAATAGGCTCACCACGCACGAATAATGCGCAGATGACTAATAAGAGCAATTTATAATTTCAAGTTAAGGTAAAGTCGAAGCATATATCGACTTGTGAGAATCCATCTCAACATCTCAGAGAAAGCATTTCTCTTAAGCATAAATGTTTCCAGGGAGGTGCCACCAACGTATACTACAATGCTGGCAATAACATAACGCATATAACAATTTAACATTTACGCATTATAAGTACATGATTGACAAACAAGAAAACTCATCAACGAGTATCGGTGAATATATATATCAATGAACGTAGTCATAGTAGTGATACAATCGCTATATTACAAATTACAATGTGTATTTATCTTGATAAAGAAAAGAAAAAACTGTTGTAGAGTTGGATGTATTAAGAAGTCCAAGACACAACAGTTAGGTGGAATCATGTGGGCATCTAGACAAAATGTCTGCCATCACATTATCTGATCCGTGGATAGCTCGTACCGAAAAATGAAAAGGTTGAAGAGCAATTGCATATCGAGTAGACCTCGAACTCTTCAAATTCTTACTCTGTATAGCTGTAAGAGCTTTCTGATCGGTTTCTACTATGAAATGTGCGCCTAGAAGGAATCTTTGTAATTTGAGAATTGACCATACCATAGCCAATAGTTCACGGTCTAAAACCGAATAATTCCTTTCTGCAGCATTAAGTTTTCTGGAGATATACATTACAGGATGCAGAGTTCCAGAGTACTCTTGCATTAGTGCCGCTCCAATTCCAGTGGATAAAGCGTCACTACAAAGAACAAATGTCTTATCTGTAGTAGGTAACGCTAAAATAGGTGGTGTTGAAAACAAAGTTTTGATCTTATCCAAAGAGGATTGGCATTCTTGTGACCAGTGGACCATATTAGGCGACCCTTTTTTAGTAGTGTAGAAAGAGGTGCCATGATAGAGGATAGATTCGGAATGAATCTTCCATAAAATTGAATAAGACCTAAGAGACTTTGCACTTGCATTTTAGTCTTAGGAATAGAGATGTTAAGTATCTTAGTGATATTATGGTCCTCTGTCTTTAGGAAACCATGACCCACTCGATGGCCTAAGAAAGAAATTTCGCTAAAACCAATGCAAGCTTTAGAGGGTTTTGCTGTCAGGTTATACTCGCGTAGAGTAGATAGTAATTCAACTAACCCCGAATAGTGATCTTCCCAAGTATCGCTGAAAAAACAGATGTCGTCTAGATACGCGATGCATCATACGTACGAATGTAGCTGGTGCGTTCATAAGGCCGAAAGGCATGAAATTCCATTGAAAAAGGCCTCTAGGTGTAGAAAAAGCCGTAAAAGGTTTGGCGCATTCAGATAAATGGACTTGCCAATATCCTTTAGACAAATCTAATTTAGTGAAAAAATGAGATTTAGAAAGCCTAGTAAGTAGCTCTTCTAGTAAAGGCATAGGTTCAGCATCGAACTTCGTAACTTGATTCAATTTGCGATAGTCAACGCAAAGATGTATGTTATTGTCTTTTTTCCGAACAATAGCCATCGGCGAAGAATACGCAGAATTGGATGCTTCAATTATTTTTAAATCTATCATCTCATGCAACTCCTTCTCAACCTGTGCTTGAAAATGTATAGGGATAGGATAAGGTCTGACCCTAATAGGATTATGGTCAGTTAGAATAATGTCATGTTCAATAACATGAGTTTGTCCAGGGATGTCAGTAAGGACATCCTGAAATGTTTGTAACATAGCCGAAACTTGTCGCTGTTCTCCTAGAGATAAATCAGGAGAGACAGTAACATTTTTCCATGATTCACTCGAATGAAGTGGAATCATCGGAAGCGGAAGATTAACATCTGAAAAACTTGTTTCCTCATCCTGAATTACAGACAGCGATGAGTAATGACCATGTTGAACTGGTGAATCGTCCGTTGCCTGGAAAATAGGCTGTAAATAATCCGGACGTTCATGGAATTCCGTAAGCATATTGATGTGGAAGGTTTTATGCTTTCCATCAATATCGACAATGTAGTCAACATCGGAAATTTTCGAGATTATATCGTACGGACCTTTCCAAGAAATAAGAAGTCTGTTTTCCCTACTAGGTACTAAAACAAATGCTTTGTCACCAGGACAAAGTTGTCGTAAGGTTCTTTTCTTATTGGAAAATTGTCTTGCTTTCTGCTTAGCAAATTCAGAAGAAGAAGTTGCCAATTTGCATGCTTCGATAATCTTTTGTCTCAGCGCGATGACATATTCGTAAGAAGATTTCGTGTCATCTGTAATATTATCAGCGGTTATGAGATCATGAAGCAAAGACATAGGGCCGCGCGGTCGCGCGCCAAAGACAAGTTCAAAGGGAGAAAATCATGTATGTTCATTCTGTAGGCGAAGAGGGCCGCAGGTAAAACCCTGTCCCAATCTTGGGGATGATCCTCAGTTATCTTTCCTAATAAGTTTTTGAGTGTTCTACTTAGGCGTTCGACCATCTCATTAGACATTGGGTGATAGATACTACTCAAAGATCTCTCTATCTGCAGAGTAGACATTACTTGAGACATGGTATCCGATATTAGTTGGGTGCCATGGTCTGATAATATTTCTTCGGGGAATCCCAGACGAGAAAATATAAACCAAAGAGCATCTACAATGTCAGCAGTAGTAATGCTCTTCAGAGGAATAGCCTCTGGCCAACGTGTGCACATGTCCACACACGTTAAAATAAACTGATGTCCTCTAGCAGATTTGATCTTAAATGGACCAATGATGTCTATCGCCATTTTATGAAATGGTCGAACAGGAATGTCTGCAGCCTGAATAGGTGCAGCATGGCGTGGACCTTTGGATTTGACTTCTTGACATACTATACAAGATTGACAATAAATCCATATGTCTTTGTTCACAAAAGGCCAAAAAAAAGCCGCAAGAACTCTTGACTTTGTACGGGAAAAACCCATATGTCCAGCACACTGAGAGTCGTGTGCGTGTTGCAAAATTTTAACTCTCAAATTCTTGGGCACAAGAATCTGAGAATGACTTGACTTAGCGGAGTCTTGCACCATACGTACAAGTACGCCATTCTTCATTGTAATCCAAGATTTACGCTTTGTATCTTTATTCGGATCACCTTTTGTTGCAAGCGTGAAGAATTTCTTTAGAGTCGGATCCTCTTCTTGCTGTTTTATAAACGAGTCACGAGAAATTACCAAAAGATCGTCTTGGTTATGCACTTCATTACCTTCAGTAGATGAAGTTTGAGGCATATTAAGAGCTTGAGCTCTAGTGACTACAGCATTAGCAGTTTGCATATTTTGTTTTTCCCAAACGGAAATTTGTTGTGGAGTGCATTCTTTGACTCCATGAATACGACCGATGATAAGATCAGCGATCGGATTCGGAAGAAGACATGCGTGTACATCTCCTGTAAAGAAAGGAGTAGCAATCCTAATGATAGCAGTAGAGTATTTCTCTAAGGTGCCGCCAAATGTTACACATTTGACTACTTTTCCAGTGGCACAAGAAGGATCTACAAGTGACTGCCTAACACCAATTGTGGTGCATCCAGAATAAAAAAGAATTGAGACTGGATTGTCATTTACTAAACCTCTGTGTAAGACAAGAAAACCTCTTCCATCATGCGCGACTGACGCAGGAAGAGCGGGAAGAGGATGGCCACAACTTAAAGTGGTCACCGTAGTTGTTTCAAATAATGTTTGCATTGGGGGCACTGAGATGCTCTCCCAAAATCAAAAGCGGAACATGCCATATTATTAGCATCATTATTATCTTTGATCTGTTTATAGGCTTCATGTGACTCTTGCCGTGCAGAGTTTGCCTGATAATGAGATTTGTGTTTTTTGTATTGGGATCTACCTCGATTATTATTGCCTCTGTAATCATTATTATTTCCTCTATTGTAACCCCTATTTGGGTTTGAGTCATAATTCTCATGGTTACCATTATCATATTCATTATAATGAGTATCTCTATAATTTTGGTCTTGTTGTCTCCAAGTTATCCATTGGATAGTTCCTATAATGACTTCCTCTGCGGAAATTTCTATAATTATGACCACCCCTGAATCGAGGGCTGTCAGCTTGTCTCCAGTTCTTCGCAGAAGAACCCTGAAATGATTGAATACTTTTGTTTTGATAACTATTATGGTTACCTTCTTTCCCAAACTTGTTTTGTTGTCCCTGAAATTTGTGTGAGTAATTAGAATTGTATGGTGTTGCTGATGCAACTGGCATACTTTCTTTAATCTTAGTGTTGCTAAGAGTTACGTCAGGGTGTGCAGTGACATATTGGTCACAATATTCTTGCATTTCTTTTAGTGTCTTGGGTTTACGCTCATGTAGGAATTCCAGGAAGGGTTTATTAACACTTAACATAATCTTGTCCCTGAGCAACAAGTCCATAAGGGCTTCATATGTCTTTTCTGTTTTGGACAACTCAATCCAACGATTAAATGTAAGACGTGTCCTTGCAATGAATTCTGAGAATTCTACCCCTGATTCAGGTACCATTTTCTTAAACAAAATACGGTAACCTTCCTCAGTTAACTGATATTTTTTCAATAAAGCTGCTCTAATAACATCATAATTATCCTTGTCAGCCTCTTCAACCAAACTTAAACTAGTCAGAGAATCACCTTTCAAATTTTCTGACAATTGATTAGCATACTGTGATTTATCCACATTATGAGCTCGACAAGAGCGTTCAAAACGATCCAGCCAGAATGTAATATCGTCACTGGAAGGATTGAACGCTGGTACCTTGACCTTATAAGTAAAGGGTTTACCACTGTTACCATTTGTCTGGAAGGAAGAGCTGGAGAAGAGAGGGATGGTCATAAGCAGCTCTAAAACAAAATCCATGGTGATATCACGAGAAGAAAGAAAACATCAGATTAAGTTGGGAGAACAGGTCCTGGAGCAGGTCGACCACTTTAAATATCTCGGAGCTATTATAGACCGAAAGGGAGGCATCAAAGAAGAGTTGGCCACTCGAAAAGCAGCGGCTGGGAGACTTTTTCAGGCCATAAATCGTGGATTCCTCAGCAAGAAAGAGGTTGGTAAGAAAACGAAGATGGCTGTATACCGCTCTACCTATGTCCCAGTCTTGACATATGGATGCGAGTCGTGGGCAATGACTACAACCCACAAAAGCCAGATCCAAACCTCAGAAATGAGGTATCTGAGGAAAGTGGTTGAAGTAACAAGAAGAGACATGGTCCGCAACCAGACGATCCGTCAAGGCCTAAAATCCCATCCGCTGCAGACCCAAATAGAACAGTCCCAACTAAGATGGTTTGGCCATGTCTGCAGAATGGGAGAAGATCGGCTACCACGACAAGCATGGGAAACAAAGAGCCAGGGATCCAGACCTCCAGGACGACCCAGAGTCCGCTGGGAGGACAACATTAGACAATCTTTGAAGGACCGAGGACTAGAATGGAACCAGGCCAGGAAGAAGACAGCTGATAGAATGGTCTGGCGCTCTCTCTTCCAAACCTCTACACCTCACGGTAGAAGGGGAACGACTAAGTAAGTAAGTACCATTTGACTGATTAACATTAGTCATATTTGTCAATTTTGATTTTTCTAACTCAAATGCTAAAAGTTCTTTTTGATGTTCATGTTCTCTTTTTGCCTTACTCTCCTCGGCTTCTCTGTCTAATCTCTTTTGTTCAGCTTCAGCTTCTCTGTCTAATCTCTTTTGTTCAGCTTCTCTGTCTAATCTTTTCTGTTCAGCTTCTCTGTCTAATCTCTTTTGTTCAGCCTCACTTTCTAATCTCTTTTGTTCAGCTTCTTTGTTTTGTTTTTCCATTTCCATTTGGAATCTCTTTTCCTCAACTTGCAGCTGCAATTTCTTTTGTTCAAATTCTATTTCCAATTTTCTATCCTCACTTTTTTGTTTTCTCTCTTCAGCTTTCAGTTTTTCAATTTCCAATTTTTGTGCCTTTTCATATTGACTGGTAGCATACTCCTCCAACTTATCTCCAGTCTTACCTAGGGATTTCCCTTGCTCAATAAAGTAATCTAAAGTCGACATAATGTATACTAATATGTGACTAGATACCTGAAATAGCAATAATGAAATCTATCTCCAAATAAATGGAAACAAGCTCTTTATAGCTTGAATAATCAGCTCTTTTTATCACAATCTCTGTGGGAAACAAGCCTTCAAATAAGGTCTTGTATAATCAACTGTGTACCTTTAATAACAGCCATTAATCATCAGTTGATTATTACTCATAAGTTCACTACACAGCTAGTAGTGTATGATCAAGTATATTTTATAGTATATGTCAACAAACTACATAAACAAAAGACAATCAGGAAAGACAATACGAAAACATTCGCAGAAATCAACTAAATTAAATAGAAAACTGAAGAAAATAATCACAGAACCTGTGACGATAACCGCGATGAAATAAACAACACAAATAACTTCACAGTGTATAAATATAAATGGTGTATAAAACTGAATAATAGGACAGAGTAGACCTACAAATATACAAACAAATCAAAACAAAACTAAAGAACAGAAAAAATATTACAAAAACAACGAAGAAAAACGCGTCTTAACAACTAACAGAAATAGCAACAGATTGTCGCTAGCAAATTTTCAATTAAGAAAATTCGCACCTACAGAACGCAATAATAAAACCTCTATGACGTGGTATCTTTTATAATAGTCACCTCACCAACCTCCCACGACATAGGCACACAAATAATACGCAAACATGTAAACATTAAACATAAATACATATATGTCATATAAATGCATATAATATAATATAATGTGTTGTAAAGGCTCAGCTTTAGAATTCAATGGTACAGTTTCTAATTACTAATGAAAATAAACTGCCACTTTAATAAATTATATTTCTGATTTAACTATTACACAGTTCAACAATATGTAGCAGAACACAAGAAGATCCACCGTTGACGTGTAAGACCTCTCAGTTCCATAGCACTTCTTGCTAACACAGTTAATTATTGTAAACAAGTCTGCTGTGTAACGCTGTCCGTTCTATGTAAACACCGTCTGTTTACGAGCGCTGACCTATTTACAGCATACAATCGATAGGGCAGGTCATGCTGACTTCAACTGTAGAGTTGTACTGCTGGTGTGTCGTATCAGATCACAGGAAACGGTCTGGTCTCAGTAGCTGACTTCTCAAACTGTCCACTGTGCAGATTGACCCAGGAAACTGGCCTACCACTCTGTTAAAGCTTAATAGTATGTATGCTTGGGTAAAGTGCCACCACTCTGATCAGGTCGTACTGGACATCACCTTGATAAAGTGTTTGTTTCTCGCACCAGATTAGTGTGGACTGGTTTCTTTTTTTTTTATAAAGCTCGTCCAGTCACAATGTTCTGTAAATGGGTCAGGTTACCTACTGTTGGGGCCCTGACCAGGTGTACTGTTAAGTGCGTATATTCTGATGTAATGGGTGGGTGTAGACATCAATAATGACAAACGCGAATGGATGATAGTTCGACAGGTGCACAGGTCACTCACTCCAATCACAGATGGAAGTCAGGGATGGCTGGACCACTGTGGTCGTTTCATATTATTTAATAGAACGTACACATGGACAGTACGAGCATCGTTACAGGAACATAGGTTGACATAAGTAGCATAATGTTGATCAATAGTCTCCCATCATAAATTAGCATTCATGTTGAATAACATTGCAATGGAACATCTGTAGACAAGCACTTAGATTTCCATTGTTTATAAATACAATCATCAGGCCTTACTGACCGAGCATGTCAGTTAATAAATACTGTTCAAACCTGACTCCTAAACAGGACCTCTTTTCTAGCGAAGATTCTTTTAGGTAAATTACAGCAAATCTATGTGAAGATAATGTTAACCCACTAGTATTAGGGTTTCTTTACAACTGTGATCTCTTAATCATCACCTGATAATAAGGGGGCATTCCCGTTCTCTGATTGATGATTGACAATAAGTGGGATTCCAAAATACATAGAATTCCAAAATGGCTTCTGGTTCCCTGTTGAGCATCGCTCACTATACGGATGTATAGCAAATCTTCAATAGACGTTTTGTGCATAAACATAAATGATTCTACCAGAATCATCATATTCTGTCCTCATAATTGCTGCATATAAACATATATATAGTGCTGCTAGATAACATGTCGTCCCGACATATGTATACATAGGTAAATTCATATCGACGTCTGCCCATCTGAGCCTAGGAATGAAAGAGTTCAGTGAACAGTTCTTTACCTTGCCATACGAAATATACTAGCAAACACAAACACTCTCCTGGCGTTACTGAATCAACACTGGGGCACTCATGGATCTAACAATCCTAGAAGAAACTATCTTCGTCCCCATAATCAATCAAAGAGATCACAAACTTTGGACAGGTCTAAGACATGACGTCCCGCCAGGCTCCTTCATCACCGAAGAACTCTCTAACCTATCTTCATGCGCCGAAAACACCTGACCCCAAAGTACAGTACAAGGAAAAATAGTTCCACTAAAACATACCAAGATATCACGATATAAGACCGAATCGTCTGAAATAGACACAGAGTAAACATAGACTCGGATCATAAACATTCTTGCATAAACCTAAACAAGAACAATCTGTTTTCTGGCCCAACAAGACACAGACTAACAAAATCCAGATTCATACGCCAAATTCGATCTCCATAGGAGATAATCCATATAATAACAGTATTAATCAATCATGGGTGATATATCTTTGAACAGGAAAGCATCCTGATTCTAAAAACAAATACCTTCCCTCCGACAGATAAATATAATAATAAATATCTACATTGTATATATATATGTCAGTAATCTGTTGGTAACACCAGGTCGGTTTTGTAAAATCAAATGACACGCGATGGGCCCCCATGCTTAATAGTCAACTGTTAAGGTCAGTTTGGTTTTAAGCTAGGGGAGGTAAACATTTATATTTTCTGCATGTCAGGTCAGATTTAGTGGTTGTCTCCCTTGACGTGCCAGTTGTGTGTAAGGAAGATTTTTCTCGAACATTTGTCGAGACCTGTCCAGTAGTCGCTAGTATGAACGTTACTCACGTCTCGCGTTGATCGGCGCATGCGTGAATGCTGAGCGGGAACTGATATGCGATATCTCGTGACAGTTCGCTCAGGGCGCTTGACCAGGGAGGTCAGCCATGTTTCTCTGTCTGGTTTGAACGGGGAACAAAGTCCTCTGTGTGATAAAAATGTTTTTGATCTTTCCCCTGTTATAATTCTGACATATTTCTGAGAGCCAAGGATGGCGTACGTTTTTGTGCTTTATTCTTGGATGACGGTGAAGGTAAAGAATACCCTTTACAATATTTTTTGTAGCCCACAACTGTGTATTATGATGCTACCAGCCCGCGATGGTTGGCTGACATTGAGGTGACTTTCTCCTGGTGCGGAGACTTGTTGATAATATTATATGGAAGCCCGACACTTATGTGGCTTATATTTGCAAACAGAGGAAACCCAGAGAATATTATTGGAGAAGTCAAAGAGATTATTTGTAGTACTACTTAGCCATGAACTTATTCGGCTTATTTACAGATTATTGGAGAAGTCAAAGAGATTATATTTATAGTACTGCAAAGCCAGGGAAAGGCTGGTACATATATGCGCCATGCATACTTTATGTGGATATTGATTTGTCGTTACTTTCATGACGTGCTATGAACTATGCTTGTGACAGTGTATTTTGGTGATGTGAACATTCGTTACTGTGGCGTATTAAACTGTGGTAAATGTTACTTGCAGTTCCAATATTTTCTGACTACGATATGTGCATATCTTGGTGTGTGTGATTGTCATTAACTTACTTGAACTACACGCATTCGCACTTATTGAAATCTACTCACCCACACACCTTTTGTCGGCCATCTGTATAAGCCCGACCTACTGATTTGCCATCATCAGCACACATGGTATAGCACATCTACTTTTGCTGAGGTCTTTAAACATACATCAAAATACACCATTGCAGTTATGTTAAAGTGGTAGCCTGTGTGGCGTATGTAAGAAATAGTTTTGCCACTTCTACAGTGATGGCCAGTATGGCCTATGGACAATACATCTAAAGAAACAACCTATCCAGAAAGCAACTTGCTACAGTAGAAGCGCCCTGCAACAGTGGTTGGCCAGCTCGATGGGGCTATTTACAGTGAGGTTTTCAAGTACAGTAGCTATTCCTAGCTGAAAGTACCCGGCATTGCATGGAAGCCGCTTGACCTTACAATAGTGGAATCTGTTTCTTGAGTAGAAATCTTACAGGTCATCTACAAGTGTTGACAGGGTGTCACAGGTTATTCAAATCGAGTACAGTGTTGCCAGTCCGGATTTTCTGCAAACAAGTTTGACATGCCAAAGATCCGAGTCCTGGAAAATACTTGTTCCTAGTATCTCAGAGTTCATGTACCCTTCAGCGATGGATCTCTTGTCGTTGGACTATGTTTTCTGTGAACATCATTGCTGCTGTGCTAGAGACCAGGATTTTGTTTTCTCCAGTTAAAGATAAGTGACTGTTTGTATTTTTGTAAACTGTGTCTCTGTATGGTTTAATTAGGCCTTCCTCGTATATTTAGGCTACTTATATTCTTTGTTCTATGTCATATATGTTTTATTTCAGCGGGTTTGGTTGGAGGGACTTTCAGATCTGCTAATACCTCCTCGGATGGTCAGTTGATCTGGAAGCGTTCTTTAGGGACTGTGTGTCTGATTTCGTGTTTATACCGAATTCAGTCATTTCTATTTTTGTTTAGTTGGGCCGAGATGTCCTATGTTGTTTTTGTAATATTTTTCTCTGTTCTTTAGTTTTCGATTAATTTGTTTGTGAGTGTCTGCCTCCTCTTGCTATCTTTCAGTTATATTCGTTATACACTGTTTTGTTTCTTGTATTGTAAATTTTTTCGCAGTTATCATTGCAAGTTTTTGCAATATTTTTTTGTGTGCTTTATTTTGCTTTATGGTTTTGTTGATTTCTGCGAACGTGTTCATTTGTACTTATATCTTGTTATTCTTGTTGGTATTGTATATGTTGTTATACGCTGTCAATATTGTTATGCACAATAAGTATATTGTTAAGTAATTATATTAATAAGTGAAGTAATTATATACAAGTTCTTGGGCAAAGACTTGTCACCCACTGACATACTCCTATCACAGTTACGTACTTTAATTTCCTTTTTGCTTTACTCTACGCCTATCAGATCATTCAAGAGAACTTCATCACTTGGGAGAGTTAGCAACGCAGCAAAGAGAATGATAATGAGAAGGCAAGCCGAAACGTCCACAGAAAGGGAGGACCGTCTCTTTGTAGTGAAGTACAATGATACAACTAGAAAATCATTAATTATATATGTAATAAAGTCAACATAATAGCAGTATAAATAGAATTAGTAAGGTTGTAACGCGTCTTCTTTTTCCCCCGCCAGAAAATGCATTGATTTAAGCAGGACAGATAGAGTGAGAAATCTTATTGCAGAGTTAGTAGTATTGGCTTTTATAACGCGCCCGTAAAGGGTTAACGGTCAAAATTTGAAAAATCTACTAGCGTAGTGATTCTAGGAAAGATAGAAAGAATAAAACACACAAACGCATAGGATGGAGAGAGCGGACACATGCGGCTGGCTTGTCAAGTGTTAGAAGTTTGAATTAGCTACTCGGGCCAACAGTGCGAGACATTGCCGCTAGCCTGTGTCGAGGAAAGTGTCGCGAGTTTGAAAATTTAAATAAAATACCCCGCCAGTCCAATACATTCTATAATCACAGACACACTATGGAAAAAGATATATATACACACACGCGTAATTACTTCCTACCGGGAAAAAGGAAGATCTGAGGCGAATTTTTTAACATTCAAGTAGTTGAGACTTAGAAAACAACGAAAACTAAAATGGAAAATATATGGAATTCTTTATTAATAAAGTTAGGATCATTAAAGTTAGCTAGTCTTAGAGCTGGTCTTGTCCTGATGGGTAATACGCTTTCGAATAAAAAATCCAACAGATAGAAATAAAGTTATAGACAAAAGACGGTTTTTGTTCTTACAGACAGACCGACACATGCTTGTTGGACCTGCACTAACGGTAACATTTTTTGACGCGTCCTTGAAAAAGGCCAGAAAGGGTACAAGTAGTCTGTTGTAGAAAGGGGGAGACAAGGAGGGGAAAAATTATGGGATGGCTCAAACTGAATATTTTTTGTAAGTGATGGGCCAAAACCAAGACGGACAGAGGTACACTAACTTTGGACCGAAATTGGACCTTAGTTTTGAAAATTTGAATGGGAAATCTTAGCAGTAGATCTCATTAATCCAAACACTTCATATTATGGAGTACGTTCTAAGGCTGAGCGCCATTTGTTGAAGATAGTCCCTAGAGCAGGACGTTGTGTATTTCTGTGAAAAGTGATTAGCCTTAGTAAAGCTAATATATATTAAAGTAAAAGGCTACACAGCTCAGCCAGCAGTACATCTGGAGTCTGCTATTCAACGTACCTGTGTTTTTTTTTTCATTGAATCTGGTAAGATCGATATTATTCATATATATTTTGTTTAAAAATGTGAATGAGAGATGCTGCCATCACGACTGTAAGTAATCAGGTCCCAAGCTGATTTGTGCAGGGCCTGAAAGAAAATTAGGATATAACACATTGCCAGTTTTGTAAATGCACATGTTTTGTGAAATAAAAATGTTTTCTTAGGTGGACAGATGGACACAGCACCTATCCTATTGTATGGAAGAAAAGAAAGATTAATATTATTATTGCAGATTTAGGGCCGCCTTGAGAGAAGATACATGTGAACAACACTGGTACAGTTTGATGTGGATGGGCTGGATTGGTCAAATAGATATGACCCAGATCTTTAATTTTCATATAACCTAATTTGTTTTTAAATAACAATTTAAAGTTGATATCACCACGTAGACATTATTTCATTGTCACAGGGGTTTTATCTGGCACTAGCCTGTGCCAGAGTCATATGTGAAAGCAGTTGAGAAGTCTTTGGAGTCCAGTAGTGATAGGGGTCGCCAGTATCCCCCCTATTACTTTTGGAGCAGTGGTCATTTGGCCGGAAGAATTCGGACAGTTCCAGTGTGCCAGATAAGTGAAGTATCTGGTACCGGACGCTTCATCAGCTCATAGAATAGTGAACCCTTGTTGACAAAATCAACTATTTCCCCAAGAAATAAAAATTGAACTTTGTAAAATGAACAATATGGGAATGATTAAGGAACCCAATCCGCCATCCAGTGTTAGAAACCAGTAATAGACAGATTTTAGAAACACTATTAGTATAATTTAACATAAATTGTTTGTACACTTGTCCCTGTGAGTCTAAAATTTACATGATATATATATCTGTCTTGAATTCTTTTCATTTTAAAGTCCTGATCAGAAGAATACTAGGTCCAGGACAAATAAATCATACAGAAAATTAATCTTGTACAAATTTATCACAGGTGTCATTTCATTTAATCATAGACCTTAATACTTGTTTGTGTAGATGTGTATTATTGTTAAAGTACCATCACACCATACTTGCATAACCCTAGACACTAGACGAAGCTATCATTCATACTAGTCAAGAATAAGTCTGCTTGAGGCCATAAGGTGATAGCAGCAAGGTGCCCTGAAAACTCAACCCAAATTTTGTTAGAATCAGGGACCTTCACAGCTGGCCTCAGTCAGTACAATAAGGAAACATATCAACATCATTTCATAACATCAAACCCACCACATAAATTGGGACGCTCTTTCGAGATTTGAACCTTTTTCTAGTTAGATACTTGTCTGAGATAGGAATCTATCTGCCACATATATTGGGTAGCTCGCTCCCAGGATTTGAACTTGTTAATTATATAGAATTTAATTATTGTAGAACAAGTGTCCCCAAATGTTATAAAAGTATTAAAGGGGGGAAATAATAGCCGATGAACTGTCACGGCCAGTGGTTAATTAAATAATTAGTTAATTACTTAGTCATTGTATTACCTTGCTATTAGAGTTTGAAATTGGTATTAGAACATTTTCAAGATTGATATGATGGCAGACCTAGCAAAGTTCAGATCTGCTGCTGTGCTGGCTGCTAAAGAGATGGGGATGGAAGGGCAAATTTTGATTGCCTATGTCACAGCAGAATGTGACAAATTTATTGAAAGAGATAAAGAAGACAGAAAATTAGAAGCTGAAAGAAAGTTAGAAGCTGATAGATTAACAGAAGAGAAACGGTTACAAATAGAGGCTGAGAAAGAAATAAAAAGGTTGCAGTTTGAGGCTGACAAGGAGGCTAGGGCATTGGAGGCGGACCGGGAGGCTGAAATAAAGCGGCTCCAAATTGAAGAAAAAACGGCCGAGAGGGAGGCAAAGGAAAGAAGACTGGCTGCTGAAAGGGAAGACAAGAGATTGGCTGCAGAAAGGGAAGCTGAAAAGGAGGAGAAGAGATTACAGAGGGAGCACGAGCTACGACTAAAAGAGTTCGAATTTCAAGGCCATGCTCCGGAAAATGGTGCCAGCCCTTCTACCTCCGATGCCACTGCTAGTCAGGGAGACTCAACCTCAGCTATGGGGTTCCATTTAGACCATTTTGTTGAGAGGGACGATGACATTGAGTCATTTTTGTCTAGATCTGAGGTTTTAGCCACCCGTGTGTTACCGGGGCCCGAAAGGGGAGCAAAGAATAGTAACACTGTCCCCTGCCAAGCATGTCGTAGAAGGCGACTAAGGAGGGTTGGGCATGGGGCCGGTTACCCCATCCTGTAAAAAAAATTTAAACCACAAAAAACTTCAACAAAAATGGACAAGTCAAATAAAGAAAATAAAACACAGCCATCCAAGACAGGGGAAGGTCCTGTCGCTGGGAGGCGTATGATGCAACACAGAGAAAGCCGAAAGGAGTCTGTGTTGCTGACTAACCTTCTTTCTTCTAGGAGAACTTCCAGATTTGGCACCTGGAATGTTCGGACATTAAACGAACAAGGGAAAGTGGCGCAAGTAGCAGCAGAAATGAGGGAATACATAATCGAGGTTCTGGGAATGTATGAAACAAAGTGGAAGGGGGTAGACAGGAAGAAACTCATCACAGGTGATTTGGTGCTGTCCTCAGGACATGAAGACGAAAGTTCACACCACAGTGAAGGCGTAGCTCTTATGTTATCTAAAGAAGCACAGAAAGCACTCATTGAATGGGAAGCTGTTGGACCCAGAATAATAACAGCTACTTTCAAAACAGCTAAAAAGAAAATTCATGTAAATGTCATCCAATGTTATGCACCAACTAATGACAAAGAAGAGTCTGTGAAAGAAGCATTTTATACTAAACTACAGGAAATTATGGATAAAGTAAAAAGAAAAGACATCACAATTTTGATGGGTGACATGAATGCAAAGATAGGTACAGTCAACACCGGATTTGAAGAAGTCATGGGAAAACATGGGCTAGGAGTAATGAATGAAAATGGAGAACTATTCGCAAACTTCTGTGCTTCAAATCAACTGGCTATAGGAGGAAGCATGTTTCCACATAAGAGAATACACAAGGCAACATGGATATCACCAGACCATAGAACAGAAAATCAGATCGATCATATATGCATAAACAAGAAGTTTAGATCATCATTGCAGGATGTAAAGGTATATAGAGGAGCAGATGTGGCATCAGATCACCATCTTCTGATAGCCAAAGTAAAAATGAAACTCAAGAGATATGCAACAATGCAAAATTATAGACAACAGTTTAATGTAGGACAGCTAAGAAATCAAGAAACAAGAGACACATTTGCGGTCACAGTATCTAACAAATTCCAAGTGCTCCAACAGCTGGAAGATGTAGAGAATACAGAAAACTATTGGCAGCAGGTCAAAACTGTATGGAAGGAGACGTGTGAAGAAATACTGGGGAAAAGGGAAAGACAACAAAAAGCATGGATAACAACAGAAACCATCAATAAGATAAAAGACAGAAAAAACAAGAAAGCAGAGTTAAACACAAGCAAAACCAGAAGTTCCAAAGCCAAGGCTCAAGAAGTGTACACAGAAGCAAACAAAGAAGTAAAAAGAAGTATCAAAAGAGACAAGAGGAAGTATATTGAGGAGTTGGCAAGAGAGGCAGAAGATGCTGCAGCCAAAGGAAATATGAGAGAACTGTATAGCAGCACAAAGAAGTTAACAGGGAAATACAAGCAAACAAGTTGCCTCATAAAAGACAAGAATGGGAAACTGCTCAGCAATATACAAGAGCAAATGAAGAGGTGGACAGAATATTTTGGGGACCTTCTCAATAGACCAGCTCCACAAAACCCACCGGATATCCAGCCAGCAGAAGAAGAGCTACAAATTAACGGGGAAAGACCAACGAAGGAAGAAATAAAGAAAGCCATAAAGCTTCTAAGAGATGGAAAAGCATCTGGACCTGATGGCATTCCAGCAGAGGCCATCAAAGCAGATATCGACACGGCTACAGAGATGTTATATAAATTACTTGGTAAAGTCTGGGAAAAGGAAGAGATACCAGCAGAATGGAAGGAAGGATATCTGGTTAAGCTGCCTAAGAAGGGAAATTTACAAGAGTGCACAAATTATAGAGGAATAATGTTACTATCAGTGCCAGGAAAAGTATTAAACAGGATTATCCTTGAGAGATTAAAAGAGTCCATAGACAAGAAACTGAGAGATGAACAAGCAGGTTTTCGACAAAACAGATCATGTACAGACCAGATAGCCACTTTGAGAATAATAGTTGAACAAAGTCTGGAATGGAATTCACCACTATACATCGGATTTGTGGACTACGAAAAGGCATTTGACAGTGTAGACAGAGAATCACTTTGGAAATTGATGAGGCATTATGGAGTTCCCCTGAAGATCATTAATTTAATAAAGAAAACATATGAAGACATGACATGCAGAGTTCTTCATGAAGGACAGCTTACAGAACCGTTTGGGATAAGAACAGGAGTGCGACAGTGTTGCGTGCATATTTTGACGCACATATTACAAAAATCGATATGGCTATTTAATATGGAAAAGATATAGACATTCATTCATTTGTGTATGAAAATGCTGTCTATGGTAAAGCTAGATAATTCATGATTGATTCACACTTTTGATTATAGGAGTAATCGTTCTTGATATTGATCCGGCGCATGGATATTGCTCTCATGTCCGTACTTATTCGTCTTATCCACCGCATGGGGTGTCTAAAACCAGCCGGTCTCAACACTTTTCACACCTTTGTCTGAGGTCCCTCTCCTCTCTTGCTCTATTTTACTCTTTCCACTCTTATCCTATTCTTCTATTTGTATGCCATAAATATTTTTTTATTTCATATTTATTTATCTCCCACTCATTCTGTCCTCTTCTATTTCCAGTTCCCACTTTTATCACGTTGGGTAGTTTATTGTCCGGTTTCGTTTTTTAGTTTCTTAGTATGCATTGTGTACATTCGGCGGTGGAAGTCACTTTCTGTTCAGCCACGCGGTCATCAACAGACAGCGATTTTGATAGAATTTCGGTTCTTGCCTTCAGGGAAGTACCCAGTTTTTATTTTATTTAGTTTTTATGTGTCCTATCTAGCCTTCACTTTCTTTCCTTTCCTGACGAAGGCCTTGTGGCCGTAACGTAGACTATTTTCTTTGTCTTTTGTCCTCGTAAGACGAATCACCTTTTTTCGATTTTTTTTCAAACCCATCCATTGTATTCCACGTCTTACCGCAGTTCCCCTCAACTTCCTCGATTACTTATTTGTTAGGGCTGTCGCAAAATGGTTTCAAGTCATTGCAAACGGGTTCAGTTAGATTTATAAACCCGTCAACGATCGATTGACCGCTTTCAAAATGGCGGCGTATCAGCGATATGTGTATCAGACAGAGGAAATCGCCAAGGATAAATAAAAGCAGAAGGGAATCAGTATGAAAAGAATTTTACATTTCAGTACAGGGAAGGATTGTGTATAACTGCATATAAGAGGGAACGGTAGGAAGTTCTCATTTACGGAGTATATATGCGTATTTCGGCTGCCCACAGTTACGCTAAAAGCGTGTAACCCACTTCTGTTCTAAATATGAAAATCAACAAATAACAGTTTGGGAATTTACATGGATAGGAAGATAGAGTTTTATCAGCTGTATAAAACTAGATAAGATGGAACAATATGGATATTATGTATGCCGAGAATGATAAAGGCAAAATTTCAGTCGACGCACAGATCGGCTGAAATCACTGTTCGGGAAGGATTTTTCAGGCTAGGTTTAAGCTGTGACGTCGGTACTCTCCGATACGTCCGCGCTATCGTATATAAAGCGTAGCGGTAAACTGAGACACAGACAACGAAAGAGGTTTGAGACCAACTGGAGGCAGAGTTTCGCCACTACCCATGAATTGTGAGCGGATCGCCAGAAACATTTTTAAGTCCAGTATCTGAAGTCTGAGGGTAAGCGAAATTATGATAACTACCGTGTATAATATTTGTTATTTCAGGTTCATATAGAATTCACAAAATATGCCTGTATAATAGTCATTGATATAATGTATTGTATTTTTAATATGATCTAAACATGTGCATTGTGGATGATTGTTGCTTGTACAAAAATTAATCACAAATAGCCCCACAGCCTAATGAAGATATATTTATCATATTGCTTTATCGCTTACGAAGTTAAAGGCAGTCCCATGGCAGAGATTGTCATAGGGAAATGAAGTGTTAGAAACTTCATCATGGAAGATCCCAGTTTACGAGGTTAAGGTGACTAGTCCCCTTCCTCGCTGCCTTTGCCTTCCCTAGTTCGAGCGCACAACTTTGTACCCATTTACAGCTGGTAAACTGGAGTGTGCTACAGCTAGTTTCAGTAGAAAGCAACCTGGTCACGTGATCACTCACTTTATTTATTTATGTATTACTTTTGGGTAGATGCTAAGAATAGCATCAGTATTTGAATTTGTACTTGATATGATTTAGAAGGATCAAGTTATAGCATCAGTAAAGGATGTATAGGAGCAGGGTAAACCAGATGATGTTTATTACTGATATGTTAATATTAATTCTGTATCATTGAAATGATGTTACTTGCTATGACTGTATAACTTTGACACCTGATGACTGACTAGTCTGACTTATGTGCTAGTCAGTTACACTTAATTGAAATGTTAATATTAATGCTATATCACTGAAATGATGTCCTTACTTACTATGAGTGTATAACGGTGACATCTGATGACTGACTGGTCTGACATCTGTGCTAGTCAGCTACAAGTCTAGCCAGATACTAGCCAAGGCTGTTATGTTGCAGGTTCCAGGAATTAACTCAAACCAGACTGTCCAGTATCAGAAGCCTGTGGCAATCCCACAAAAGTGCAGGACCCCAAAGAGTGAACGTCAACTGGTCATTGGCATCCCTACTGTTGGGCCTACCACGTCTTATATCAGCAAAGGACAGTTCAGTGTCAGCAGTATCAAGTTGAACAGATAAGTGTCACTTAGGACACTGACCACCAATATATATAAAACAGCTAATAGTGAAAATCCATAGTTCAGTCAACTGATGACAATTAATTGGAAAATCAAGAGACTAAAAACAGTGATTGCAGATTGCAGTAACTTTAATATTCAACATCTTGAAGTCTAAACAGACAATAATAGTAATTGTGTGAATACTTTTATATATATATGTGTATGCTCTTTTCCAACTAGTAGAAATAGAATATTAGTGTAATTATTAAACTATTTTAACTGTACCTGAGGATTTATTCACTTCTTCCATTTTGTGGGTTCAGTGAATGTACATTTTACTTATCCCCTAGAATATAAGTAATCATACGATAGTCACAGGGAGGAGACACCTTAAATCCTGGTACTACTTCTTACCAACTGGGCCAGGGTTTTCACAGTCTGACTATTTTTATGATAACAATACACCAGTGCTTATTTCTAAGACTGGGGTATTACTTGTAAGGTCAGCACTCTTTACTGGCATACTCTTACCTAATAAATAATTTTAAATAACCTCCCGCTACAAGGGCCAGAAAATGGATTAATTTGCTTATTATGTTTATGGCCTGAATTCATATGTATTACATATTATTAGTACAAGTAGAATCAGTCCTATATTGTATATTTTGGATGGGTAGGCAGGACTATATTCTTGTTATGCCGCTCTAGCGGAAGTATGAGTTGTCTTGACAAGTCGTGATGAGTTCCGATGTACCGTTTACAATGGCAGGTTACGCATTTTCAAGGGCTGGTACATTCTTAAGTAAAAATGATTTATGAAGTGATTTTTCTTCTGTAGGAGATTGTGTCTCTACTAGAGTTTGTGTTAGAGACTCTCCTAATGTACGGTATTATGTATGATTCGGACTCCAGGTAATGCCAGACCCTATTTTTGATGATCTCATGTCGGTTAGACCTAGCTGGAATATTATGCTTCGCAACGCTAGGGTCATGTTTGTATCGACGAAGATGACGGGCTTCCATACAGTAGTTATGTCTACGTGAAGTAACTGGATTACTGTAGAACTGTATGGAGAAGCTTTAGGAAATTATTCATATGCATTTCAAATTAACTTTGGCTTATATATACCCTCCTGTGAGTGAGTGAGCGACAACTCAGGAAGGCGGCCATGTTACATTCCTGTCATCATATTTTTGAATCACTGTCCAAAGAACGGGGCATGTATCTTACTATTCGGACAGTGGCAAGGAGATCTCAATGTTGATAGAAACCCCTTATCGTGGTTTCATAATATGATATAAACTGTGAACATCAAGCAACTTTAGTTACTTACCGATCCGCCTTCACTGACGCGTTTAGTCAGATAGGGGATGCGGCCATAATGTATCATGACATTGGAAGCTATTGATGTACTACCCATTATTTATGAATGTGTCATGACTTGGGATCTACTATGTATGCCTGCAAATTGATGTGTCAACCTATACCCATGATTTACTCGTTATGTCCCAGTGTGTGTGTCTAAATAAACTGTGTAAACAAAGATTCCAGCAGTCTGCATTGGTGCCTTGTAGACACAAGTGTATGAGTGCTTAGATTGGTCAGAACACGAACCGTCCACCATTCGCGTTAATCACACTCTACACTTCTACTCCATATATACACCATCCTGCGTCGGTTGAATTGACCAAGTTTAGGGCCTGCTTCCCTGGAGCCTTAGAGGGAAACTACTGCTTACAGTTGCCTTTGCCTTCCCTAACTCAGGACTAGGGTGAGTTACCCATTTACAGCTGGGTAGACTGGAGCATGCCTGATCTCAACAACTCGGTACACTACAATGGACATATACAGTAGTGGCACCACAAACAACATGCTACAGTGATTGATAGTGGAGCTTTACCGAAGAAAGAGAACACACCATACACCACACCACTTTACATTACAGTATGTATGGACACTTTACAGTGGTGAGCCAGATTCCTGGATCCAGCCTACGCAGTCTTGTTGTGTTGAGAATCACATTTTACAGTTGCAAGAACATTTGTTTGACCACATCAACACCAGTAGGACAGCTATACAATCAATGTCAGCTTGACCTGTTCTGACAAGTGTAGCAATATCTGGGTCAGCACTTGTTGACATTTGGCACAGTACAGTCAGTGTTCTAAACTAGTGATTGTTTATCCTGCTGAAATAGAAGAGCAATGTTGAACATAATGTGCAAATTTCATCGTTGGATCTTCTTATGTGCTCAAAAAAATTGAACAGTGTAACAGTTAGAAAGCAAATCTATTACTCAATAAAGTGGTAGTCTAATCTGTTAAAACTGAGCATACAGTACAATACATTACAACTGCAACACATTTCATTATATTATGTACACATTTATGATTTATATGTATTTATGTTTATATATTATTTGTTATATGTGTGATTGTTATGTGTTTGCGGGCCTGGATGGGAGGTGACTAGAACAGGAAATACCAAGTGATATTGGTCTTGTTCTGGCGTTCTATAGGGAGCAATTTCTTAATTGAAATTTGCATGCAACATAGTTTGCAAATATTTGGTTAGCTGTGACGACTGTTTCATAGTTGTATTTGTAATATTTTTTCTGTTCTTTATTTTTGTTTGATTTGTTTGTATAATTGTAGGTCTCATCTTTCCTTTCATTTCAGTTCTTTACACCCTTATGTTTATACACTGTGGCGTTATTTGTCTTGTTATCTTATTGCAGTTATCATCACAGATTCTGTGATCATTTTTTTTTCATTTCTCCTATTTAATTTAATTTGATCTCTGCAAATGTTTTCAGATTGTCTTTTCTTGTTTGTCCTTTGTAATGTCTTTAGTTGACATATGACATAGGAGGTATAGTTAAATACACTTATATTATAGTACAGATCAGTACTTTATGATTATTATTGTTATAAAACAAAGTGTACAAGACCTGTGTAAGGCTTGTCTCCCAAAGTGATTGATATAGGAAATATTGTTTTCCACAGGTACTCAAGTGATCATTGATTACATTAAGGTATACAAGACCTTTGTAAGGCTTGTCTCCCACAGTATTTGAGATATACAGTTATTGTTTTCCACAGGTACTCAAGTTATCATTGGTTATTATAAACAAAATAACCATACAGGTTTTTCACTAAGACTAAGTCTATGGTATAGACTTGTCTCCCATTAAAGTGAAATAAGGTAATTTATTTACTTTTTCAGGTTTCTGATTTAAGAAGACAAGATGTCTACATTAGATTACTTTATTGCACAAGGAAAATCTCTTGATAAGACTGGAAAAGAGTTAGAAGAATGGACTGTTGCTCAATATGACAAAGCATTAGCTGCAGAAGAGAAAAAAGCTGCTGCTGAAGAGAAAAAAGCTGCTGCAGAAGAGAGAAAAACTCTGGCTGAAGAGAAAAGATTAGAAAGAGAAGCTGCTGCTGCTGCTGCTGAAGAGAGAAAAGCTGCTGCTGCTGCAGAAGAGAGAAAAGCTCTGGCTGAAGAAAAAAGATTAGAAAAAGAAGCTGATATTGCTGCTGAACTAAAAAAATTGCAGATGCAAGTGGAGGAAAGGAGATTTGATGCAGAACAGAAGAAATTAGAAGCTGCTGCAGAACAGAAAAAATTAGAAGCGGCTGCGGAACAGAAACGTTTAGATAGAGAAGCTGAAGAGAGAAAAGCAATAAGAGAACATGAATTTGAGTTAGAGAAATTAAAATTGACAAGTATGAGTAATGTTAATCAGGCATCTAGTGGTAATGGTAAACCCTTTGTGTACAAGGTCAAGGTACCAGCGTTCAACCCTACCAGTGATGACATAACATTTTGGCTTTCTAGATTTGAACGTGCTTGTCGAGCTCATAATGTTGACAAATCACAGTATGTGAATCAGTTGTCTGAAAATCTAAAAGGGGAATCTCTGAGTAAGTTATATTTCGTTGAAGAGGCCGACAAGGATAATTATGATGCTGTTAGGGCAGCTTTGATAAAGAGATATCAGCTGTCAGAAGAAGGTTATCATCTTTTGTTTAAAACAATGAGACCTGAGGTAGGTGTAGAATTCTCAGAATTCATCTCAAAAGCACGAATCACACTTTCACGATGGATTGAATTATCCAAAACAGAGAAAACATTTGATGGTCTTACGGATTTATTGCTAAGAGACAAGGTCATGTCTTCGGTAAATAAAGCATTCCTAGAGTTCTTACATGAGCGTAAACCTAGTACATTAAAGCAAATGGAAGAATATTGTGACCAGTATGCCACGGCACACCCTGACATGATTCTTAGTAACTCTAACATTAAAGAGAGTATGCCAGTTGCTTCGGCAACAGAATATAATCAGAATTACTCACACAAATTCCAAGGAGCTAAAAATAAATTTGATAAAAAGGTTAATTGGAATAAGTATCAAAACCAAGATAACCACTCAAATCAGAGTTCTTCTTCGAAGAACCGGAGTCGGGCTGATAGTCCTCGACACGCGAGGGGTACCCATAATTTTAGAAATTCTCGAAAAGGGAGTAGCTATAGGAACTACCCAAGTGCTTCATGGAGAAAAAAAATCCAATATTACAGGGATACTCAGTATAATGAGCGTGATGATTATGATCATGAATATTATGATTCAAACCCAAATAGGGGTTATAACAGAGGAAATAATAATTATAGAGACAATTATAACCGAGGTAGATCACAACACAAAAGACATGATAAATCTTATTACCAGGCTAACTCTGCACAACAGGAGTTCCACGACGCCGGTAATCAGAATAATGATAAAAAAGACTCCAATAGTGTAGCAAATTCCGCTTTCGATTTTGCTAGAGCATCTGAGTGTTCGCAATGCAAAACATTATTCGATCCAACCACAGTTTCTACTTTAAGCTGCGGTCACCTGCTTCCCGCTCTCCCTGCGTCAATCGCGCATAATGGAAGGGTGATCTCGTCTTCAATAGAGGCCTAATAGATGGTACTCCGGTATCAATTCTTTTCGATTCGGGGTGCACTACCATCGGAGTGAGGCAATCACTCGTAAATCCTTCTCGAGCTACAGGCAATATAGTCAAATGTGTAACATTTGGTGGCACATTGGAGAAGTACTCCACTGCCATTATCAATATTGCTACGCCTTTCTTTACAGGAGAGGTGCAAGCATGTCTCTTGCCGAATCCGATCGCTGATCTTATCATCGGTCGCATTCATGGAGTGAAAGAATGCACTCCACAGCAAATTTCTAATTGGGAAAATGTTAATATGCAATCTGCTAATGCAGTAATCACTAGGGCTCAAGCTCTTAATATGCCACAATCTTCACATTCTGAAGATAATGATGCGCAGATCCAAGATGATCCCTTGGAGATTTCCCATGATTCCTTTATAAAACAGCAGGAAGATGATCCTACTCTGAAGAAATTCTTTACTCTGGCAACAAAAGGTGATCCGAATAAGGATACAAATCGTAAATCTTGGATTACGATGAAGAATGGCGTACTTGTACGTATGGTACAAGACTCCGCTAAGTCCATTCATTCTCAAATCCTTGTGCCTAAAAATATGAGAGTTAAAATCTTACAGCACGCTCATGATTCGCAGTGTGCTGGACATATGGGTTTTTCCCGTACTAAAGCTAGAGGTCTTGAATCTTTCTTTTGGCCTGCTGTGAATAAGGACATACGAATGTATTGTCGATCTTGTAAAGTATGTCAAGAGATTAAATCCAGAGGTCCACGCCATGATGCACCTATTCAGGCTGCAGACATTCCCATTCGGCCATTTCAAAAAATGGCGATAGACATCATTGGTCCATTTAAGATAAAGTCTGCTAGAGGACACCAATTTATTTTGACGTGTGTTGATATGTGCACACGTTGGCCGGAGGCTGTTCCTCTAAAAAGCATAACTACTGCTGATGTCGCAGATGCTCTTTGGTTAATATTTTCTCGTCTGGGATTTCCAGCAGAAATATTATCCGACCATGGTACCCAACTCATATCGGATACCATGTCTCAAGTAATGTCGACTCTTAAGATAGAGAGATCGCTGAGTAGTATTTATCATCCTATGTCCAATGGGATGGTGGAACGTTTGAATAGAACTCTGAAAAAACCTACTAGGTAAGATAACAGAAGATCATCCTCAGGATTGGGATAGGGTTTTACCCGCGGCTCTCTTTGCATATAGAGAGGTCGCCAACGAACATACAGGATTTTCTCCCTTTGAACTTGTCTTTGGCGCGAAACCGCGAGGTCCTATGTCCTTACTTCATGATCTTATAACTGCTGATAATATTGTCGATGACACAAAATCCTCTTATGAATATGTCATCGCACTTAGACACAAGATTATTGAAGCATGCAAATTGGCAACTGCTTCTTCTGAATTTGCGAAACAGAAGGCAAGGGAATTTGCCAATAAAAAGAGATGCTTGCGACAACTTTGTCCAGGTGACAAAGCATTTGTCTTGCTACCTTGTAGGGAAAATAGACTTCTTATTTCTTGGAAAGGTCCGTACGATATAATATCAAAAGTTTCCGATGTTGACTATATCGTCGATATGGACGGGAAGCGTAAAACCTTCCACATCAACATGCTCACGGAATTCCATGAACGTCCGGATTATTTACAACCTGTTTTCCAGGCAACGGACGATTTTCCAGTCCAACATGGACAGTACTCATCTCTGTCAGTAATACAGGATGAGGAAACGAGTTTCTCGGATGTAAATCTACCTTTTCCAATGATTCCTCTTCACTCTAATGAATCATGGAAAGATGTTGCAATTTCTCCAGAATTATCTCCAGGAGAGCAGAAACAAGTTTCTACTATGTTAGAACAATTTCAGGATGTCCTTACTGACATTCCTGGTCAAACTGATGTCATTCAACATGACATTATTCTTACTGACCATAGTCCTATAAGAGTCAGACCGTATCCTATCCCGATACATTTTCAAGCACAGGTAGAGAAAGAGTTGGATGGGATGATAGAGTTAAAAATTATTGAACCATTCACATCAGCATATTCTTCGCCGATGGTTATTGTACGAAAAAAAGACAATAACATACGTCTTTGCGTGGATTATCGCAAATTGAACCAAGTGACTAAATTTGATGCTGAACCTATGCCTTTACTAGAAGAGCTACTTACGAGACTATCGAATTCTCATTTCTTTACTAAACTCGATTTGTCTAAGGGATATTGGCAAGTTCCATTATCCGAACACGCCAAACCGTTTACTGCTTTTTCGACGCCTAGGGGTCTATTCCAATGGAATTTCATGCCTTTCGGTCTTATGAACGCCCCTGCAACATTCGTACGCATGATGCGTCGAATCCTATCTCATCGCTCAGATGTCATTGCGTATCTTGATGACATCTGTCTTTTCAGTGATACTTGGAACGATCACTATAATGGGATAAATGAACTATTGTCTATCTTACGCGAGCATAACCTGACAGCGAAACCATCGAAAGCATGTATTGGTTTTAGCGAAATATCTTTCTTAGGACACCGTGTTGGTCATGGGTTCCTAAAAACAGAAGACCATAATACAAGTAAGATACTTAACATTTCTATTCCTAAGACTAAAAAGCAAGTGCGAAGTCTCTTAGGTCTAATACAATTTTATGGACGATTCATTCGGAATCTGTCCTCCATTATGTCACCTCTTTCTTCCTTGCTAAAGAAAGGGTCTCCTAATGTAGTCCATTGGACTCAAGAATGTCAATCCTCTTTGGATAAGGTTAAAACTATGTTTTCTACGTCACCTATCCTAGTATTGCCTTCTAAGGATAAGACATTTATTCTTCGTAGTGACGCTTCATCCACCGGGATTGGAGCAGCACTAATGCAAGAGTACTCTGGAACTCTGCATCCTGTAATGTATATTTCTCGGAAATTAAATGCCGCAGAGAAGAATTACTCGGTCCTAGACCGTGAATTATTGGCTATGGTTTGGTCAATCCTTAAACTGCAAAGATTTCTTCTTGGCGCGCATTTCATTGTGGAAACTGACCAGAAAGCTCTTACGGCTATTCAGAGTAAAAATCTGAAGAGTGCGAGATCAACGCGATACGCGATTGCTCTGCAGCCATTTCATTGTTCGGTGCGAGCTATCCGTGGGTCAGAAAATGTGATGGCAGATATTTTGTCTAGATGCCCACATGATTCATAACTGTTATACAACTTAGATACAGTTGTTCCTATGTTGAAATGTGTACACATATGTAATATCATATATTGATTGTAACACTACTTAGCGGTTCATTGATATTTATTCACCGCTGATCTTTCAATGTTTTTTTCGTCTTTGATGATCATGATGTTAAGATAACTTAGATGAAATTTATGTATAAACTAATGTAGAAATTGTGTCATTGCTAATATTGTAGTATGCGTTGGTGACACCTCTCTGGAAATATTTATACTTAGAGAAGTACTTTCTCTAAGGTCATAAAACTTATACTTATCATCTGCGCATTGTTATTGGTGCGTTGTGAGCCTATTGTACGTTGCTCCTAGATGTATTTCAAAAAAAAAATGTACCATTTTTTTTCCCGAGGGGTGTGGTAATCTGTTGCGTGCATATTTTGACGCACATATTACAAAAATCGATATGGCTATTTAATATGGAAAAGATATAGACATTCATTCATTTGTGTATGAAAATGCTGTCTATGGTAAAGCAAGATAATTCATGATTGATTCACACTTTTGATTATAGGAGTAATCGTTCTTGATATTGATCCGGCGCATGGATATTGCTCTCATGTCCGTACTTATTTGTTAGGGCCAGAAAATGGATTAATTTGCTTATTATATTTATGGCCTGAATTCATATGTATTACATATTATTAGTACAAGTAGAATCAGTCCTATATTGTATATTTTGGATGGGTAGGCAGGACTATATTCTTGTTATGCCGCTCTAGCGGAAGTATGAGTTGTCTTGACAAGTCGTGATGAGTTCCGATGTACCGTTTACAATGGCGGGTTATGCATTTTCAAGGGCTGGTACATTCTTAAGTAAAAATGATTTATAAAGTGATTTTTCTTCTGTAGGAGATTGTGTCTCTACTAGAGTTTGTGTTAGAGACTCTCCTAATGTACGGTATCATGTATGATTCGGACTCCAGGTAATGCCAGACCCTATTTTTGATGATCTCATGTCGGTTAGACCTAGCTGGAATATTATGCTTCGCAACGCTAGGGTCATGTTTGTATCGACGAAGATGACGGGCTTCCATACAGTAGTTATGTCTACGTGAAGTAACTGGATTACTGTAGAACTGTATGGAGAAGCTTTAGGAAATTATTCATATGCATTTCAAATTAACTTTGGCTTATATATACCCTCCTGTGAGTGAGTGAGCGACAACTCAGGAAGGCGGCCATGTTACATTCCTGTCATCATATTTTTGAATCACTGTCCAAAGAACGGGGCATGTATCTTACTATTCGGACAGTGGCAAGGAGATCTCAATGTTGATAGAAACCCCTTATCGTGGTTTCATAATATGATATAAACTGTGAACATCAAGCAACTTTAGTTACTTACCGATCCGCCTTCACTGACGCGTTTAGTCAGATAGGGGATGCGGCCATAATGTATCATGACATTGGAAGCTATTGATGTACTACCCATTATTTATGAATGTGTCATGACTTGGGATCTACTATGTATGCCTGCAAATTGATGTGTCAACCTATACCCATGATTTACTCGTTATGTCCCAGTGTGTGTGTCTAAATAAACTGTGTAAACAAAGATTCCAGCAGTCTGCATTGGTGCCTTGTAGACACAAGTGTATGAGTGCTTAGATTTGTCAGAACACGAACAGTCCACCATTCGCGTTAATCACACTCTACACTTCTACTCCATATATACACCATCCTGCGTCGGTTGAATTGACCAAGTTTAGGGCCTGCTTCCCTGGAGCCTTAGAGGGAAACTACTGCTTACAGTTGCCTTTGCCTTCCCTAACTCAGGACTAGGGTGAGTTACCCATTTACAGCTGGGTAGACTGGAGCATGCCTGATCTCAACAACTCGGTACACTACAATGGACATATACAGTAGTGGCACCACAAACAACATGCTACAGTGACTGATAGTGGAGCTTTACCGAAGAAAGAGAACACACCATACACCACACCACTTTACATTACAGTATGTATGGACAGCACTTTACAGACAGGGATGCCTCTTGTCTCCATTTCTTTTCTTGCTGGCAATAGATTGGGTTATGAGATCATCGACGACACACAACAGAAATGGAATCCAGTGGACTCTGACTAAGCAGTTGGATGATCTGGATTTTGCTGATGACTTGGCTCTTCTGTCCCATAACCGTAATCAGATGCAGGACAAATTGAAAACACTCGATGAGAGGTCACAGCAATTGGGTCTGAAAATACACAGGGAAAAGACAAAAATAATGAGAATAAATGCAGGTAATGATAACACGGTTGAACTTGAAGAAACACCAATACAAGATGTAGAATCGTACACATATCTTGGCAGCAATATAGACAAAGTTGAAGGGACAGACAGCGATATCAAAATAAGAATACAAAAGGCAAGAGGAGCTTTCATTGCATTGGGAAATATATGGAGATCAAGAGAAATAGGATCCAACACGAAAATAAGAATCTTCAACTCAAATGTGAAGTCAGTCCTATTGTATGGCTCGGAGACATGGAGAACAACAAAGACAACAACCAAAAAGCTACAGACTTTCATAAATGGGTGCTTGCGTAGAATAGAGGGATTAAAATGGTATGACAAGGTTACCAACGTGGAACTGATGACAAGAACTGGACAAGTGCCAGTGGAACAAGAGATGAGAAGAAGACGATGGCGATGGATAGGACACACACTGAGGAGACCTGTTGATAGCATTACAAGGCAGTCCTTGTTCTGGAACCCCCAGGGCAATAGAGGCAGAGGTAGACCAAGAAGCACATGGAGAAGAGAGTTGGAAACAGAGGTGAAAATGATGAGGAGAACATGGAAAGAACTTGAGATGATGGCACGTGACAGGAGGACTTGGCATGTGTTTGTTGAAGGCCTATGCTCCTTTGGGAGTGGAGGGTTATGAAATGAAATGAATGAGGTTTTAGCCACCACCTATGGGTTGGAGAAGGAAAGGTGGAGTTTAAAGTTATCTCAGGGCCTTAGGCGTACATCTTATGAAGTGTTTGCCAAGATGAGCAAAGATGACCAAGACAATTATTATATGTTAAAGCAGGCTCTTTTGCTAAGGTATGAAAAGAACGGATAATTTTACAGGAAAAAGTTTAGAAATGCCAAGCTACTGTCGGGTGAGACCCATCACCAGTTCTCTGCACGGTTAGAGACGTACTTGGAGAAATGGACGGCTCTGGGGAAGACCCAAGATCTTAAAGAAATGATCATGATTGAGCAATCGAGAGAGTCCATGGCTCCAGACATGAGAAAATTTCTCATGGAACAAGGTGCAGAGAGGCTGGGTGAGTTACTTAATGTGGCTGAGAGGTATCAGGCAGCCCAGGCAGAGGTAGCTGGCGCCAAAAAGAAACATATAGACACTTATAAGGCTCCACAAAACTATAATAGATTTGACAAAGATCAAGGGAACAAAGGTAAGCACAATTTTGATAGGCCACGCAATGATTTTAGAAATAAAACCCCACAATTCAATGATAGAAAATACGATGAAAGAAAACCTTTTCATCAAGGTAGATTATATTGCAAATGGTGTAAGAAGGAAGGTCATTAAATCAAATTTTGTACTAAGAAAACTTCTGGATTTGCTGCTATGAAGAGGGGGAACAAGGGAGAAAAGGACAAACCTACTAGACAGCAGGAACCTTATCACCCCCAGTGTGTGAGGATGTAGTCTGCAATGGGGTCACCACTAGGTGTCTCTATGATACAGGCTTAGATTTTGATTCTGTTGTGAGTGCGCACTGGGTGAACCCAGATCAGTACACCACAGAAACAGTGGAGATACAAGGGGCGACCAAGGACATACCAGTTTTTTAAAAAATTGCCCAAATGGCACACTCCTCCAAGCAAGGGAGATTATTATATGAAGAACAAGTTGATATATAGGAAGGCTGGGACTGGAACAAATGGCCATAGACAGCTGGTCCTTCCAATTTCATATAGGGAGAGAGTGATGGAACTAGGGCATGCGATTCCCTTCAGTGGTCACATGGGGATCAGCGCAACAGGACAGCGAATAGCTTGTCATTTTTTTCTGGCCAGGTATAACGGAGGATATAAAGAGATATGTAAAATCCTGCCCAGAATGCCAAAGGGTAGCTCCAAAGCACTGGACTGCTCCAGCAACTCTAGGGGAAATGCCCATTGTGGGAACACCTTTTGAGAGAGTTGCAGTGGATATTGTGGGACCTCTCACTCGGACCAAGAGGGGGAACAGTTACACCCTTATTCTGGTAGACACGTGTTCTATGTGGGGAGAGGCGGTAGCCCTGTCATCAATCGATTCGAAGCATGTCGCAGAGGCATTACTTACAATATTCACAAGATTATGATTCCCGCATCAAATCTTGACTGATAACGGCTCACAGTTCAAGGGGAAACTAACGGAAGAAGTATTCAGGATCTTCCAAGCCAGGCACTTTCATTGTAGTCCGTATCACCCCCAAGGGAACGGCCAGGTAGAGAGGTTCAACGGGACTCTCATTTCTATCCTGAGGAAGATGGCACATGAGAAACCTGATACGTGGGACCAATACCGTCCCGCTGCGTTGTTTGCGTATCGGGAAGTTCCACATAATTCAACCGGGATAGCACCCGCAACCCTGTTATTTGGGAGGCCAATCAAAGGTCCATTAGAAGCCTTGTTGAGGACCTGGACAGATGAGAAGGCAGAAGAGACTGTTACCTCTTCATATCAATATGTGAACGAGCTGACCACTCGTCTTAAAACTGGCTGGAAACTTGCAAACGATAATCTCAGACAAGCCAGGAAAAAACATGCTGCCTATTTCAATAAGAAAGCTAAGGATAGAGAATTAATTGTGGGAGAGAAGGTGCTTCTTCTACTACCCGGCAGCAGTAACAAATTACAAATTGGATGGCAAAGTCCATATACTGTTCTAGAGAAGGTGTCTAGAACAAATTATAAAATCGACAAGAAGGGGAAAGAGAAAATATATCATGTGAACCTTCTAAAGAAGTATCTGGACAGGGAAATCCAGGAAGGAACACACTTAATGTCCTTGTCAATAGCAACGGGGATGAAGAATGAACCACTCACCTCCCATGAGTACCCCCTGAAAACACGTGAGACACCGGCACATGTAAAACGTCAGTAAACACTTGACGAAGAGACAGAGGGAACAGGTTCAAAAGGTTCTGACTGATCATACGGACGTGTTAACGGACAAACCGGGGCACACAAATCTGTTAGAATATGACACGAAACTAATAGACCCAACACCGATCTGTATGAAAGCCTACACGATCTCGTTTGCCAAGGAGAAAGCTTTGAAAGATGAGATTGAGTACCTATTGAAAGAAGGAATTATTTCTCATAGCGAATCTTCCTATAGTTCTAGTGTGGTTTTGCTGAGAAAACCCTCTGGAGAACATCGTCTGTGTATAGATTACAGGAAACTGAATGCTGTCACAGAGAATCAGGTGGATCCATTACCTGACACCAATCAGCTATTTGCCAGGCTGAACAAGGCAAAGTATTTTTCGAAGGTGGATCTTAGCAAAGGCTACTATCAGATTCCAGTGAAGCCTGAGGTCAGAACTTATTTGGCGTTTAGCACTTCGGAAGGACATTACGAATTCAACATGTTACCTTTCGGGTTGAAGAATGCTCCGAGTGTATTTTCTAGGATGATGCGAAAATTGTTGGATCCACTAAATAACCCATGCATCACAAACTTTGTGGATGACATCCTCATTGCTACAGAAACATTTGAGGAACACATTAACTCTTTGACTATGCTGTTCGATAGACTAAGAGAGGCTAATTTGACGGCTAGACCAACAAAATGTTGTATTGGTTGTAAAGAGTTGGAGTTCTTGGGACATACTGTGTTTCAGGGTAGCATGACCCCTGACCCCAAGAACCTTGAAAAACTGCAGAGAGCACCTAGACCACAAACAAAGAAAGACGTGAGATCTTTCATGTCGTTGTGTGGATTCTATCAGAAATATATCAAAAATTTTAACTCTATTTGTGCTCCTCTGACGGATTTAACTCGCAAGGGAAATCCTAATAGAATTGTTTGGTCAGCCCAATGTGAATGAGTCTACCAAGAGTAAAAGGAAAAACTTACAAGCAAGCCTATCTTGAAATTACCTGATTTGACTCAGGAATTTGTGGTGAGAAGTGACGCAAGCAATGTGGGCCTGGGGGCTACGTTGTTGCAAAGGTCATCGTCACCAGAGGGAGAGCTGAACCCAGTCGCTTATGCTAGCCGCAAGTTAAACAAAGCGGAGCAAAACTATTCAACAAGCGAAAAAGAATGTCTAGCTTTGATCTGGGCGATACGAAAATTCCAGATCTGACTATATGGTAGAACATTCGTGGTCCAAACGGATCATCAGCCCCTCGTATTCTTATCACAGGCCAAGCATGAAAATGCCAGATTATTAAGATGGTCGTTATTATTACAGCCATATCAATTTATCATTGAATATATTCCGGGGTCACAAAATGTGGGTGCAGATTTCCTCAGTAGGCATCCCTGTGATCAAAAGCAGAGTATTCAGCAGGCGTAGGGAATTGATTTTATCTATGTGTATCACTGTTTTGGAACTAGCATCAGACAAGTTCTTAAGTGGGGAGATGTGTAGGGAAGTACATTGATACAACGAGAAAATCATTAATTATATATGTAATAAAGTCAACATAATAGCAGTATAAGCTGTGTGCTTTCTGTGCTTCTCTATGGTGCAGAATGCTGGAGAGTTACAGAGAAGGAAATGTCGAAATTGTCCTCTTTTCACACAACATGCCTAAGAAAAATTCACCGAATCTGCTGGCCGAATACCATCACCAACCAAAATCTGCTTACTCGGAGCAAGCAAGAGGACATGCACATCATCATAGATGTCAGACGCTGGAGCTGGGTTGGCCATGTCCTCAGAAGAGACCCCGATGCCATCACAAGAACAGCTATGCTATGAACCCCTGAAGGGAAACGAAAGAGAGGCCGACCAAAAATTACCTGGCGGAGGACTGTGGAGGCTGAGATGCAAAGAATGAACCAGAGTTGGGGCACTGTACGAAGGATGGCCGCCGACCGAGCAAAGTGGAATCAATTTGTTGTTGCCCTACAAGACGCCACTAGGCGTGATGGCCACTGACTGCTTTGACGGTCGGCGGCTAAGGATCAAAGAAGAAGAAGAATAGCAGTATAAATAGAAAAACTGAATATTTTTTGTAAGTGATGAGCCAAAACCAAGTCTGTTTTTGGGAAATGCCAAGTTCGGACGGACAGACGGACAGAGGTACACTAACTTTGGACCGAAATTGGACCTTAGTTTTGAAAATTTGAATGGGAACTCTTAGCAGTAGATCTCATTAATCCAAACACTTCATATTATGGAGTACGTTCTAAGGCTGAGCGCCATTTGTTGAAGATAGTCCCTAGAGCAGGACGTTGTGTATTTCTGTGAAAAGTGATTAGCCTTAGTAAAGCTAATATATATTAAAGTAAAAGGCTACACAGCTCAGCCAGCAGTACATCTGGAGTCTGCTATTCAACGTACCTGTGTTTTTTTTTTTCCATTGAATCTGGTAAGATCGATATTGTTCATATATATATTTTGTTTAAAAATGTGAGTGAGAGATGCTGCCATCACGACTGTAAGTAATCAGGTCCCAATCTGATTTGTGCAGGGCCTGAAAGGAAATTAGGATATAACATTATTTCATTGTCACAGGGGTTTTATCTGGCACTAGCCTATGCCAGAGTCCTATCTGAAAGCATTTGAGAAGTCTTTGGAGTCCAGTAGTGATAGGGGTCGCCAGTATCCCCCCTATTACTTTTGGAGCAGTGGTCATTTGGCCGGAAGAATTCGGACAGTTCCAGTGTACCAGATAAGTGAAGTATCTGGTACCGGACGCTTCATCAGCTCATAGAATAGTGAACCCTTGTTGACTAAATCAACTATTTCCCCAAGAAATAAAGATTGAACTTTGTAAAATGAACAATATGGGAATGATTAAGGAACCCAGTCCGCCATCCAATGTTAGAAACCAGTAATAGACAGATTTTAGAAACACTATTAGTATAATTTAACATAAATTGTTTGTACACTTGTCCCTGTGAGTCTAAAATTTACATTATATATATATGTCTTGAATTCTTTTCATTTTAAAGTCCTGATCAGAAGAATACTAGGTCCAGGACAAATAAATCATACAGAAAATTAATCTTGTACAAATTTATCACTGGTGTCATTTCATTTAATCATAGACCTTAATACTTGTTTGTGTAGATGTGTATTATTGTTAAAGTACCATCACACCCCACTTGCATAACCCTAGACACTAGACGAAGCTATCATTCATACTAGTCAAGAATAAGTCTGCTTGAGGCCATAAGGTGGTAGCAGCAAGGTGCCCTGAAAACTCAACCCTAATTTTGTTAGAATCAGGGACCCTCACAGCTGGCCTCAGTCAGTACAATAAGGAAACATATCAACATCATTTCATAACATCAAACCCACCACACTCTTCAGAGATCGCCAACGTCGTGCTACAAACAGGGCGTCTGAGACCCCTGCAGAAAGAGAGGATACTCTGTCAAGATAGAACGCGCCATATTATCCAAAGAGATAATCAGTTTTTGCCTAGGAGATCGCCGCGCCTGCAGCGCGATCGGTTACGTCAAATAGACTTGACGATTGAAACAGTGCGTCCACCAAACCCTAATGTAGTTCAGGTTGTCCAGCCAGCTGAAACTGTCTGGTTAAACAAAGAACGTTCTGCTCTACGTTATGACCCTCATATAAATTACAATAATGATAAATCTCTAAGTCTAAGTCCTTTCCAAAAAATGTGCAACATTTGCTCGGCACTTAACAACACGGTAAGGTTAAATTGGAAGAAATTCAAGCACCGCCGGAACTTCTGTTGTCGTTGTTGACTGGTCAACATCATCTGTATACAGAATTTCTAGGGAACATCCTCAGCTACAATAATGCGTTCCAAATGACGTCTTTTGGAGCCGGGTAGTGTCTGAAACAGGTTATATGTCGATGTTAAAAGTTCAAGGGCAGGTGTATCATTTGCTTGATAGCTTATTTCTCAAAGAACGATGTGACCCAAAATTTCTTCAAATGTATTTTATTGATGATCCGCCCCAGGTGCCAAATGCCATATGCTTCAGGGCCGCCCTGCACCTAAGCATTCTGCATGCTGGTGTTGAAATCCCACACCAAATTCGTAATGCTAGAGTTGTCGAGCTGTTCTATATGGTGATACAGTACACCTTCAGGGCCCGGGGCAGTGTTTCTAGTGGTTTCTAAAGTGTACACAACGTCCTCGTCAGTCAGGAGGTCGAAATATATCTCGCCTCTTGTGTCGTTTTCTACAATTCTGTCCTTAATTTTTAGACGGGCACTTTTGTCACCTTTATCTGTTTTAGAACCTATCCCTACTATTAAAAGTTCAACAGCAATAAGCCCGAAGACGAAAGAAGAGAAGGGACGAGAATTATTCAGTCGATATATGGCCGTTAGTGCGTATTAGGTTGCAATGAAATTTATATAAATGTTGATATACTGAATGTTTTTAAATTCGAATGTTTAAAAAAGGAAGGTGCCTGCGTCCAGTTTAGAACTCTTGCTTGAAGTAATTCAGCGGTGAATGTTTGTTGAAGCAGGTGAAATGTGTGACGTTTTCTAAAGCGTCAAGTAGGAGCATGAGGTTTTTGAAAGGTGGTTGGTTTGTTTGCTTTTGTTTTTTTTTTAAAGAAAGGGGGCGGGGGTGGCCTGAAGTTTTATAAAATATAACAAAAGAAAAAAAAAGATCGTGGTGAGGTTTTATAAAATATCATAATGGTTGGGGGGGGGGGGGAAGGGGGGGAGGGGGAGGGGGGAGGGTAGTGACTGTTTATGCAGTTGATATTAGTTGTTTTTTTTCCCCACAGTTACCGAGTTTGAATGCAAGAAGGGTAACACTGCAATCTACCTAACTGTAAAGGCAGCGAAGAAAGGAATCGGTCATCCAGGGCCGCATTGGATGGATTTCAATTGTTTGGCAAAACTGGGCTCTGCATCCACATAGGGGCCCGCACTCGGGTTGTCACCACCAGCTTCGAAAAAAAAAATAATCAAGAACGCCCTACAAAACAGGTTGGATTGAGGACTATACTAAAGACTAGCAATAACCGTCAATAATATCGGAAGTAAATAAAAAACTGTAATAGATGTTTAAAATATTTTTTTAATTCAGTATAAAAGTTCTTTGATGACAACACTTTTTTGTGAACGTCCGTGGATTTGTTTCAAAGAATGTTCCCTGATAAAACGTGTTTTTAACAAAAACTTTCAAGTTTTCATGATTTGTTCCTCGAGTGAGGGCGACATAAAGCTGGCCGTGTCCGAAAACAGGTTCAGGAAGGAAAACTCCTATGTGATCAAAAGATTGTCCTTGCACCTTATTGATCGTCATTGCAAATGCTAAAATCACTGGTAATTGACGACGTCGCATCCTAAATGGCAAACTGCGCTCGCTCGGTTCTAAGTCAATGCGAGAAATTAAGACTCGTTCTCCCTTATTACTGCCAGTGATAATTTCTGCATCAATCGAATTCCGATGCAACTTTTATGACCAAACGCTTCATGTTGTCGTCGTATTGCTGCTTCTTCTAGAGTCTCGCTTGCTCGTTGTGATTGACGCGATCGTCTCTTCCTCTTAGCATCTGCAGCTCGTTTTGCAGCCATCTTATCATTTTGATCCATAATAATGTCTGCAATACTTTAAATTAATATTTTGTCTTGAAGAAACAATCAAAAACTTACATTTTAAGGTTTTTTTTAACAAAATGATAAGTTTAGATAGATAGATGGATGGATGGAAGGATGGATAGATGGATGGATGGATGGAATGATAGATAGATAGATAGATAGATAGATAGATAGATAGACAGACAGACAGACAGACAGACAGACAGACAGACAGACAGACAGACAGATAGATAGATAGATAGATAGATAGATAGATAGATAGATAGATAGATAGATAGATAGATAGATAGATAGATAGATAGATAGATAGATAGATAGATAGAGAACAAACGAACGAACGAACATTATTTTCGAAGGGTTAAGAATTGGGTGCGCATGCCCGTCTAACATTCTGCCCTTCACTGTCATTTATCTTGCATACTATATCCTTTTATTCCCACATGTTACTGTAAGCATTAATTTAAAGGCATGCAACATTATAAAGTTAACATAACAGCATTCATTTACAGTATGCAATCATAATTAAAAATGAGTAGGTTTTTTTTTAAATAAACAAGATAGTGACTGAAGAAAAATAATAATAAATAAAAAATAAAATAAAATAATATAAACAAAACAATAAATAAATAAATTCTGTATACCGACACTCACTTATGCGGTCAAAACGTCTACAAGTAATCTATATTTTTGAATGTGTCATCAATCGTCAATAGAAAAATTACATAAACACATTCTCGCTTATATCCATACATTCTTGGTGGAAAATGAAATAATAATAATAATAACACTTTCTTGCGCACTTCTGTAGCAGGAAAAGTATCTGCTTATTCTCATGTACATCATCCCATTTAAGCAAACGAAAACATTCACATCTCTAAAGTACAGTGGTATGCGGCTACATTCTCACGATTTACATGTTTTGGTTGCAAGCGCGAGCTACATGGCTTCTGATCTACATATAGATACACTTAAGACACTGCGCGTATGTTCTGACATGGGCCTATGATTAGAATAAAATGACTCGATTCGCCCTGTCACTAATCTGCCTTTGATGGAAGTATCGAACATCTCTTCTTGATATGCAAAGGGCTCTTGATGGAATAAACATATCGTTCTCTGTTGCTAAACGTATGAAGAGTTAGGTTACATGATTCTGAATAATGATCCCCCCTAGACTGAACAATCGCGTTGGTAGAAGCGAGAGTAATGATATCGCAAGGAGAGCGGGACCAATGTAGACGAGATAGATATTTCATTGCAGTGCAAAATATATGAGATCGCTAAAGAATATCAAGCTGACATGAATGAATAGAGCAGATTGTTACTAATTCAGTGCCACGTGAGTGATATGGGATGTTCAGACCGCATTGCAGTAACTACAGAAAAAGAGAGACTACTAGTATAAGATATGGTCACGATGTAGTAGGTTCTGAAACTGGATATCTATGACAGATCATGCAATGTGCGCGCATGATGTCACAGAAACAATTACAACGTGGATACAAGCGTTCAAGGATCGTCTGCTACGGGGGCCGTTGGAAGTGAGCACACAAGTGCGCAGCTGAAAGTATTCTTCATGTTGATTAGCATGACAAGGCGCCTCCAAATGTCTTCATGTATTCCCAAGGCAAAATGTCTCTGAAATCAGAGGGTTAGTCCCAAATAGTCATGGGAGAAAGCGTGATATTGTTTATGAGATGGAAAGATTCTGGAGGTTCAGGGTTCTCTGACTGATTCGACAGTGATAACCAAGCTGTTTGTTTTTGATATTCTTTTTTTTAGCGTTCATGCCATAAGGGACCGTAGAAGGTCTTGTATATTTGACATTTGTCTATAATAAGTCGCAGTGCAATCAGGTTGATACGATAGAATCTACGCCTGCCCATAACTTAGCGCAATTTGTTATTTATATATTTATATTGAGGATGCACATGCTGTGTACTATTTATAGATTGTATAGATGACAGATAGATCTCAGTGCGAGTTTTGCCACCATATTCTGCTGAGCATTTAAATCTCACACATTTGTAATGTTGCAAACCATTAACGAATGATTAAATCTACACCAATAACACATCACGAAATTCATCGCGAGATATGCTGGAGGCATATATTCTATAAGATGGAGTTATGGTTTTCAACACACCGTTCATGAAGAATAATACCTCACACAACACACACAGGCCTACTTGAAACTACTATAGCGTATAGCACATGTTTATCTGTTGGAGATCTAATAAAGTTGAGTCTAATTCTTGTATTCAGAGGATAAAGTACTCAGATAGCGAAAGTGCGCGTGAACTAGCGACTTCGAACTGAGTGTACGGAGCGTGTCAATGCGTCACTAGGAGTTTCTGCGTCATGGTGACCCAATTATTAACCCATCGCGACACAGATATCATGCATTTCGTTGCGTCTCAGATTGTCTAGCTACAGATTCATTGGAGTCAATTTCATCGTATACTCTATATATCTCTACCTATTCCTATCTATCACATCGTCTATCTTAATTCTAGCATATGAAGAGTCATTTTCACACTCTAGAGCCACATCATGCGTCTACCTACTTAGTCATCTAGCGTATATCACTACTACATACATCGCAGTGATCTATAGATACTATTCTCTCAAGCTAGATGGCGTCATCTCACATGTCTGATCATGATCTGTTTCGCTGTCTGTCTGTCACCCTGTACCATGGTCAATGTACTGGAGCGCAGATCACGTTCACTAACTATGAATCTAGTGCACTAGATCTAGGGCGGCTCACCAAAGATACATCAGTACAACCATGCGGTACATCCCTATGTCTACATCTCATTCCATCGCATGAATCTCCTAATACCAATGCTCGACTACTCTAAGCTGATGGCACCGTCATACTGAACTGTATACGTCAAACGGAGTCAAACTGCATTCGGCGGTACTGCACATTGATTTCTTCACTAGTTTAACACAGTGGATCTAGGCAGTACAATCTAATTCTCACTCTCCACGTGAGAGTTAGATCCATACATTTTGAGTCGAACAAACTCATAAGAGATATACTAGTCGCCGTCATACAGAACCAGTGTCGACTACTAGCTCTTTTTGAAGTCACACAACAAACAGCACCACCTAATTTTCCATCATCTGAGGAACTGTCTACAGACTTCAAATCAACGAGAGTAACATGCCGTTACATTATAAGTGTGATGAGACATTAACTGTAAGGTTGTACAGCTGTCGCGAGTGATACATGAGAATAAGTTCTCGCGCGCTCATCAAAGAATAGTAACACAACTCACCATCGAAGACTGAGGTCAACTCTGGTGTAGAAGCCAGCTTGTCATGTTTAGTCATTCTGGAAAACACAGTGTATGCATAACTGTGTTGTAGAGCTATTTCTACAGTGTATATCTAGAGATAATACACAATACACTACAGTGGCTTATCTAAGCAAGCGAGTATGTACTTAGTGCATCTGTGTGATCACTTCGATACTGACTCTAACTGTTAGGGTTTTTGTAGTACTTGAGCTAATAGTGACTTGTCAGAGCACTATATTACTTATGAGGCGAGTCACATACATCATTCGATATCAAGAGAGTCAGAGATTTCATAGACATGACTGCGATGGGGCAAGTCAGACGTTATCAATGTCAGTGCTCTCACAGACGCATTGAGATTCGATCGCGTCAATGTCACACGATACGTAGCGATTAGAGGAGTATAGACATCAGAAGAAGGCACCAATGTAGTACGAAAACTATGAAGCGCATTATAGAGGAGTATGTATATAGGAGAAGTTTTGTAGCGATGTATCTATATCTATCTATGTACAGCAGACGTTGAGACGTCTGACACTGCGTGGCCTTAAGTTGAGAGAGACTAGAATAGGCCGAGAACCAAGTCTCCAATATGAATTGCTATCAGAATTTGTTACTTCACAATAGGCGAGCGAACGCAGATATTAGTCCTTAGTCAGAGACACGTGTGCATGCTACCTTAGACGACACAGAGGAGCAATATCTCTAAGTCAATATCTAGCATATATGAGTGTATGCATTCTGAAGAGTGAGATAGCAGATCAATAAGTGCTGACACAGTGACAATCTTTTGTATCACATAAGGAGTTTTCACTTCACCATACACCAGTCTTAGCACGTGTCCACTGGACTTTTTAGTGTCGGCTTGAGATGGTTAATTTCTGTTTGAAGTCGTTACTAAAATCGGGTTGCCCGCGAGGGAAGAAAGCTTTATGTTAAAAGAGTTTAGTGACTTTGTTTTGTTGTTAGAGTGTTCCTAATGAGGCTGCCCCAGCTTCTTATACTGAGTTGAGCTTTGTCCTTGAATCATCTTTCTGAAATGTAGTTGGAGTTTTTTTCTTTTCTGACAAATAAAGTATTGGATACTTTGTTTCTAAGCCAATCCGCATACCTGCTGATAATCTTAAAAGAGCTTATGTGCTTCGTCCCGCTCTCTCATGTGTCGAAACATACTTTACGTTTGAGTATCCAGGGGGGTCTTTTCTGATATTTAAAACACGAACTTGCTGCTCATAGAACCTGTCTTGTCAGAATGCGTTGATTGAAAGATTGTTGTCCAGAATGTTATATGACTTCTTAACTGTATGCGGAAGTTGGTACACGTATGTAGAGAGGAGGATATTTGTAGTACTTGTAGGAATAAATTGGAAGGATTTCAAAGTTTTTTGCAAACTCCTGTAATTGATTGGATGAGTGGTTCGTATTAGGTGATGCTTTAAACCCTTTTCCCTCTGTCCAGGTACAGCAAATAGAGAAAAGCACGTCAAGTCGACTTAAATGCTAAGATCCGAGTAACTGTGCATTTCTATAAATCTGTTTTTTCTCGAGCAGGTCGTATATTCTAGTAGGATTGATAGAATCTGTTACTACTCTGTTGGTTGATTGACTAACTGCTGTGATGTTTGTATGAGACATGGGTGATATCATTCCACGTGTGTTTCGGTTGTTAAGGTCCACATATTGAAATCCACCAGGTAGCAATAACGAGTGAGTCCTTCGAAAATCCCAATCATACATGTTCTAGCCCTCCACTCGATAGGATACGTAAATCAGTAGTAATATCAACTTGATGTACAGAGAGGATTTCTGTCTTAAAACATAGTTTTGTTCATTGACTCAGGGAACAACATCTTTGACAACAAAGAGCGCACGAGTTCTAGCGAGCGTACAAGAGAATCAACCGTAGTTGTTCATCAACTAGAAACGGCTGTTAGAGTCAGCTGGCACAATTGAAGAAATATCTTACATATTTACTACCTCTATGTCACGATTTTTTTATTTACTTCAACAAGATTATACACTTCACTGCGCGCGTATTGCTAGTACTTTAGACACATTAAGTCACTGCATCACTACATACCTGTACTTTGAGGGAGACGGTGCTGTTCACTTGATTATTTTTATTTAGTCGCGAAGTGCTTGGATGGATGATCTAACCCGTGAGATAGCCGCTGCCCCTTATGTTGGATGCAGAGCCCAGTTTTCGAGTTTGCCAAACTCTAGTTGAGAATCCCATCCATGCCAGAATGGCTGGCCCAGAACTGGAGATCCATGATAACACACACGACTTACCCTTTCTTCGAACTCGCTCGTATTATTTTGTCACAGTGAGAGATGAGAGTTATGCAGCAAGATAAGCCCAATATACCCTAGATCACGTTCGGCAATTTTGACTTACAACACAAGGGGGGGGGGGGGGAGGGGGGGGGGGATACACACACAAGAATACAAGCTTACCTCGTGTCAACCGCTGTGAGTGTGTGAAAAAATAAGCTCACTCTTAATATGACAACAATGCTATAAGACATGCTAACATAGTCTCATTAATAGCCATGAATAATGATATTCGGCGCAAATCACCATATCCATTGTTGATTGAGTTTCTGCATACTCGGGTACATGATAATAGTTACAATAGGAAGAGAAATGAATGAGAGATGTACAGGAATGAGACTAGCAGCAATGAAAATTAGTACACAATGGTTAATAGCACAAATTGTAACCAAGTTATAAAATATACACTTGCAATAGATTTCTCTCAAAGTCCTGATGGACACACATAGTCTTGTTTACAGTATCTAATAATTTTTGCGAAAAAGTGCAGTATACTTTTATCTTAAATAGTCATAGGTCCGAAAAAAAAAAACACACAGGAATATTTTTACTTCAACCACGGGAACAATGTTAGAGAATTAATCTTTTCGGACAGTTAATGAGCCCCCTGTGACTTAGCTATTATACGTTTATGAGGAATTCCTAATTTTCCCTCACACGAATAACACAACAGTGCATGGCGGAGAGAAGCATCAATTTGGGAACTAAGGGCTCCCGCCAAGCTGGTTTGAATAGACAGACTTTAAGATGTCGAGTTTTATTCTGCAATAGCCGAAACTCCGCTCCACTGCTCACTGACTCGTGCGCTGAATTTGTTAAGTGAAAGTCCGTATGCAGACATCTGAATAAGCTGCACTGCAATACTCGGGTCTAATACTTGCCTTAGCTGATAGTAAGCACAGACGAGCTATGAGAGTGGTGCAGTTCCTTGCTAGGTAGAGACACAGGATGAATGTAAAGTCCCACTTCCCTGGTTTATGTCAGTTCCTGTGTTGTGGTTACTTGATGTAGAGGAAGAACAACTGATCATACTTGTAGTGCCCAGTCTATTACCATCTATCTTAGTTGTGTATGTCTGGCAGTATGCGGGTGAGTGTCAGTTAGTGTGTGTAATGTGGAAAAACATTTGGGTCATAAAGATTAGGTGGAGGATGCTGATTTGTGTAGCTTTCTAGATAAATGAAGGTATTACCTATGGATGACGGATGACGTGTTGATTGAGGTGTTCTGCAAGTTTTAGGATTCTCTAGTTAGTTGTGTAAATTTGTTGTCACTGCTGATGAATATGCTGTGTTTGCTGGTGAGGTCCTCTGATGGATACTTTAAATTTTTGGCTAGTACTCGTCACTCTAGCTTAGAGCTGTTGACTTAGGATCTATTTATAGCATCTTTATTTTGGTGCAGACCTGACTTTTGAATGTGAAAAAGGTGGTTGTGATTTAATTAAATGAAAAGTGATGTTTCGTGCAGTAGAAATTATAAAGCACCTTGGTGTTTATATCTACAGTTTGGCGTCTTGACCATAGCTGGGTTGGAATTATTTGACGAATAGATATGATGGTAGTTTGTGGAATTTTTGTTTTATGTTGTCATCATTCTGGGAATTTCTAATGGGTTAAAAGTGTAGTCCATTTGTGCTATCATTTATCCCTACGTGTACTGTTTTTTTCACTTATGCTAGTTATTACTGTCAGAGATGGCTTGATTTCATTGGGTTTGTTTTTCATATAAATTACCAGCTTCCCTTGGGTAGAGGTATTACTGTGACAATGTCCCTCTGCGTTGTTGACAATTCTGTCACTGTGAATACTTTTTATGCAGTCGAGTCCCCAATAATGATATGAAATGTGTGGTTGGTGAGGGTATTGTGTTGATGGTGCTGTGGGCTGAGGTCGTGCACGACGGCGGTTGTTGGTGCCATTGTATGTTTGATTTCCTAGCTGGAGGTCATTCCAGCGGATCTTTGCTGTGTCGGTTTTTTGTACTGTCCATTCCAACTAAATTTAAACACTGTCCCGTTGGCCTTTGTTAGACTCGGGACTCAACATGTGTGGGATTGTCTGGCGTAGGTTGTTCAGATACGATTGACAATGTTTACCTCAATTCGGTAAAGTCTTTTTTGGTGATGTTTCTTTTCGTTCTCTTTTGTTTTTAATATTCCTGTTGGCTGTTTCATCATTGAGTGATGTCGTGGAGCCATATTTTGTCTACAGTGACAGGTGATTGAGGTTGAGAGGGTAAAGTAGCAGGTGATGTTTTGGGTGTAAAATTGGATGACCCATATTTTGAGTTTTGACATCATCCGTTCTTGTTTTTACTTCTGAAGCTTCATGTATTATGTCTATTCTTATTTAACAGCCTTGTGTTTTTCTTGTCTGAGATACTTGACCTTCATGCTGAGTGCGTCAGTCTCTCTTTGAGTGAGCTTTCCAGGTCTTAGATTGAGTTCAGGCAATGATGGTTTCTTCTCACTGAAGCTTTCAAAAACGGTTATCATCGCCTGACTGCAGCGGGCTTCTCCTTCTCTTCTCTCTTCTTCTGTAGGATTCGCACTAAGATGGAAGAGCGTGTCGTTGCCTCCTTAGTTACTCAATAGCTAGGATCTGTTTGAAGAGGGGACGTATGCTTGACTTATGGATAGTTTCGTTGCTATCTTATCTTAGTAACAGTGTCCTTTGTTTGCAAATGAAAGGGTGTCGTGCTCATGTGCACGTGGGGCGAGTGATTTAGCATTCTGGATTGATTTTAAGTGAGGAGATGGGCTGACTTAGGGTTCGCTGATGCTAGTATCAAGGCAAACGGAAAAGAATCGATATAAAAAAATTACATTTAATAAAAAAAGAAAGATATTCTAGATTGTGTTCCTGTCCAGTATGTCACGGACGTGGATTGGACTTCTCTGAATGACACGTAGATTAGGAGGATTCTGATTGGATCGGACATGGTGGAGACGCATGTGGGAACGGTTAGCCGGGAAGGATATAGATCCCGGGTAAGTTGGATAGGGATTTGTACGGGATTTGTGGGATTTGGCAAGATCAGATTAAAATTATGGATCTTTCTAGAGCCCTCCTCCGTTGGGAGGGAGGAACATTTGAAGAGATATCGACAAGAGTTTAACCATGTCTGATCCACACATGGTCGCTCCTCTTGAACTAAAATTTTAGTTTCTTCGTGTGAGAATAGGTCGTGTATCGACCATTGTGAATGGCCGGATCACTGGCGTTATCTTTTGTCACAACCAAGAGCGTCTACCCTGATCGCTACCGACTATCACCAACCAGCAAGCCTCTAATCGGTAGTACCTCCGGAAATCGGCGAGTGTGTTAGTAGTTAATTTCGTAGTGGGTAGAGAGCTGTGGTGGAGTTCGAGTTGAGTATATACTATGACCATGAAATGAATCTCGTTGCTCTGATGGTCAGATGTAGTGAGGGCTGATTTCAATGCAGTTTTAGTTTGGTATTCAGAATAAGGTGTGGTAGCGCCTGAGTTATGAGAGTAGTATAGTAGTCTCAGCAGTACGTTACGAAATGGCGTAATCTGCTCGGGGATGGCGTGGGGACCACCTTCCTGTTCTCTGTACAAGGTAAAAAAATGGGATGCGCCTTATATGGCGCATGTTTTATTACAATTAGAGGGAGCTGGGGGGGGGGGGGCTCACGGTAAAAAAATATAATAATAAATTAAATAATAAAAAAACTACAGTCAGTATTTTCAGCCCTCTAGTTATACTAAAATGTACATGCTCTTAGTCCCTCGAGTAAGTAAGTATATATTGTGGGCGTACTTACTAAAAGTCCCTTTTTTCCTAACCACAGGGTCATTAGAGTAATATGTGGGTTGGGCGCCAGGACCGAAGTTACGAAAAAAAAGATAAAAAAAAAAAAAAAAAAAAAAAAAAAAACAAAAAACAAAAAAAAAAAAAAAAAAAAAAAAAAAAAAAAAAATATAAAAAAATAAAAAAACAAAAAACAAAAAACAAAAAAAAAAAAAAAAAAAAAAATAAATTTTACGACAATTCGGCAAATAACATTTATTTCATAACTTTGTCGGCAAGCATAAACGCCAACTTCTGTGGATGTAGAAAATAAGGGCCTACAGGCAGTAGTTGAGAATAGAATGAAAGAAGAATATATATAGAATTTGATCCAATTAGATCGAGCTAGAATGAACGAGCGGGGAGAGTGGGGGGAAACGGGCTGTCTGGAAAGGCGGGGAGAGAGAGGAGAAGAGAGAAAAAGAAGAAGAGAGGCATGTAGAGAGGGAGAGGAGGGTGGGGGGGAGGGGAGGGGAAGGGAGAGGGGGGAGGGGGGGGGGAGGGGGGGGGGGGGGGGGGGGGGGGGAGAGGGGGGGGGGGGGGCGGGGGGGGTAATAGGGGGGATTGATACACCAGAGAGAGATAAGGGATGCAGACATAGGAGAAAGAGATAAAAGAGAGAGAGGTTATAGTATAAAAAAATGGAAAACTTAGTTTCAGTCTGTCAGTTCGCAGATTAAATTCATATGCTGGACAAGAAAGGAGAGTTCCGAAGCCAAATATTGTTTTTCTTCATGCCTTGGAAAAAAAGCCTTTGAAGATATTATAAACGACCCTCACTCAGTCACCCACTTATTTACTTCTTATATATGTCTGGGTCTCTGCCCATTCTAAACACATGTTCTGCAGCTATGGGTGAATTCATGACTGCAAAAAATCTAATATTGATATTCTCTGTTATTCATACATCTTACATTTTAGTAGGAAATGCTCTATATTATTTTTTTGTAGACGTTCTGCACAGTAGCACAGTAAGTTTCTAATTGTTGTTCTTATTCTTATTTAACCCCAGTTAGTCGGATGAAAATGCTTTTAGAAAGCGTAAGGCTACTTGATATATATTATATATATAATATAATAATAATAATATATATAAATATATATATATATATAGCATATATAATATATATATATATAATATATATATATATATATATATATATATATATATATATATATATATATATTTATTTATTTATTTATTTATTAATTTATCCCCATTTTCGTTTGCTGTTCCGCTGCCGCATTTCCCCATTACTCTTTCATTATATGTATTGAGTGTTCCAACTTTCGCAATGAGGTCTCCCATTACTATGATAAGATCATATCTAGGTGTGTCTTCCACTTCTTTCTGCAGTTGTTGATAGAATTCATCCTTGACGTCTTCATCGCTGTCATTTGTTGGTGCGTAGCTTTGTATTATTGTAGTTTTTGTGAATCTCCCTCTCAATCTTATTCTTATCAGTCTGTTGTTGATGGGTTTCCATTCCAGTAGTATCCTTTCTATCCCTTTCTGTAGAATAATGGCTACACCTTCATATTGCTGTTGTCGCAAAATTGGTTTCAATACATTGCAAACGTGGTCGAGGAGTTTACAGTTTAAAGTCACCGATCGATTGGCAACAAAGCGACTGCTGTCAAAATGGCGGTATATCGGCAAACTGTAGATGATACATCGAAATCGGCAATTATAAATAACAGCATAATGGAATCATTGTGAAAAGGATTTCACATTTTAGTCCAGGAAAGGATTGTGTACAACTGTGTATAAGAAGAAACGGTAGGAAGTTATCCTTTACGGAGATATATGCGTATTTCGGCTGCCCACAGTTACGCTGAAAGCCGGTAAACCCACTTCTGTTCTAAATATTAAAATCAACAAATAACAGTTTGGGAAATTACATGGATAGGAATATAGAGAGATATCGGCTGTATAAAACAAGATAAGATGGTTTGGGCCAGGAACTGTAGGGAAGCTAATAATATTTCCCCCATAATAGCCGAGAATGATAAAGGGAAAAGGTTCAGGCAACGCACAGATCGAGTAGAAATCGCTGCTCCGCGAAAGAAGATTTTCAGTAGTCATTGGCTTAAGCTGTGACAGTCACTGCTCTCCTGATACGGGCCGCGTTAGGCTGGGATATAAATAGCGTATCGGTAAACTGAGACATAATCAGTACACAACGAAAAAGGGTTTGAGACAGACTGACGGCTTGAGAGAACGCCATTTACGCTATACGAATCATTGGGGGACAGGGTTGGTCCAGCTGCCTGAATTGTGAGCGAATCTGCCAGAAGTTTTCCCGAGTCAGTATCTAGAGTCTGAGGGTAAGCGAAATTATGAAACTATCATGTATAAATAATTCATCAATTTTTAATTTCAGGTTCGTAGAAATTTCACAATAATATGCACGTAAAAATATTCATTGATATAATGTATTGTTATTTTTTAATATGATTCTAAACATGTTGCAATTATGGAAGATAGAATATACATTGCTGGTACCAAAAATTAATCACAACTAGCCCCACAGTCAAATGTAGATAAAAAATCTATCTATCAATTAATTGCTGTATCTCGCGAATAAATAAAGGCAAAGTACCCCATGGCAGAGATTGTCATAGGCAAAGGAATTGTTAGAAGCTTCATCATGGAAGATACCGCTTTTACGAGGTTAGGTGACTAGTTCCCTTCATCGATGCCTTTTCCTTCCTAGTTCGAGCGCACAACTGAGTGCCCATTTACAGCTGGTAAAATGGCGTGTTCCACAGCCAGGTTTCAATTCCAAAACTATGTAATTGTACTACCGAAGAAAGCAACTTGATCGCTTGGTCACTCACTTTATCTATTTGTGTATTAATTTGGTGTAGATGCTAAGAATGGCATCAGTATTTGAATTTGTACCTGATGTGATTTGGGAAGAGCCAGTTATAGAAAATGAAAGGATGTACAGGAGAGGAATAAACCAGATGATGGTTATTACTGATAATGTTAATACTAATTCTGTATCATTGAAATGTTGTTACTTACTGTGACTGTATAACTTTGACATCTGATGACTGACTAGTCTGACTTATGTGCTAGTCAGTTACAATTAATTGAAATGTTAATACTTCTGTATCACTGAAATGATGTCCTTACTTACTAAGATTGTATAACTGTGATGTTAAGCCCATCTGTCGAGGGGTGTGTGGTTTATTTATATTTATGCTTCGTGCTTATTCCTGCCTTTTGCGTTTGCACGACTGTTTGTTTGTATCCCATATAGATAGGAATGTGATGTCCAGGGTTCTCTCTTTATGTGCCTGGCGAATAAACATTAATTCTTAGTATTAACTTACTTTGTGCACACATCTCTTTCTCCAATGAAAGTAATAATAACTGAGTGACGGTTCTGTAACTTTAATACACATTACAACGAACTTCACATTAGACCCATTGATGTGGTCAGGCAATTAGAACATAATCAAGATTAATAATAATAATAATAGTCACTCATTTGCATGAACAATTATGAATGTTAAATATGCCATACAGTAGAATACTTCCATGTAAAAACAGGAATATGCATTAGGGCTTTCCACACACGCCCAAACACACATCTGTGCCGCCGAACGGCTGGTCATTCAATGCCCACCTCGCTAACTCTCGTTTTTCACCCGCCTCGTTAGCAAACACTTTCACAGGGGAGTCCAACATCACGTGACATAAAGAGTGGCCCCATTTGGGTGAAATGGCAAAGTGCCAAAAATCGGCGTTATCTAAAATTAATGCAAATTTACACCCAAACATTGCCCCCCCCCCCCCTGTTTCCCGAGCGGAAACCAAGGGTTTTCGCTTGAGAAACAGTGGTAAGTAGTTAGCCCCAAGAACTATTAATCTATTAGAAAAGAAAAATCCTACTGTTCAGAATAATATATATGAAGTATTAATTGTAGTGCGAAATGACATGAAAACAGATATATATGTAAAAGCAGTTTAGAAAAAAATGTAATCCAATCTTTCAAAAAATGCACTTAAAGTCATAACATGGCGAAATGTTTCAATAGTATATCACCTGACAAATAAAACAAGATCCGAACAATGTTCAACATCTGGCACAAACAATTTTCACTTTACCAGTTACATTCCTTGACAATAAGTCTGCCAGAAAGTTTTCCAAATATCCCTTGATTGGGAATAATTGTATATCTATATTCTTGGATTAGCAAAAACCATCTGTTGTAATCTACTGTTTGTAACGTAGTTTTTTTATTTAGGGATGTTAAATGGAACGGTGATCCGTCTGGAGGTAGAAGTGTGTGCGCCAAGTAAAAAATAGCGTGATAACATTTCCCATACACCAAATGATGGACAAGAAAGTTCTCTTTCACTGGTGAATACCGAGTTTCTGCTGGTAGCACTTTTCTGCTTACATACAAGCATGGATGTTGGAGTATCATTGGAACCATTTGCAACAGGCAACCACCAATGCCAAGTCTGAGAAGCATCATTCCCTCAGAAGTAAATGGCATAGTGATATTAGGTAACATCAAAATAGTGTGCCTTTGGAAAATACAGTTTTTAATTTTGTTCAAAGCTCCACTGCAAGTATCGACCAAACAATTTTTATTAGGAGCTCCCCTTTTAGTCAAAGATGACAGGACAGAAGAAAATAAATATGAAAAAGTTCGGAATGAACTTGTGATAGAATGTTAATGAGTCCTAACATGCTCCTAACCTGTTTCTTTGTCCGAGGGATATCTAATTTGCGTTCTAATAATGCGTTTGACCAGTCTGCTCAATCAGGGTATAACATGTGGTTAACAACACGGTGACCAAGAAATGAAAAATTTCGTCGACAACCAATCTGAACCTTTGAAAGGTCTAACTGTCAAACCATGCTTTCTGAGTAGTCATTAATAAAGATTTTAATCCTGTTGATTATGTTCTTGCCAAGAACTAAAATAAACAGATGTCGTCTTTATGTTATGTGATGACATCAGATCTATCTCCTAAGAGTCTCCGCATCATGCGCACAAAAAGTCGAAAAGCATTAAGGGGGGATACTAAAATAGAAAAATACGGTACCCACAATTAAACGCACTCGACAACCCCCATCCCCAAAATCATCCTCACCCCAGATTGAACTAGCGTTAAAGGAAAAAGGGGGAAAGCCCCCGCAGTTCCCTGTAAGGGAAAAAATAAAAAAAAAAGGACAAATATCCCGAGATCTCAGAAAACGGAAGCTAAAAAAAAAGACCAATCCGATTGGCCTGGGGCTACCCCGAAAGTGGATGAACACAGCCACCCGCAAAACGAGCCCTCTCCTGGTATGGGAAAATCCGACCCCTCGAAATTTAAAAAAAAAAATTATTTTCGCAGTTGTTTGTATTTATTATTTTAATGTATTTGCCGTTGCCTAAACGTCACACCGAAAATCCTCCCCACACTTCAGTCAACTAAAAAATAAATAATTTTGTACCACCCCAGAGATTCTTTTTTTTTTTATTTGTTTTTGGCGCCGAAAACCACTTGGTGGCCACTAAAAAGGAAAAACCAAGTATTAACCCAATAAAAGGGCCCAACCCCGTTGATAAAAAAGTAAGCCAAAACACTAATAATGCCCGGGTCGGTATAGCAAACGGCATCTTAACACTTCCTCATCAGGAACAAATAAAAATTAAAACTGACCCCAAAAAAAAATAAACAGGAAAAAAGTAAACGTTAGAAAAATTAAATAAGTTAAAACGTTTAACCCTTTGATTTTTTTATAAAACTTCGTTCACGTCATGTAATAATGGGGTGAGAGATATCCAGCGATCAGTGCCCATTTATTTTTTTTCATTAGAAAAAAAAAAAAAAAAAAAAAACAAGATTTTTTTTTTTTTTGGGTTTTTTTTTTTTTTTTTTTTGGGGGGGGGGGGGGGGGTGGGTTTTTTTTTTAATTTATTATTTTTTTATTTTTTTAAAACCCCAAGGACATATCGAAATTTTTTTTTTAACAAGATTCCCATCCTTTCCCCCGGGTGGGAAAGATGCAGGTTGTTGTAAAAGCTTAGCAGATAGTAGATTAAATTATTAGCCCCCCCCCCCCCCCCCCCCCCCCCCCCCCCCCTTTTTAGACTCATTCAGAAAAGGGGAAAAAAATTCCCAGAGCTTATCGTTCCCCCCCCCCCCCCTTGGGGCATTGGTTTTTTTTTTTTTTAAAAACACAAAATAGTTATCAATAAAAAAAAAATTTTTTAAAATCCCCCCCCCCCCCCCCCCCCCCCCTTTTGTTTTTTTTTTGTCCCCTTTTTTTTTTTTTTAAAAGGGATCCCCCCCCCCACAAACATTTTATAAAGATTTTTTATAGTTTATTTTCAGACTATTTTATATTTTTTTTAAAAAAAAAAAAAAAAAAAAAAAAAAAAAAAACAAATGGTGCCGCAGATTTTATGGTAACCCCCCCCCCCAAAAAAATAAAAAAAATAGATTTATTACTATAATAGTCTTGCTAAACGATCAGTCTTAAGAAGGGTCTTCAGTCCAGGAATATATGGAGGATATAAACACATCCTAAAAGCAGGTCTATACATTTGTGCTCAAAGTAATCTGAATGGCTTATATATGGATGAAGGTGTTAGCATACTTGTTCGTGCTTGTCAGGGTAGACGTTGTCAAAATACTAACGTTATATTCGTAGGGATTGTGTGGAGCGACGCGTCACTTCTTGGTGGTACAAGAGTCATAACACTAGCATTGTGGAGAATAGTCTACATTACGTAATCATCACCTGGATGGAATTGTAAAAGAAGAATCGATGGGGGCATCCTAACAGGGATCGTTGTCTGAGTTGCATTATGACCCATGGTCATAGGCTTGTGTGGCTGACTAACAGTCTCCACATCAGAATGCACGGGCAACCACCAAATCAACTTCCTTGCAGAAAACTGTGCAAAAGGACTGCCCAGGTCTAAGGAGGGGGGTTGGCATCGAACCAATCACGCCCGCAACCAAGGTCTCCGACATGCCTACACCCTTAACTGGGAACTCGTACACACATGCAGAGTCCACAATAGTGTCAGCAACACTTACACTGGGTCAACTTCTCATGTAAGCCCATAAATTCTGTTCGCAAATTCATTCAATATAGTGGTGCGTCCGTACAAACGGAGATCGCCTCACGACGAATTAAGAACAACCTCCACTAGAACCCCATAGTGCTTCGGTTAGACTTTATATTCTGGCTAACATCGTGCCTCTCACACAGACGAGCCATTGAACACGCTGCCAGACAAACAGCCATGGATATGGCAATTATATCCCAAATAGTAGGGACCACTTTTAGTGTAAAGGGTTAACGAATGAGACTATAATTTGCTAGCTATGTTCCATACAAGAATAAAAACTTTCATTCATTTGATGACTAAATAAATGGCAGTAGCTCAGGCCTGAATTAGTTCCGACTCTGAATATCAAACGATTTCGATCGAGCGAATCTAGCGGAACAAAAAAATAAAGCAAAAATAAAGCATCATAAGACAGACTGGACTTGAGGTGATAGGACTTCAATGGTATGTGCCTACCGTCGCAGACGTGTAACGATAAGCGTATATTCAACGTAGAGTTATCTTGTAGAATATAATCGTAATAATCCTACTAAGTGCTTATCTATGAACCAAATGGGACTGACCAATAAGACCGCAAAAGACTAAGGTCAATTGCAATCTAGAGGTGATTAAAAGTGGACAGCAATTGAATGTAAGAAATAAGTCAAAACAGTCACGTGACGTGTATTAGAGAGAGACTAAGCGATGGTAAGGAGCTTTGACTACTTAGTCAAACGTCGCAAAAAGCCTTTAGACAAGTCTTTGAACACATTGACCTAGAGCAGGAATAGGCTTTTTATGCATCTTGTACTAGAACGAGAAATTACGAGTCATAGGAAACAGGCGCCAATAATTAAAAAATTTAGTTTAAGGTGACATTCGGATAAACGTGTCAGAGTACACGCGCTTAATCTCCAATAAGACCAACTAGATAAAAAGGCGAGTCATGGGGCAGGGTGAATCCAGATACAATTATAGGTCTAAAAAACTCTTGATGGAATTATAACTAAGCTGTCTCCTGACACACAAAACTATATTTGTCAAAGTTCATTCTAGATGGCAGACTATGATTTATGTTAAATTCAAACGGCTAATAAACGTGAAAGTTTTGTTGTCTTCTTCAGCATTGTGCTTTGGATTCTCTGCTAGAGCAAACAATGGTCGCAAAAGCACTTCATTGTCTGGTCGTTGCTTGGTTTTGGCCAAGCGAACGACTGGGGGGGTATATGGACGGGGGGGGGTATATACTTCTATGGGGTAGTATTTGATGGTATTGGTTGTAAATAGGAATGGTGTTTTTTTTTTGTTCATTTTTACTGGGGTCATACAGCATGGCCTGGTGGGCTATTGGGCCTTGGATTCAGACAAGAGCATATGCTGGGCCGCAGTTAGTGACATTACAGAACGGCGAGTTTTAAGCCCATCATTGGGTGACGATCGTACAGTACTCGGACCGATTTATGGTAAAATTATGCTCTCCTTGCATTGTGACGCAATCCAAAATTTAACCTGTATATTAGCCACCGCTCCGTTTAACCATACATCTATCTGCTGTAAAACCACCCGTCTTGACCGCCATGCCCCTATACCAAACCAGACAACTGGCTCTTTATGATTACAAGTAACCTCATTTCTCGCCATCTTGGAGACTCAACTTCAATACTCTCACCTGAAGGTAAAATAGGTTTAGTAGTCACTTCAGCTTGTTATATCACTCATAAGACAGTCAGGATTCATCAATATGCTAACTACAGTACTATCTCAACAGTTGGTTGATCAGCTGGAATCAGCAAAGGACACTTACAAGCACATGTTAAACAGAAATAACACAGTATTATAATATAACAGCGTGGAGGTCGTCCCACCGTTCTCACAAGATGTGTAACATATGTGCGGTTATGAGGCATGCCGCAGATCAACTCTGGCTGTGAACCTGGTTAGGTAATAAAATGATTTAGGCATCCATAAACCTATTTTCCTAATCATTTAAAGATGATGCTATAACAAATACATAGCATTACTGGACACTGGTCGGCTCCTTTCTTCATATGCAGAAAGGCCGATCATGCATTATACACAATGCTATTAGCCCAATTCTCATGAACTTAGGCTAATTTTGTCATTAATGGCCGCACTCAAGTAGTTATGTTAGTGCCTGTTTCGCATAGATATTTCTATAATTCTATTCTCTTATGCAACATAGACGACATCTGCGCATATATGGCTTTACCTGCATACGTTTACTGGGTTAGGAAATGCAAATTTGTCTTGTGATGGGCTTCTATTAATTGGACTCCATAAACCTACCGTTTGCATCGATGTGCCATTTCTTCATTACGGTGGAGTAATTCCCCGCACTGAACTTGGTATTTGTTGAATACACCATATGTCTAGCCGGCCTCTGTGTGCGGAATCATGTTAGATAGTTTATCCCTAATCAAATCGCCCAATTATGGTAAAGTTATATTTTTCCGGGGGCTGTGGGTGGTGTGTGTGGGGTGGCCTGTAGTAAGTTGGAAAAATAAACTAAACACTTTTGCTAAACTTACCGAGCCTGTCCACCACTCAATTGTGATGCGGTCTCATGAGTCCACCATTCTCTAAATGTCAATAGACCAGAACGCGCCTACACCATACAAAGATCAATAATAGAGCATAGCAATCTACTAGACGCGTCGATCTTTACAAGTTGTTAGGTACTCTTTTTGTGTAACCTCTTTATTCCTGGGTGGGAGGCTGTGCATATATTGTCTCACCAGATGGATATCAATCCATTGCGCTCAGAGGGTCTTTGTGGTTTTTCCCCTTATTACTTGAAAAAATGAAATGGGCAGATGGGATGGGGGGGGGGGGGGGGGGGGGGGGGGGGGGGGGGGGGGGGGGGGGGCGGTGCATTACTCACCAATTTGCCCTACTAAATACACTCATTATGTCACACTTCAGGATCGTGCGGACGTTAGACATTTAGATTCGAAGTAAGGCCAGTGAAGGTCTATCAAATTCCAGACTAATTCATACTCCATGCATTTTATAATGGAATAATAATATATTATATTTATTAAACTGACAAGATACACAATTCTCCAACAGGAGGGGGGGGGGGGGGGGGGGGGGGGGGGGGGGGGGGGGGGGGGAAAGGGATATTGAGTATGTTAAAATGGGGGGGGGGGGGGGGGGAGAAAATGTAGCAATTTAGGGGGTTATGGGGGGGGGGGGTGGGTGTTAGTGCGGGGGGGTGAAGCTGGGCACAATCCTAAGTAAACAGGTTGGGGGGGGGGGGGGGGGGGGGGGGGGGGGTAGGGGATTGGGGGGGGGGGGGGGGGGGGGGGGGGGGGAGGTGGTATTGGGGGGGGGGGGGTAACAAAAGGGGGGGGACAGGAAAATAAGTTTCATGCTTCCTGCTAGGGCAAGACAGGCCAATAATCTTAATCACTGAAATCATCCTTTTCGTCTGTCATGTAGAGCATGTAAACTAAACAGTAGACCAATTGTCTCCTCGACAGACATCGGGTGATTGTCTAACATCTAACCTTCAGCGAGAGTCTGAGGCTAGTCACTACGGAGCAGAAAAAGGTTCCGAGTAGCAGGCGTTACCGCTGGTATAAAATCGGTGCCATAATGATTGAGTCGGGGGGGGGGGGGGGGGGGGGGGGGAGGGATCTGTGGACGCGGCAATGGTTGCTGGTGGCATATGGGTGGCATAGCGGGTCCGTCAGGTGCGCCTGAGTGTGGGGGTTCTCGTTTGGAGGTGGTCGCCTCCCAATATGGCTGGTGTGCTCCTCCCTTGCTGAAATGCTCTTTTATGAA